>CM030832.1:32169785-32547118 GCA_018105865.1 Metaphire vulgaris | reverse complement strand
ACAAACTTTTAAAAGGGTTGCCATGGTGACAACGCAGATTACGCTGCGACAAATTCAAAGCAAGCAATCCGAACGAAAGAGAAAGCTGTAGCAGAGAGTTTCGTAATTTAGTTGCACGAATGGCAATATAATATTTTGCTCCCATTTCCACATAAAGTAATTCGTTTTGCCGAATTTCACCTGGAGCCGGGCGACTTTCGTCGTGGTGAGATTTCGACCCCTTTAATTTGTAGTTTCATCAGGGGAGAAAAGAAAGGAAGGAAAGGGGCGGGTTTTGCACCGGTCGAGATTTTTCCTAGCTACGCCAATGTCCTTCCTCTATCGTGCCTTCAAAAATTGTGATTAGCAAAAAAACAGCCTCATCTTCCAGGGGCGCAGTGCACCCCCCTAATTTTTTCCACGGAGTGAACCTGCACTCCATGCACCATCACTTCCTTCGGGCCTGTCTGCGACGGTTGGCTGCAACGTTGAACAATGTACCCACTGTTTTATTTTTAGGTGCCTCCATTAGTGGAATCCATAGTCCATTTCATGTTATTTATAATCTATCCGGTTGGTTCTTGGTCTGTCCTGCAGCTTGCATGGTTCCTCCTGTTAATAATAATAATAACAATAATAATAATAATAATAATAATAATAATAGTACTACTACTACTACTTCTACTACTACTACTACTACTACTACTACTACTACTACTACTACTACTACTATAATAATAATAATAATAATAATAATAATAATAATGGTGACAGCACAAATTACGTTGTGACAAACTCAAAGCAAGCAAAACCTAAATGGATGTTGAAACGTTTCTGGCGTAATTTTTTTCTTGGAAGCAAGCACACTTTTAAAAGGATTGCCTTGGTGACGGCGCAAATTACGCTGCGATAAACTCAAAGCAAGCAAAACCTAAATGGATGTTGAAACGTTTCTGGCGTAATTTTTTTCTTGGAAGCAAGCACACTTTTAAAAGGATTGCCTTGGTGACGGCGCAAATTACGCTGCGATAAACTCAAAGCAAGCAAAACCTAAATGGATGTTGAAACGTTTCTGGCGTAATTTTTTTCTTGGAAGCAAGCACACTTTTAAAAGGATTGCCTTGGTGACGGCGCAAATTACGCTGCGATAAACTCAAAGCAAGCAAAACCTAAATGGATGTTGAAACGTTTCTGGCGTAATTTTTTTCTTGGAAGCAAGCACACTTTTAAAAGGATTGCCTTGGTGACGGCGCAAATTACGCTGCGATAAACTCAAAGCAAGCAAAACCTAAATGGATGTTGAAACGTTTCTGGCGTAATTTTTTTCTTGGAAGCAAGCACACTTTTAAAAGGATTGCCTTGGTGACGGCGCAAATTACGCTGCGATAAACTCAAAGCAAGCAAAACCTAAATGGATGTTGAAACGTTTCTGGCGTAATTTTTTCTTGAAGCAAGCACACTTTTAAAAGGATTGCCTTGGTGACGGCGCAAATTACGCTGCGATAAACTCAAAGCAAGCAAAACCTAAATGGATGTTGAAACGTTTCTGGCGTAATTTTTTATTGGAAGCAAACAAACTTTTAAAAGGGTTGCCATGGCGACGGCGCAAATTACGCTGCGACAAACTCAAAGAAAGCAATACGAACGAAAGAGAAAGTTGTAGCAAAGAATTTCGTAATTTAATTGCACGAATGGCAATATAATATTTTGCTCCCATTTCCATATAATGTAATTCGTTTTGCCAAATTTCACCTGGAGCCGGGCGACTTTCGTCGTGGAGAGATTTCGACCCCTTTAATTTGTAGTTTCATCGGAGCCGGCGGTTTCCTTTTCAGGGTCCGACGATGGACGACATTTTGAGATTAGGAATCTCATCAGGCGAATTTCGCCTTCTGGGTCCCAGATGAGGTCCAGCCCCCTCAAATGCTTCCCTTGCGGTGGCCTGGAAACCGGCATCCAGGCACCCGATCATTGTCAGATATTTAGAGAGAAACGATCTCATTTGGTTTCGTAGGTTTGTTTACAGGGAAGGCAAGACACCGGTTGCCGTCAAGTTCGGCGATGGATTACTCTCTCGCAGACGACCGCCCTCAAGTATTCGACGCCTGATTTTCGCCACGCGGAGAATTTTTCTAGCATCCATGCGGTCCTTCAGCATCCTTTCTGCGTTTTCGCTGACTCTTCGACAGAACGTCTTCTTGAGGAAGACCGCCTTCTGAAGGGCTCACTGCCCTATTTCGACGCGGCAGCGACCTCTTTTGTGCCACCTGAGCGGATTTTCCCAAAAGACCAACATCTTCCGTTCCATGTTGATTTGTGAGAGTTGTTGACAGCGCCTTTGATTTTGGCCTTCGCCATGCTACGGCGCTATAGAAGCTGTCCAGTACCATAACCATAACTAATCTTTGGGCAAGCAAGATTAAGTGGCACCCCGGAATATTACGCACATGACCTAGGAGGAAGCAGCTACTCCGATTCCTAACGGTATAGCAATCTGATACGCTGCTGCCACTACCAACTGCGGAGAGTGAGGTCAATTCGACGGCACTTGCCAGTGAGCGCAGCTATCAAGTTAGTGCGGGCCCTGGTACTGACACGAATTGATTACTGTAACGGTGTGCTTCTTGGACTTCCGGATACTAGACTGAACCGCCTACAATCAGTGCTGAACCAGGCTGCACGAGTGATTTTCGGTTATCGCTGGGGTGACCACGTCACTCGTCTCCTTAGAGATCGACTCCACTGGCTCCGTGTTCCACAGCGTATTATCTACAAGCGCTGTTGGCTTACGTTTCGGGCTTTGCACGATCCACTCTGTCCCGATTATCTAACTGTGCTTGTACGAAGATCGAATGTGATTGAGAGGAGATCGGTTCTCAGGTCCAGTCGGAGAGTGCAGTTGTTGGTCCCTCTCCCGTCCAAGACCCCTAAGTTTGGGGAAAGATCATTCGTGCGGGTAATCCCGCCCTGTGGAACTCTCTTCCAGACAATGTGACTGGAGCAAACTCGGCTGGACTTTTCATTAGAAATTTGAAGACACATTTATTTAATATTGGATATGAATTGTGTTAAGCGCTTTTGTTGTAGGCCTTAGCCTTGTCTACTGCGCTATATAAATTGTCAATAAATAAATAAATACATATAAGTGCGGATAGCGACAAAGCCGACAACTTATACAACTATATTGATATTTTTGTTCTTTTTTCTTCTTTTTGCTTCCCTAAACCCGATTTAATATAATACGCATTAAAAAATTCTTGGTCGGCCAGCCAAGGGGTTTAACTTCCAAAATCCCCCTTGGCTACGCCACTGGCAGCAGTGCCTTCTAAGGTAATACAGTCGAACTTCATTATAGTGTATACTCGGTATATATCCAGGTCAAATAATTAATCTGTTCCACACTAACTTCGGCTGGCACTATTCGCTTTTAGTGCTGAACTCGTGAGTTGCTGCACGAGTCAAAGACTCAAAGTACAGCTGGTCTTTCTTTAGTTTCTACATCTTTTCAAATGCAATGATCTGCTTCATTTGGGATAGGGTCTACTGTCTGAAATTAAGACAATTTTGTCCAGCAATAAAATCCTCAGTACTGTCATCTAGAGTTAAATCATGTCTACGTAATAAAAGCAAACAATACAATCTGAATTCTCATTCCCTATAATTCCTGCATTATCTCCTCAAGTCTTGGCGGAGTCGTACAACCTGCATGGGCCCGTCGTATATTAGGCCTACTTGTATAGAACCTACCCGGGCAGACATCAAATGAAAGCGGAGATGCTATGACAACCACCTGTTGCAAAGACAGAAGACGAAGATGTTGGGACGGGAATAGTCCGGTCCCCACTGCTTTAATTTTTTTGACGAATTGCATGGTAAATGTGATTACGAATTCAACAAAGAAAAACATTTTTATTCACGCATAAGAAATTAAATTGTTTAAATTAAGGCAGCGTTGTCCATTGTCCAACCGTCATGCTATTGCGGGCCGCACAAAAATGTTGACCCTTGGCGGGCCAAGCAAGTTTTAGCACTTAATATGGCATAATTATGATAATTATGATAACCTATATATATGGCATGCCATATAAAACTTTTTAAAAATAAGACTATATATGACTAGTATAAGACTAAGTGTTTATTATTTTGCTTTTAAATCATTGCACACATCTGTGCGAGTTTGAAGCTTGGCCAGTATATTTATCGTATTTGTTCTTATGTAGAGTTTCGTAATGTCGTTTTACATTAAACTCTTTCTACACAGACACCACTTGCAGACGAATTAAACACTGTGGTAAACCAGAAGTGTCCGTACAAAATAACTTTTTCCCATTTACAGTTAACTTTAAAACATCGATTTTTGCTATCAACTTTCCTCCATTTCGAACTCATTATTAGCAAGTAGGTTACGATCCACAGTTCCAGGCAACTTCTAATACTTATAAACGAATTTATTTTATTTACATTACCAAACTGCTCAAAACGGCGTCAAATTTTAACTGAGCGAGAACGAGACTTGCAGCGAGATGACAAGATGTAAATAAGTTAGTAATAAGTAGGAAATTAAGCCAGTTTAATAATTGCCGTCACCTGTCGAGTGTGGGTAAATAAGCAATTTGGTGACCATGCAAACAATGTTTCACTGATACAATATAAGCTCATTTAAATAAACAATAATGCAATATTAGATAATTGGATCATCACTGCTGTTTGCTTAAATGCAGTGTAGTAGCCAGGGTTCCGGAATGAGGGGGGCATATCGACCATTTTTGAGTTTATAAAGTCTGCAAGAAAAAACGTCGTTTCAGATTTACTGTATTGGCACATTAACATCCGCATATATCGAATATGTTCCAATCATCATATACAGTATGTATACCATCATACTCCATCCCGTTTTGCGAAAATCCCAATACTGATCCCTGCCAGAATATGGGGCCCGGTCCCCCGTGGCTACACCAACGCTAAGATGATGTTCTAGACATTAAACATAGACGATCGTATAGCTAATAAATCAGGCATTGTAATGTCGTGATGGAGAATAGTCATAGTTATTCCTGGTACTGTTATTCGTAGTATGAAATACAGTAGCATTGCGTACTAGCACTGCTTGTACGCAGCGCATACCTGCTAGATTATACAATAGATCGATATTAAGAGAGTACAGACATTGGTATGCAGCGCACTTTTTGGAGGGGGAATTCCCGGTACGCAATATTATGCAAACGTTTATATAAAATTCCATGCGGGGAAACTCAGGGATATTTTTACAACACCCTAACACCTCCAACACCTCTTTTGAGGTCGACACCCCAAAAATTTCCTAATCTGAGAATGGTATGTACCCTAAATAGCCCCCGAACACCCCCCTAAATTCACAATCCTAGAAATAACCCTGGCGGGGATCATAATAGAAGCCGATACGGCCACGCTTGGTCCATATGTAAAATAAACTGTATCAAAATCAAATGGAGAGACAACAACGAGTACAGTCAAAAACGTAAAAATAATAAAATCTTGAACGTAATGATGAGAAAATATATCAACTAGCTTTAAGATTTTCCAGTACGCCGTACCGTTGTAAAAAGCACTGCCAAAAGGCCTATGTCATCTTCAACATCTAAATAGCGGTTGATTTTTTTGCGCATCAACTCGGAGTACAAAATGCGCGAATAGGCCTACATGAAAGCCTAATTATAAATCGAAACACTTTTAAGTGAAAACTATTCTCGAACATATAGTCGAAATTCACGTGTATGGCCAAGGTTGTTCGGTATTTTTTGGTTGTTTCATATTGTTCTTGGTTACAAGGACAATGATTTTTTTCTAATAAAGAATAATATTATCATTCATTGCTCAGTCCGCAACAGCAACCGTGTGGGCCTATAGACGGAAACGATAATTGACGGTCTAGAAGTTATCGTCAAAGTCATCGTTGACTACGATAGTAGATTGGATGCATACGAAATCCTCTTCGTTTTCGTTTTTTAGTTCACCTCTGAGCTTAAAGATTCCCTGTAAATGAAGAAATTGATCAGCAATGTATAATTAATTAATTAATTAATTAATGCAACGTTTACCATAGGCGTAGACTTCTACAATAAATAATAATAATAATAATAATAATAATAATAATAATAATAATAATAATAATAATAATAATAATAATATGATTTTAAGTGGTTTAGGAGGCTAAGTAAGCCTGTGTGAACCACTTAAAATCACATTATATTATTTGTTCTCAACGGTTTTGCGCAATCCCACATCCAAGCCCCAATACGAATAAGGGGACCCAACCCCCACCCTACCCTCGTGGCTACGCAAATGGTCTGGAGTAGTCGAACTTCGCAATATTTTGTAATACATCTGAAAGAACAAAAGTGGGGGAACCAATTTGCTTGAGGTCTGGGAGGAAAGCTTTGAAACAGTAGCGTAACCAGGTTTTAGCATCAGGGAGCTGCGAGCATATTAAAAATGCGCCACGTCAAATTCTTCCCGAGACAGGTCAAAAAAGTACAGACGAGAAAAATCCCTGTGGCAACGGAGACGTTTCATTAATTTTGTCGCCGAAAGTTTGTTGTTGCTTCTTTAATTTTTTAATTTTTTAATTTGCTATTTATTTATTTATTATTACATTTTCAAAAAACGAAAAAGCGCCACTTTCCCTCAAAATTTCAAATTTCATCGGGGGATCTTCCGCTTCCCTGCACTCTCCCTGACTGCTAAGCAAAACCCTCAAATTCAATAGTGTTATTGAGTGTAGATCTTAGAGTACTTACTCCGGGCAGAGGAGTGAGTGGATCGATGTAGAATTCATAGTTGGGTATGTGCACAAGAACTGAAAACAAGAACGTTTAGCACGTTTTAATCGAAACCTGTCGGCACTGACGTTAATCCGCATTGAATTATTGGATTTGACAATAATAATATTGCGATTCAAATCCAGGAACGACCATCTACTGCTGACAATAGCATTATTAGCATGTCGCTATAGAAGTCTATTGACGATACCATGAGTTGCAGCGAGATTTAAAAGGCCAACGCCAAAGTGGTTCCAAAATTTATTGGAATTAAGAGCATTGATAAATTGGCGCTATATAAGTTCACTGATGATAATGACACTGATGTTTATGCTGCTGATGATGATTATGATGAGATGAAGATGATGATGAGTATTATTACTATGGTGACGACGACGACGAGGGTGACGACGACGACGAGGGCGACGACGACAATGATGATGATGATGATGACCTATATTCAGTCGAGGATGATACCACTGTATTTTCCAAATTGACCTAATTTTGCGTTCGATTCGTTTACCTCCTTTTTGAATAGGACACGACAGTTGCAGGTGAGGAATATGCTTCTTTGCAAACGTTAGGACGTCATCACAGGTTATATCTTCACATTCGTCGTAGATGGGGTCTGGAACGTCTTGCACCCAGGCTTTGCCGCATATGACGCCGTTGGTGAAAGAAGTGGCTGCCACAGAACAGCAACAGAAATGCCACAACTAGGGTTGTAACTTTTCCGGAAAAGTAAAATTTTGGGAATTATTCCGGAAATTTCCGGAAAAATGAAACCGGAAGTGCCGCGCGTATGTCCATAAAATATTACATAACGCTACAATCCTGACAGCTGTTAACAAATGCCCAACAAATGAATAGTAATAAATAGTAATAATGATAATAATAAAATAATAATTATAATAGATAGTAGTAATAGTAATAAACAGTAATAAATAATAATAATAATAAACACTAATAAAAGTGATATTAATAAATAATAATAATAATCAACTTTCCGGAATTATTCCGGAAAAGAGCCGCTATTTTTCGAAATTTCCGGAATAATTCCGGAGGAAAATTCCGGTTTCCGAGCTCACATCCCTAACCACAACGTAAACAATTTCGAAACTGATTACTTCTTCGACAATGTCTTCTATTTGCTTCATCAATATGCCTACAGCTGTGTCTTATAATTCAAATGCGGTCGTCTCGTTAGACAATACAATACAACGCAATGCAAAATCTCGTCGTTTCAATCTTGACAAAACGCAAGGTTAAAACAAGATTTTACTTATTGTGAATCATATATACCTTCCTAAGTTAAAACAGATATGTCCATAGGCGTAGGCCTAAACTTCTATTAGACCTCTAGGCTCGAGCTCCGTCCCACACGTTTTGAAAGACCAGGCTAGAAATGGGAAAGGAATAGAGGTGGGTCCCTACTTTGCATCTACTGTAAGTTTACGCCACTGGATATCTATTACCAATATTGTGCCTGCATTCAGTGATATTTTCCAGTAATCATCATTATGTACGATTTGTTTTATATATTTTTATTTATGGACCAGTGCTATTACTGACTTTGGATTAAACTTGAATTAAAAAGTGAATTGTTGAATATTGATATGAAGTCTGTCAAAACTTGGAAAACATACAGATTATAAAATGGATTCAAGTGAAACAACAATAAAATTTCTAAGAAAAATGTTTCGCAGAAAATAAGCATTGCCTGTATTAAGTTATAGTTTTTTTAGTTCATGCATCGGTCTATTGCATGAAATCTTAGTCTCATCGACAAGGCTTCGATTCTTACCTGTAACTGCGATCAAACTAGCGCGGTACGTGGTAGCAATGCTGACGACTTTCGGAGTCCATTTCGCAGTAAAGTTGAACTTTTTCGAATCTATCAACGAAAAGTCGCATATATGATGGAATTATTTTATATTTCTTCCGTGCGTTTCCATTTATTTCGAATTTAGACATATGCTCTGCTCCACAGAATGGAGAAAATGTGCAAAATATTTTGCTGAGAAATCGACAAATATGAGCCCAACTCGACCAGAATTTTCACTGCGGTGACGTAACTGTATTAACTTGGTCACGAAGAGATACCGATTGGTAGGGTACCCTCTATTCGAGCCTTGGCTGGTCGTGGTTCTTCAGGAGGCTGAGGTGGGGTTGATTGACTGCAAGTAGTCATAAAGTATGCAACATTGCTCAAGAGTTCCTGATTTGAATCTTATATCAGCCGACATTGTTTAACATAGTAGCCTGACCGCAGTCAGGGAGAAAGAGAGAGAGAGAGAGAAATATATATATCTATCATATTAAAATCGTTATTCTGTATGTCTGTTACCTTCAAGCGTTCTGATTGGTTGACTATTGGTAGACGGTTTAGACCGTTTAGTCCTTACGTTGCGATGCGTTGGTGGGCGAGCGTTGACTATTGGTAGACCGGTTTAGTCCTTACGTCGCGATGCGTTGGTGGACGATTGGACGATGTTCGAAGACGACGTTGCTATTGGTAACAATTGTTCGTAGAACCGGTTTAGTCGAGTCATTGCAGCGTCAGAGGGCTGGGCGTGCGACGACGTTGCTATTGGTAACAATTGTTCGTAGAACCGGTTTAGTCGAGTCATTGCAGCGTCAGAGGGCTGGGCGTGCGACGACGTTGCTATTGGTAACAATTGTTCGTAGAACCGGTTTAGTCGAGTCATTGCAGCGTCAGAGGGCTGGGCGTGCGACGACGTTGCTATTGGTAACAATTGTTCGCAGCCTGAGGTAGTTGCGCAATTTAACGTACATTTTAACGTACACAAAAAATACGTGTACGGCGTCACAAATGGCCACAGTTGCGTGATTTTAACGTACATAGGCCTAATTATTACGCGGCGCAGAGCTTGGCTAGGTGGCGATCATTGAAATGTTGTTCAGCATGAATTCAATGATTGGGTATTAGGTATAGGTATTGGATTAGTATTATCCTGCACTGCGAGCGAAGCGAGCATCTTTTCTTTATATATATATATATATATATATATATATATATATATATATATATATATATTAGGGTGTGACAAAAAGTACAAACTATATCCATTCAGTACTAAAAAGATGCTCTTTGATCTACTGATCAAGAAAAACCCCTATTTCAATATATTATTTTTATGTCTAGGGGTCCCAACTTTTAAAAAACTGATTTATGAATAATATGTATATTGCATATTTCATTGCAAAGCAATGCTTCTTAACAATAACTGCATTAACATAGTTGCTGGGATATTATAAACTGTTTTGTTGAATCTATTGATAAGTTTTTGATTAAATTTGGTAAACTTGGGTGTTTACTATTAAAATAATACAGGCTTTCTACAATATCCTTCATAAAGTGATCCACTTCTTGGCACGCTAGTGGGTTCTGCTTTCTTCTCATGCCCATAGCAACCATTGTATTTATGATTTCTAATGATCATTAAGTGGGTTTAGAGGTGAATTGTAGTTAAATTATGGCAAGCTTTAGAACAGTGGTTCTCAACCCTTGTTCCGTGCGCGGACCACAAGTGGTCCGCAAGACAGGGTCTAGTGGTCCGCGGCGAAGTCTGAAAAAACGTAAATAAAAATTAGACATATTAATTTTTCATGTGAAAAATCTGAAAAGTGAGACGATCAAAACAAGGTCATCAGCACAAAAAGGTTATCGGCACATTTCGTGTGTATTCTGTGCATTTTCTATGTGAAAAAGCATGACAAGCAAAAAATAACAAAAGGTCATCACCGCCTCTTTGGAGCAGATGACTGCTCAATTTAGCAGGTGGTCCGCGAGATATTTTTGAACTTCAAAAGAGGTCCGCGAGGCAAAGAGGATTGAGAACCACTGCTCTAGAACACGAAGTAAAAGTTGACATTCAGTATTTGGGTTTCCAAAGGAATTAGCCAAAATTCCCCAAAATGTGCTGCCAACGTGTGAAGATGTTCTAAGAGCGTGTTATTTTTAACAGCAAAAAGAGAGACATAAGACTGTTGATGTTGTAAAAACTTTTGCATCTGAAGTGATTGAGATATATAATAAGGCCAGCATACCTACTATTGCATTTGTCAGCATAGTGAAAAAAGTGAAAAGGCTATTTGAGAAATAGAATGATCTGCAGAAAAAAACTACCTGAAAACTGGATATTGAAAAATTGATCCAGTTACATCAAGTAGGCTGCAATAACTAGAAGACAGAAAATGAAAATTAACAAAGGTTGAAGGCAAAACAAAAAGAGAAATGGGAGAAAGTAGTACTGCTTTAGAAGAGTTTGAAATGAATTACAATTCAGAAAACAGTCCAAATGACCTTTGCAGTGATGTCAGTTACACGGGCAATGAGGAGGCAGAAGAGGAAGATAGTGACAACCGGTGCTGTTCTAGCAGTGGTCTACAGAATAAACATCAGTATCTAGCTGCTGTTGGTGATGAGGACGAAAATATAAGAAAATTTGCTTATGCAAAATTTCACTAGTTCGGAGTAATCATCAACGCAGTGGTATAATTCGTTGTTTTGACAAGAACAATATTACAATCAACTTCACTTCAGACTCATACATCAACATTGATTGGGAACGGGTGAAATTTGACATCCCTCCACTCGTGCATGACATCACTTCAGGAGCCATTGAAAATCATGCAAAATAAGTATGCCATATTATCCATGTCATGAACAAGATGTGGAAAGACATATCAAGGATGTTTCTGTAGCCTTCCATAAAGTTTACGGACATGATTCACGCCTTGGAGTTATAATTCAAATGAAGAAATCAAGATCAGAGTTGCCAACTATAGAAAGCAAATCACATTTATACTGCACTAATAGTTAAACTGCAGCACTGTAGCATACGTATGATTTTGTTCTTATTCGGTCAGTTTTGTTCAATTTAGAAGATGATATGCTGCTTGACTCAGAGCATATAAGTTAGAATGGTGCAAAAGTATAAGTCAAATCCTTCCCGAACACTCATGGCTAACTTTAGGGCTCATAAGGCGGCACTGATCTCCGTTACCAAGGCCCTCAGCCAGGCGACTGGTGCAAGTTACATGATACGGGGCCAGTGTTCTCGTGAAACGCGACTGTTTACTCTGCGGATTAATCCGCTACTCATTTGCCATCGCCATCTGGAGAAAGAAGGCTGAATTGGCCTTATGGCTCCTGCCAGAGTTGAACCCGCGACCTTCTGCTCCATCGTCCAGTGTTGTTATCACTTTGCTAACTTCTTGCCCCTGCCAACTTCCTACCCCTGCTAATTTCCCTATATTATATATATTTCTCTGCTATTTTACACCATGGTGTAATGGTGCAATGGTGTAACTTGCTAATACTGTTAATGTCAGACTGGGTCGGAAAATGGCAATGCAATGCATAAATTTGGCAAAATTGACTTGCATTCTTAACAAAGTTGCTAGAAATGGGTGATTCATATGAAATATCTGTTTTCGATAGCTTATTTACTTTAATATGGATCATCGATTTCCGTTTGTACGGGATGTGAACTCTAAAATTTTGTACTTTTTGTCACACCTAATATATATATATATATATATATATATATATATATATATATATATATATAGAGAGAGAGAGAGAGAGAGAGAGAGAGAAAGAGTGGCATATATATACACCGTGATCACGAAAATCGGGGCCCCCTAGATTAATGAGTATAACTTAACAACCTTTCGACCAATCATGCTGAAATTTTAATTATAGTAGGCCTAGGAGACAGTCTCGGTACTCAAAAAATATTTCGCCTCTACGCTGCAGCTGGTACAAGAAAGAAGGACATCACTGGCGCTCGTCTTCTGCGTACTCGTCCGACTTTCACCAAGTCCTTAATTGTAACAGTTGGTGTTTCAGCACTTGGTCGTACAGCTATTCACTTCGTCAAGCCGGGGGTGAAAGGCAACGGACAGTATTACAGAGACGTTCTACTGATGCAGGGACTGCTGCCGGACATCCGAACTTTCTCAGATTATTACACATTCCAACAGGACGGCGCACCGGCACGCAGAGCTCGAGAGACAGTTGAACTGTTAGGTAACGAAACGCCGGACTTCATTCCGCCTACTCTCTGGCCACCCAACAGTCCGGATTTGAATCCGGTGGGTTAAAAATTTGGAGTGTTATGCAGGAACGCGTTCACCGAACGAAAGTTCGTGATATTGAGGACCTGTGACAACGCATCATGCAAGTGTGGGACGAGATTGATCAAGGCATCATTGATGCGTCATTCAAGCAATTGCGTAGGCGTCTTCGTGCGTGTATTGCAGCAAATGGCGGACTGTTTATATATATATATATATATATATATATACACGGTGATCGCGAAAATCGGGACCCCCTAGATTAATGAATATAACTCAACGAAAAGTCAACTAATATTCAACAACAAAGTTGTAGTACGTGTACTTTAGATAGTTCTAATGATATTCCACTCATAGTTTGTGTTCAAACGGTCCGCCATTTGCTGCAATACACGCACGAAGACGCCTACGCAATTGCTTGAATGACGCATCAATGATGCCTTGATCAATATCGTCCCACACTTGCATGATGCGTTGTCACAGGTCCTCAATATCACGGACTTTCATTAGGTAAACACGCTCCTGCATAACACTCCAAATTTTATAATCCACCGGATTCAAATCCGGACTGTTTGGTGGCCAGAGAGTAGGCGGAATGAAGTCCTACGTTTCGTTACCTAACAGTTCAACTGTCTCTCGAGCTCTGTGTCCCGGTGCGCCGTCCTGTTGGAATGTGTAATAATCTGAGAAAGTTCGGATGTCCGGCAGCAGTCCCTGCATCAGTAGAACGTCTCTGTAATACTGTCCGTTAACTTTCACCCCCGGCTCGACGAAGTGAATAGCTGTACGACCAAGTGCTGAAACACCAACTGATACCATTAAGGACTTGGTGAAAGTCGGACGAGTACGCAGAAGACGAGCGCCAGTGATGTCCTTCTTTCTTGTACCAGCTGCAGCGTAGAGGCGAAATATTTTTTGAGGATCGAGACTGCCTCTTAGGCCTACTATAGTTAAAATTTCAGCACGATTGGTCGAAAGGTTGTTAAATTATACTCATTAATCTAGGGGGTCCCGATTTTCGTGATCACGGTATATATATATATATATATATATATATATAGAGAGAGAGAGAGAGAGAGAGAGAGAGAGAGAAAGACAGAGACAGAGAGACAGAGACATAGAGACAGAGATAAGGACAGACGGTCAGTCAGAAAGACAGACAGAGGGCAAGTGGCAGAGGCGTAGCGAGGGTATCCGGCGCCCGGGGGCAAAGTGTGCCGTTGGCGCCCCCCAACACTACTGACGAGCAAAAGAAGGTCATCACATCGTTCTCTCGGCGGGAGAGTCGAGTCGGCGCCCCTCAACTCTCTACGGCGCCCCTCTCCCTATACTCTAGACGAGAAAAAAGGTCGCCGCACTTGTTTCTTCTTATTTATTATGCATTTCACTTACCAAAAACCCGATTTTGGCCCCCCTCATCTCGGCGCCCGGAGACATATGCCCCTCCCTTCTCCCCTTCGCTACGCCTCTGGCAAGTGGGAGTTAACGTACGTCCCTTCTCAGGTTCCCTTATAGAAGTTGTCGTATATAAGTGATGGCGTCCCTCTTAGTTATGGAATCCTGGTTACGTTGCTAATTTGCAAATTGCAAGCAACGTTTTCTACTAGCATACAGAAACCTACAGAATAAGTTAGAATAATGCAGAATCTAATCTCTTTAAAATTCAAACGTACCGCAGCTCTCAATGCGACCCTCGTCGGCTTTAGGAACGCTCGCCGAAAAGCATCCAAGGACTCCGAGGACGGCGAATACGACAGGGAGTTTCAATAATCCAGTCATCTTATTATTTCAGCTCAGATCAGTCGCCTATTCGTCAATTTAGTTGAAAAATGTGGAAGGATTTGTGAATTTCAGTTAACGTCTGCTGTAGAACGCAGTTATATAACTGTTTAATTTCTATCTTCTGTAATGTTCGGTTTATTGTTGTCTAGCCTAATGTCCTATATATCGATAACTCAACCACCGTTTAAGCGTAAGTTTCAAATTAGTCAGTCAAATTGCTGTCAATAGTTACACTTTCCTGACTTCTGCTGTATGAAGTATGTCACGTAGGCAGTGTGCATTATACACTCGAATACACACCCCGCGTAGGATGTTTAGTTCTGTAAGTAAATCCCGGAGCAGGCCGCGTGTCACGCTAAGTGCCTGTGTGTCATGTATAAACAGTTAGTGTATGGCGACTTTGTGAATAGTCTTAGGCAACAATTAAGCAAAGACGATGTTTAATAATTTCATTCCTCTTAAGCAATTTATTCCGTTTTAGGCGTTTGATAATTATGCGCTACTCAACACACGATTGGTACCCAACGGTCTAAGTATTTAGTCTCATGAGTCTTCTATTTAGGCCTACTTAAGGCGCGCGTGCTCTCTAAGAGCACGTGCGCTTCGAATAGAAGGGTACCCTTCAACTCTTCTCGAATAGGGGGTACCCTTCTCGAATTGGGGCACCCTTCAACTCCGCTGAGCCATTGTCATTGGCGTAGCCAGGCTTACGGAATAGTGCGGGGAGGGACACTTCAGCATTTTCGACAAGTGAAAATGAGAAAGTGTACAAGAGAAAAGGAGTTTCTGACGCATTCACATCTTCCTCCGAAAAATTTCACAACGACCGATCCTAGCCAGAATAGGGACTCGGGCCCTCTCTGTCCTCTGTGGCTACGCCAATGGCACTAGTAGAGTAGATCCCTAACAATCCCAAATCACCAACCGTCCATGTTTATCGTTTGTTGCAATTATAGCTTGTGAAAGTCCTGTATCAGTTTGACAGTTAACTCTGTTCTGTCATTTACAACTGCCAAACTGTTGACGTATTTTTTGGTTACCTGAAATTCATCGCGGGTTTACCAGCTGTCAGGGTGCTTGTGTGAGGAAATCAGCATTCAGGCCAAGAGTATTAACCCCTTAACTGGGCATTCAACTGTAACTCAATGTAAAATGGACAGATATATCCGGGGTCCCTAGTTAATGGGTTAAAGAAAGACATAGTGTTGTTTGTGACAAAGCCACTGAGTTTCTTTTTAGAAATGGTACTGCATGATTGTGTTGACATGTATTTCTTTACAGCTGTTATTATATTCAATGTGGCCTTCGTTTGGTTTTACGCAGCAAGTTCTGGCCATTTTTCGACGTGTTGTAATTTTTGTTATTGCATGCAGAAAAGTGCAAAGAACTGTGCAATGTATTTTCAGAGGACAACTTAGCCAAGATCTGAGCTAGTAATTCTTCTTTTTGCTTTGAGATGCTACATATGCTGCATCTTATACAGTGTTTATTCTAGCCACCTAGACATGGGGGGATTAACATGTTGGGGAGGGGGGAACAAAGTTTCTCATGCTTGACAAGCAAAAAAGGTCATCCTTATTTATTTTTTCCTTCTCGAAATACCTGACAAGCAAAAAGTCATCCTTATATTTTTCCCTCTCCAAGTGCAAAACCCCCCGTCGTCAATTTTTTTCGGGGGAAATTTTACCCCAAGCCAAAATATAAACTTTGGGGGGTTCTAACTTGAGGGATTCTCACCACTGAGAAGGCCTAGAATAAACACTGGTTTTATATTATATTATTTTAATGAAACTTCTTGGCTGTGATCAAAGTGAGGTGTCTGTATAAAATAAAATGCATAATCTTAATCACAGCTATAAAGCACAAACTGTACTCACTTGTATAGAGCCCTTAATTTTACAGCTCACGAATAATTTTATATGTTCTATATGCAATAATGTGTTGCTAGAATATAGCTATGTTTATATGTTTAGTCACCTGCAGGCCCACAGTGTTTAATCTAGACTCCTGGACTCCGGGAGAAAACTGAAAAAGCCGGGGGTGAAGTTGGTGAACCAAGGTGTTTTTAAGGAAAAACTACTAGGGCGCCGATGAAAAACTTTTAAAATTCCGGACGAAAACTAATTTTGGCACTTCCCGATTTTAGCCTATTAATAAATAATCATCTTTATTCGTGACAAGCACAACATAAAAAGTAGTACACAACCAGTAGTACACAACCAAGGAAAACACAAATCAACTGAACAAAACTAAATGATAATTTAAAAAACACACACAAACCTAATAATAAACAAATAGACTAAGAACAAACTTTACACAGTACAGCCTCTGCCCTCAGACAAATTCTAGTAATGCACTGAGCAAAGTACAGTGGCTTCTTCTCATATCTATTAACAAAGGATGCCTGTCGCTTTTCTACAATAACATGCATACTATCCAAACCCGTCAGGACTCTGATATACTCGACATTATCTGCCTCACATGTTTTAAAAATTTTGCACACAACTACTCGAATCAGTCTGTCAAGAGCATTAAGAATACTTTGTTTGGAAATGTGGCTTCCATACCATACAATACAATAGGTAGACAATAGCTCTTTACCAGGTTAACGCATATTAATTCTGAAGCGGCAGCTCTGCTGCGACTATACAAGCAATTAAACGTGCGGAAAAATTTTAATTTAGCTTCCGAAATAGATAACCCGAAGTGCCTGCCCTTTTTCAGTGTCACCCCTAGATACCTAATTTCCTCCACAAATGGCAAGGCAACACCATCCAGGACCAATACAGCACATGCGATATTGCAACGTGTCCCAACCCTCATCACCATAGATTTCTTCACATTAAATTAATTGATTGATTGGTTGAAATTTGTTTATTTCAACTCAACTTATGACATAGGCCTACATACATTTACCGTTAGGCCTAGTAACAATCCAGAATACTGAGCTCCAGTAAAGTAGCAAGGGGCAGCGGGGGAGTGAACCGCTTTTACCCCTTTTTCCTGTTATGACTAGATTTTTCAATCCTTCCTTTCTAATTAGATGTCCGAAAATTCCAACTGTCGCTTTCTTATGGTTTGTAGCAATTTTCTTTTTACACCAGAGGCTTTTAATACTTCCTCATTGGTTATTTTTTCTGTTCATGAATTTTTGCATACGTCTGAGAAACCGCATCTCTGCAGCTTCCAGTTTCCTTTCTGTCCTTGCATCACAGTCTCATATCTTTATCTACACTGCAGTATGCGGCTGTGCGCTCGAGCGTGAGTGTGTGCGTCAGTTCGAAAGACACTGATTCTCTTAAAACATGGATTCCCAAACTTTCCTGGCTCGGGACCGACTTTAAAATATCTTGACCAGCTCGCGACCCAATGAATAAAATTAAAGCATTTGCCTAATAAAGACTGGTCCATAAATCGTGGCCAAGATACATATATATCGATGGCTATCGCAATTGGCACATAGAGAGCAATTGAATGAACAGTAGAAAACGTGTTAAACTAATCTTGGCAAAGAATTTAAATAGTATAATGAAACGTACAAAAAGATTTTTAACTGGCCTTAGCAAGATCCGTGCGACGGATGGGCCTGCACTCGACTAACACCATTATATTTACGCTTCACCTTGCATGTCTTCTTCGCACTCGAAGGTCTATTAACAAGAGATGCACTGGCATCGTCGTCCGACTGAACTATGTTCATTCACACTTGCTAAAGTTTCACGTTTTCGCTTAAGAAATGTATCCATATTTACACCTTATTTTCACAAAAATCCTGGAATTTAAATAAAGCTTTTTGTATAGAAGAAGTAAACGATATTAATGCACTCGATCACTATTCAGGTACAACATACTTGCACAAAAAGCGGCAAATGGATAAACGCGCCTCAGATATCCTCTGCCCATCATGCCTACCAGCTACCCTCACCTGGTCCCCACCCCCGTTCTAGAAGAGGCACGGTAGATACTGGATTTTAAGCCCCGGCAATCGCCAATCATCATTCCAATGGAGTAACGCGAAGATCATTACCGGTTGACACTGGCCTTGCGTTGGCCGGTGTGGGGCAAGTGATGACTAAATTTTTGAAACGGGCCACACCCACTGCTCACATCTCCCCTCTACCAGAGAGATCAGGTATCCTCGGTTAATCCGCAGACTAACCACGGTCTGTGCTTGGCACCCACAACGACCGTAGTTGCCTAGTTGGCTATCTGCAGCAGTGAGCGAGTGATGAGTGAGATACGAGTCATACGACCGCTAGTTATAGCCCAACTGTGGTCAAATGCTATGTATCCGTTAAAAATCCGAGGGAATTTAGCGACTTGCCAAAGCTTCGTGACCCACTTTTGGGTTGCGACCCACAGTTTGGGAAACAATGTCTTGCCCAACGCCCAAGGGAGAAAAACTAGGAATAACCTCTAGGGGGGCCTTTTATGAAAGGGGGGCCACCATAATTACTGCGGGGGCCAGGAAAACTACTGGGGGGCCGCGGCCCCCGTAGTCAACATGTTAAAAAACACCGTGGGGTGAACTGACAAAGTCGGGGGGAAATTCTGCTAGGGGCCGCTGTTAGTCCATGTAGTATTCCAAAATTTCCGGGGGGATTTGAAATTTCCGGGGGGAGGGTAATTTCCCCCGGAAACGGCCTAGATTAAACACTGGGCCCACAGCAGGTAACTTCTGTCATCGTCGAACTCGACGGGCTGCTTTTGTTTTAGTTTAGGGGCCTAGTTATCCGCCATAGCCATGACCGAAAAATTAGAACGACTTATTGGATTTGACTATGAGGGATTATGATTGAAATCAAAAAGCAACCATCGGCTGGTGCCAAGTGCATTACTAAAATGAAGCTTACATCACCACCGATGTCATATAGGCCTAAGTTGGTTTTGTACCTAAATAAGTAAACCAAATAAGGAACAGCAGAGGTGAGGGAGTGAAGAAAATGAGTAAATGGGTATGGGGTGGGGAAATATGAAGAGAAAGATACAAAAGTACAAAATGAAGTAGGACATTGAATATAACAATAACCCTAACACTTGCCGTTAGAATATCAAACCTTCAGAATATCCACCCATAACCGTCTCGGCAATTGGCCTAATCCCATGGGCAGACTGAGTACAATTCAATCACTCAAATCCGGTTCCATTGTAGCCTCAGATGCTGTCAGATTTTCTTGGCAATACAATAATCATAATTAATTTTCAAACCTGTTTCTGCTCTCGAGATAAAAGTAAAGCCTAAGTAGACAAACTCAACAAGTTACCCTATCTAACAGCGTTCTTTATTACTTTGCACGGTGCTATTACAAAATATCTGCGGACAAAATCATAATGTAACCGTCACAATCTGTGACAGATGTCCTGGGATAAGGTACGCTGATAGGGGGGGTACTTCGTTCTTTATACTTGTTTCAGGGGTACGTAATCATAAAAAGGTTAAGAAGCACTGCACTAGACCCACCCAGCAAACAAACCGCAGCTTCGGTCCTGTCTGTATGCCATTGAACATGTAAATACAATCATTGTTGCAAGATATTGTAATTTCATTTTGATTAGCCATCCCCTATTTGATGACATTTTGGTATTTGTGGGTATGTGTTTCGTTGTAATGTTTAGCTGCAGATTTCAATTAGCGTCAGAATTGATGTGTCGAGTCGTCGCCGTCGCCATCTGACCATCGTTTCCCTGTTTAACCAATCGCTGTCAGCCTCTGAAACCATCCAGTATAAAGCTAATTCGGCAACAGAGAAGGTAATATGTCGGAAAATGGTTTGATGTCTGTAGAATTATTGAAGTTGCTTTGTTTTGCTGTTCCTGTACCCTATTTGATTAGCCACCCCCTATTTGATGACATTTTGGTATTTGTGGGTATGTGTTTCGTTCTAATGTTTAACTGCAGGTTTCAATCAGCGGCAGAAATGATGATGTGTCGACGTATTTGATTTGAGTGGTTTTATTTGATCCAGCCATGTTTTCTTTGGGCGACAGCGGGCGCTTCCAGGTTGATTTTGGTCGACTGGTGGTTACTTTTCTGGTTAGTAGGAACACCAGGAAGATATCCGAGCGACGTGGTTGAATAATAATAATAAGCGGTGGTTCTGGAGGCAGTGGCGTAACCAGACTCAAAATGTAACCCCAGGCAGCTGACCACGGGGCTGTTCATAAATAACGTAAACATTTTTGGGGGAATTTTAGCCTCCTTGTTAGCACCTGTCAAACTTTTTCAAACCCTTCCCATTTTTACGTAATTTATGGACAGCCACCTAACTCAACAAAATCATTTTAAAAATTAACATGAGTAACTTAACAATTGGCATCAATCGGTCAGTTAACTTGGATGAAGTTCATGTTTCACATATGAAGCTCATAAGGACTACGAAGCGACATAACACACAACCAAAATAAACTTAAGAATTGTCGTGATCAAATAAGGTTCCATGTCATTTAATCCCCAGTCATTTAATCCCCGGCACTTAATCCCCAAGTCTTTTAATCCCAAGTCTTTTAATCTTTGTGCACATAATCCCCAGACACTCAATGATATAAGAAACCGTATTAAATTATGTAATACGAATGAAATAACAAATATTAACCTAGCCATAACCCTAACCCCAAACCTAACCCTAAACCTTACCTAATTATGCAGCTATGGTCTTAAATTCCAAGGCGGTGATTGCAGGGATTAAGTGCCAGGGGATTATTTGCTAGGGTTATTATTTTGGTTGATTATAGGGTTGATTATAGGGTTGATTAAAACAGCTATGTCAAAGAGGATTTAGCTTGATCTGGTTTTGCGGGTTCTAAGCTGCAGTTAACTGATATGTCACTGGACCCTACTACTTCGGACGATTTATATGTTAATATTATGTTCAAGAACTTAATTCAATCGAAAGCGAATTAGCAAAAGAGATAAAGTATCAGTTTTGCAATGAGCTATGTCTTGTTATTCAAAGCGGCCGTCTCGTTAGACAATACAATACAATGGAATGTAAAATCGCTTTATTTCAAACTTGACAAAACGCAAGGTTAAAAGTAACCTAAAACAAGATTTTACTTAATGTGAATCATACCTGCCTAAGTTAAAACAGATATGTCCTTAGGCGTAAGCCTAAACTTCTATTAGGCCTCTAGGCTCGAGCTCCGTCCCACACTTTTTGAAAGGCTAGGCTAGGAAATAGGAAAGGAATAGAGGTTGGGTCCCTACTTTTGCATCTAAGTTCAGTGTTTATTCTAGGCCTGTTTGGGGGATTCACCCCCAAAGTTTTAAAATTCCTCCCAAAAATTTGTATATGTTGGCTTGGAGGATGAAAATATCTCCTCCTATCCCCCAAAGCGTGGAGAGACAAGACTTGTCCTCCAAACATTTGAAACTCGCGCCCAATGTCAAGGTGGCTAGAATAAACACTGATCTAAGCTTACGCCAATGGATATATCTAAAACCAATATTGTGCCTGTATTCAGTGATTTTTTCCAGTAATCATTATGTCCGATTTGTTTTATATTCAGAGGCGTAGCAGCTATATGGACAACCTGGCCAAATGCCAAGGGCCCCCGACCTGCAAAGGGCCCCCGACCCGAGCCACGAATGTAAATTGGCTAAATGATAGGTAAAATGACTGAAAAGCAAAAAAGGTCATCAACCCCTAAAGGAGGAAGGAAGGGGTGTTGATTCGCAAAAAATGACCGACAAGCAAAAAAAGGTAGTCAACGTTTTCGCAAACTCAAGAACTTTTATGATCGAAAGTGTCTGGCCCCTCTGAAAAACAGTGAAATGACGTCTCTGGACAGGGCCCCCTGCCCGTTTTTCGCCAAGGGCCCCCGAGCGTATTGCTACGCCACTGTTTGTATATTTTTATTTATAGACCAGTTTTATTACTGACTTTGGATTAAACTTTAATTAAAAAGTGAATTGTTGAATATTGATATTGTCTGTCAAAACTTGGAAAACATACAGATTATAAAATGGATTCAAGTGAAACAACAATGAAATTTCTAAGAAAAATGTTTCGCAGAAAATAAGCATTGCCTGTATTAAGCTATAGTTTTTTTAGTTCATGCATTGGTCTATTGCATGAAATCTTAGTCTCATCGACAAGGCTTCAATTCTTTTCTTACCTGTAACTGCGATCAAACTAGCGCGGTACGTGGTAGCAATGCTGACGACTTTCGGAGTCCATTTCGCAGTAAAGTTGAACTTTTCGAATCTATCAACGAAAAGTCGAATATATGATGGAATTATTTTATATTTTTTCCGTGCGTTTCCATTTATTTCGAATTAGACATACAGTATGCTCTGCTCCACAGAATGGAGAAAATGTGCAAATGTGCAAAATATTTTGCTGAGAAATCGACAAATATGAGCCCAACTCGACCAAAATTTTCACTGCGGTGACGTAACTGTATTAACTTGGTCACGAAGAGAATCAAGAGATACCGATTGGTAGGGTACCATCTATTCGAGCCTTTGCTGGTCGTGGCTTTTCAGGAGGCTGAGGTAGGGTTGATTAGAGGTACCTATAAGTAGTCATACAGTATGCAATATTGCTCAAAAGTTCCTGATTTGAATCTTATATCAGCCGACATTGTTTAACATAGTAGCCTGACCGCAGTCAGGGAGAAAGAGAGAGAGAGAGAGAGAGAAAGAAAGAAAGAGAGAGAGAGAGAGAGAGAGAAAGAGAAAGAGAAAGAGAAAGAGAGTGTGTGAGTGAGAGAGAGACAGAGACAGACAGACAGACAGAGACAGAGATACTGTAAGGACAGACAGTCAGTGAGAAAGACAGACAGAGGGAAAGTTGGAGAGTTCACGTCCCTTCTCAGGTTCCCTTGTAGAAGTTGTCGTAGGCCTATAATACCCTATACGGTATAAGTGATGGCGTCCCTCTTAGTTATGGAATCCTGGTTACGTTGCTAATTTGCAAATTGCAAGCAACGTTTTCTACTAGCATACAGAAACCTACAGAATAAGTTAGAATAATGCAGAATCTAATCTCTTTAAAATTCAAACGTACCGCAGCTTTCAATGCGACCCTCGTCGGCTTCAGGAACGCTCGCCGAAAAGCATCCAAGGATTTCGTTCTTAATAAGCAATTTATTCCGTTTTAGGCGTTTGATAATTATGCGTTACTCAACACACTCTACCCTCAACCCTCAGAATTTCTCAGAAAAATTCCTCAAAAAAATTTCTCAACGGTTCTGCGCACATCTCACGACTGCTCCTATAGCCAGATGCGGTCTAAATATTTAGTCTCATAGTCTTCCCTCCCAAAGTTAAAAAATCCCACCCCCAAATTTATATCTGTTGCATTGGGGGATGGAAATTCCCCCCTCAAAGTTTGACATGGGGGGATTTTTTCAGGAGAGGGGGAAAATATAAGGATGACCATTATATCGCTCATATTATATCGCTTGTCAGAGCGTATATGAGAAGGATAAGAAATACAACTAAGGCTGCGACGACCTTTTTTGCTCGTCACCACATTTTGGAAGTTAAAGAGAAAAAATATTACGGATGACCTTTTCCTTTTTTTGCTCGTCAGCACATTTGGGAAGGGAAAGAGGAGAAAAATGAAAAAAATATTACGGATGACCTTTTTTTGCTCGTCAAGGATTTTGGGCAGACAAACCTTCTCCCCTCCAAACATTTCAAACTGCCCCCCAAAAGTCGAGGGGCTAGAATAAACACTGAATACATCGACACAAAGCAGCCCCGCCTTACCTCACAGGCCTCAAAACCCCATTCCCCTTCCCTCTCCCATCCCTCTCCCAATCCTCTTCCCTCTCCCCATCCCTCTCCCAATCGCCCCAGGCCCCAACCCATACCCGCCCCACCCCACAGGCCCCAAACCCCGTTCCCCTTCTTTCCCCATCCCTCTCCCAGCCCTCTTCTCACTCCCCATCCCTTTCCCAATCGCCCCGGCCCCAACCCATCACCGCTCCGCCCTACCCCACCGGCCCCAAACTCCGTTCCCAAACCTACACAACGCTGCTCCTAAAACCCGTACAACCCACTTTCCTCTTCCCAAACCTCCCTCCCCTCTACCTATGCCCTGCCCCCGTTATTATATGTATTTACCCCTTCCTAACCTCAATACCTATTTTTTAAATTTAACCCTTCAAGTGAGGATTAAATTTTCAGACGCCGTCACCGTACTGGGGATTTAATTTTTGGAAAAGCGTTCTTCCGAAATTATTGCTGTAACGTTTTAAAATTTGCTATATCTCAAGCTATATAGGAGCTAAAAAGATGAGGTTTGCACCATTGTTTATATTGTTTATTCCTCTTTCTAAACGTCCGTGCAAAATAAAAAAATATGGGGGTAGAGTTCACTTTACGGCCTAAAATATCACCCTCTCCCCCCAAAAAATTTCAAAGCCTCTAGCAAAAAATTTTCAGCGGTAACCCCACTTTGGTCAGTGGCAAAGTTGTAAAGAGGGATGTCAGAGGAACAAAATAAACCCAAAAGTTTGAAAATCGGTTGACATTTGGTAAAGATCTATCAATTCTAACCCGATGACCCAATGTTTGAACATAAGTATTATCGGCGAATTTCGCGAAAGTTTTGAATTCTGAGAAATTTTCCTAATTGTTTTGAATTTGCTATATCTCAGGCTATATAAGAGTTAAGAAGATGAGGTTTGCACCATTGTTTAGCTTTTTTATTCTTCTTTCTAACCGTCTGTGCAAAACAAAAAAGTCCAGCGTTCACGAGATTTGCGACAATCAAGTGAGAATTAGGAGCAGGCTGTTTGCTCGGCGTGAAAAAGCAGCACAGCAAACAAGAGAATCAAGCACTGCACGTCGTTCGACACTGCCAAATCAGTACACTTACCTTGACTATCAAGTTTCAGAAAATTCATGCGAATGGGCGTTAACTCGGTTGAAGGAAAAGGCGGCGAGTTAGGGACAATTAATTGCGCAAATTGCTATTGCATTTGCGCAAAATCGGGTGGTAAAATAACCAATCTCCCCCGTCATTTTTGACGGGTAAATACCTAGTTATTTATATTTATATATTAATTATAATATATAATATAATAATAATATAATTATTATTAATAACTGTTTATTATACAGTTTATTACTGAATAATAAAATATACTTTAATACTTTTACAACAACAGAAATGCCACAACGTAAACAATCGCGAAGATGATTAGGGCCTACTTCTTCGACAAAGTCTTCTATTTGCTTGATTAACACAGCTATGTCAAAGAGGAGCTTGATCTAGTTTTGCGGGTTCTAAGCTGCAGTTAACTGATATAGCACTGGGCCCTATTACTTCGGACGATTTATATGTTACTATTATATTCAAGAACTTAATTCAATCGAAAGCGAGTTAGCGAAAGGGATAAAGTATCAGTTTTGCAATGAGCTATGTCTTGTTATTCAAAGCGGCCGTCTCGTTAGACAATACAGTACAATACAATGGAATGTAAAATCGATTTATTTCAAACTTGACAAAACGCAAGGTCAAAAACGATTATAATTCTTGATCAGCAGCGATTATTGATGAGCAGCGATTATAATTCTTGATCCAATTTAGCTTTGCTCCAATTATAACACAAACGTCAACGTCGTCAAGAGTCATTTTTGGGCGCAATTTGACTGACTGACACAAAAAATCACGCTTTAACGGCGGTTGATTTTTCGAGAGATTTACTTGTTAGCTAAAAGGAGCTTTATAGAAGATAGACATCGGGTAGTCAAGCTAACAGCAGTAGTTTCTCATCCCCATAAGCGGAGCCATGTTTTACTCAGAATGTCGTAGAGGAATATCACTCCCTGCTCAACCTTTATTATTTCCGACACCAGACTCGCTGTGTTGCCAAGGGATGTTACCAGGAGTGCCAGACGCGGGCCCTGTGCAGTTGTGGACCCCTGTACCAATGAAATCGTTGGCAGTTTCTGTCCATTTATATGAATTTCTTGTCCCGACATTTGATCGTACAGCAACGGTACGGCCGTAGGTTGTATGTCTGTCTGTCCCACAAATTCAATGGGAATTTTGACATAAACGTGAGCAATCGTGGGGTGCTTTAAAGCGGCAAAGTTCTCCTGCCCAAAGACTGTCGCTCCTATGCATCCAGATTTGCAGATGATGGGCGATGTAGCTACAGCAAAGAGGTCTGCGTTGCTTGGCTGTTGAACTGTTGACTGAACTGACTGTTGCTGAAAAGTATCAAGAGAATGCCTTTGCCCCGTAATGGAGGAATCCTGGAGGCTTGACGATAGATGAGACGTATTGGAGGAGGCAGCGCCACCGTCTTGTGGGTTTGCCTTGTTTTGTTGCACTGGCAAATTCGGCGGATTAAATGTGAAAAATTGCTTGACATATTCAACGAGTGACCTTGGCAATATCGAATAGCCGTTGGAGGCCATTGTGTCAATTCTCTTGCGCAATCCATCTTCCAATGAAAGGAATACGTCAAGTAACTTCTCCATTGTAGCCTCACTCTGCAAGCCGTTCTCTGACAGAACGACAACCATTGCATCATGAAAGAGATCAAATCCTGTTATTGGCTGATGAACCTGTTTGTCCCCCATCTACCAAAAATGAAAAAAGCAACACAAATTTACTCAACCACACGAGACGTGGAAGCAACATGAGTTACATGACGCATAACTTAGAATACACATAAGAGGTCACAAGAGGAGCAGCGATTGTTTCAGATCAACTGACGACAATGGAAGAGATCTGGAAAGGCAGAGCATTAAATACCGTAAAAAGGAAAATACTTGAAAACTGTACCTTCAGCAGCTTTCTCTATGGATGCAAAACATGGACCATCATCAAAGACTTGGAAAGAAAAATACTCGCCTTTGAATGAATGCTATGGAAATCTACTATGGGTGGGTCAAAAAGATCACGAATTAAGCGTTTTCCCCCCAAAGAATTCAGCCAAAGAAAACCATGCTGCGACGAGTAAAACAAAGGAACCTCCATCTTTTTGGACACATTCATAATGAAAGACGACAGAAAGATCTAATGTTTGGGAAAATGGAGATGCCAATTAGAAAGGAAGGCCGCACAAGGAATTGTGTGATTATGTTGATGAATGGTGTGGAAAGAAGCAGTTTACAGAACCTGAGTCAGGAAAGAATGGCAGACAACTAAGTTTATATACAACGGTGCTTCATCAAATGGGAACCCAATCATACTACCTACCCCCCTCCTGCGCAAATCCCACGCCTATCTAGCATTAGGCCTCCCGCCCCCGAGTTCCCCTCCCTGGCAACGCCAATGACAGTATTACAGGGTTGTTTTCTGGATTGCAACGAAACCACCCAGATAGATTCTGCTAAAAAACAAACCCCCAAAAGGGGACCCCCATGTTAGAGAACCCCCATGCGAATTGATTGAGCAAGCAATACGTACTAATTACTTGAATGTATTACTCTGGTGGGGGGGGTGATTCCATACATGCCAACAGTATGAAAACATGCTTTTAATCTCCAGACTTAAAATTAATATTTCCCAAATTGTACGGCTGGAGCTTTGCCCAGGAAACGTTGTGGGAGCTCATGACGTTTCCCCAAGTCTACCCCCCGTCCCCAGTCGGATCTGGAAACTTCCGTCTGTATGCAGGCAATTTGGTACCTAGGCCTATATTCTGCAATCTTGACTACTCCAGTGACTTCCATTAAAAATCACAGTCGGTAAACTGTTCGGATTGCGTAATATAAAGAGCTATCGATTTTTAAATGGTGGGCGAGGCTCCAATATTGGCAGTAATGGTCACTGGAGTAGTCAGGATTGCAGAATAGAGGCAATTTGGTATAATGGAAGTCGCTGGATAATAATAATAATAATAATAATAATAATAATAATAATAATAATAATAATAATAATAATAATAATTGAATTTTAAGTGGTTTAGTATGATCTCTCCCGTGTTGAAAACCACTGTCGCTCATACATCCCTCTATTCCAATTTCTGTTTGTCCGCAGTATACTGCTGTTATCTTTGACTCTACAAAAAGTAGACACAATTCGCAGTATAAAATGCAAAAGACGGCACATATATTAAAACATAAAATTTTAAATTAAAAAGTCAGACTCCTGTTACACAACCATGCAGATACAAGTAATTGATAATTGCCGTGGGCGCCCACACATTGGGACCAGAAAGGACACTTATCCCTGAGGAAATGCAAATCCATTTTATGTAACTAACTATATTTTGGTTCTTAGCGAGCATTTTCACACTAAAACACTATTGATACACAAAGTGAAATTGGGAAACTTAACTTTAACTAAGAACTGTGGAATTGAATATCTTGAATACTATATTAACCGTGACCGTTGCATCTTGCCCCCTGGAAAAATTTATGTGGGGCGCCACTGATAAGTCACAATTGCGTAATTCTGTTTTCCGAACCTTTTTATCTCATTCGACGTAGCCGGGGACAAATTTTGACGTCGGAATTCCACTGGCGATATTTATGTTGTGTGAACCCACGATTTCCTCTCAGCTCCTGCTCGGAAAGGCCGTTCGTGATTAGTTTTGTCGTCTCCGGATTGCGTATCTGTTGAAGTATCCGAACGCTTGACTATTGAAGAATTTCTCGCGCTGTATGTGAACAGAGACATGAAGACATCAGGCAACAGCCCAACAGACAGGAGCTACAGAAACAGTCGTCGATAAAGTACGCAAAAGGAGATTAGCTTGGTCTACTGAAATTTGCTCAGACTGTAGCATATATACAACGGTGCTTCATCAAATGGGAACCCCTTTGTATTCTGCCTCAATCATAGAAGAACTTGGGGAAAATAGGCGTCTATACTCAGTTATCAAATTTAGGAAACTGAAATACTTTGGTCACATAGTGCGAGCAGACAATTTATGTACAACGATACTGCATGGCAGAATTAATGGCAAGAGGAAGAGAGGACGGCCTCGTAGACGATGGACGGATGATATTGTGGAATGGACAAAACAACCAATTATCAATTGCATCAGAACTGCAAAAGACAGAGTCACGTGGAGAACCTTGTCATCAGCCTGCATAGCCTCCGACCCTCAGCAATGAGGATGGACGATACCATACCATACCATATAACTTTTCTAGATGTAGGCCGATTATAATGAAAATCATATCACTGTATTCGCCAAATATCCAACTATAAGCATAGGCTATTCGTTTAACCTATATTTTACAAAATCTGTGAAAAACTCTATTTAATAAACTGTTTTGTTATGTTTTTTGCTGGCTTTACAAACATATTTAGGGAAGAAATCGGGTCTATGTGATTGCCAAATTTTGTGTTCTAAGCACTAAATCTCACGTACGAGCAGACTTGTCGCTGAAGTGGGTTAACCCATAGGTTGGGTTGGGTTTAGATTATGAAAAAATTAATAGGCTTGGTTGGGTTTTGTTTCTTGTTAACCACATGTATTAAATATGCGTTTTCTGCGTACTGCATTGAACATAGCTCCAGTGGCATAGCGTGCACTTTTGCCACCTCTGGCTCATGGCTAATCCGCCGCCCCAAATCCATTCATACCTAGGGTGTCTTGATATTTTTAGAATTTTTAATTTGCCGCTTCTTCTAAAAATTCTTCACCACTGAAAGCTGAAAATCCTCTGACAAGAAAAAAAGGTCTTCGCTTCTATAATTTGAAATTTTCCGCCTTCACTGAGAATCCGTGACAAGCAATAGAAAGTCGTCGCTTCCAAAATGTGCCGCCCGTCATGTTTGCGCCCATGGCTAAAGCCACAATATCCAATGGCACGTTACGCCTTTAGATAGCTCTATCGGAGGTGGTGCGCGTTCCTCTAGGCCTTTACATTATTTGAGTCACTGACGCAATGTTACAGCAGTAGAAATTATATAGGCCTCAACAAGCGAAACATATTCTAGCAGTGCATATGCTTCATACACAAATCTGTTAGATCTCGAATAGAAAATTTACTAGTTCAACAATCAAATCAAGAATTTGCAACTGCAGCACTCAGACAGTAGTATCAGAAATTTATTGCTTAGTTGCGCAAAACGTGTCCGAGAACCTAGACAGTTCCCATTTCGTCAACCATGGAGGGATAGCGGCTATCTCTAGACCAGGGATTGTCGTCGCCAAAGTCGACTCGAAATTGAAGCCTAAATCTTTCGAACATTTATGTTGCCGTGTGGGCAGCGGAAGTGCGTCGCTGATCATCGCAGCCATATATCGACCCGGGTCTCAAAGCGTCCGTCAACTGTTTTCGCCGAGCTGACAACCCTACTAGAACCGATGTCGACGTACAACTGCGGGATTCTTATCGTCGGCGACCTTGACGTTCATCTCGAGCGTCCGTCAGACGTCGACGGTCAGAAGCTTGAACTTCTCATTTCCTCGTTCGACCTCAAGCAGTTCGTTCACGATTCAACCCACGAGCACGGCGGCCTCCTGGACGTGGTAATATCGTCGGGGAAGAGTGAACCGCGCGATGAGGTTGGATTATCTGACCACAAATTAGTCCATTGGACGCAACCCATCGCACCGCAGAATGAACAGTATGTTACGACTCCTAGGAGAAATTGGAGACACTTTGAGCTTGAGCGGTTCATTGAGCGGCTAGAGCAATCTCCGTTTTGTGCACCTGTTGACCCAGCTCGGCCGGATCGGGCCTTGCGCTTCTCTACCAGTCAGTTATCACCGAAATTCTGGACGACGTCGCACCAATGTCAAGGATAAACGTGCGTTCCAGGAAGCACCGACCCTTCTACGATAGAGAATGTAGACAGGCCCGACGACGAGCACGTCGGCGTGAGAGAGTTTATCGCAAGAAGAAAGGATCGACCGCTGAAGCCGACGCATTGTCGTCCTGGCGTGATGTCCTTAGGGCGAGCAGGAGCTTGGTGAGGAGGAAGGGTCGTCAGTACTGGCGTCATGCGATCGACTCCGTGCAATACGACACCAAGCAGACGCTGAAAGTACTGGACAGTTTGCCCGGAAATAACGATACACCTTCCCGTGTGCTGTCCAGCTTTTCGACGAACGCCTATCTCTCCTTCATTGATCTCAAGGTTATATAAGAAATATCTATGTAGATGATTCTTTACTGTAGAAAATTTACCAATTTTACTATAAACTCTCTCCATCAGTTAAACGATTTTATAGCATCATCTTTGCGAAGGTCTAGTTCCGAATCCCACCAGAATTTGCAGAGACCAATGCTCAGCTTCGTAAGGCAATGCATTTACAATATCAAAATACAGTTCATCAATGACAACAGTGCATTATATACGCTCAGCAATTCTGACGGGTTCATCGTCCAGCAGGTGACAGATCTTAAACTATTTTTGGTGATTCGCTGTGAACATCAGTTTCTATATTTGTCAAATTTATGCATTTGTGCATACTCGACTGCTGCATAGAGAACGTTAAGAAAATCATAGAAATGAAACTTATCAAAAATTTCACAATAAATGTCTCAGTCTGAAAATCTTACTAAAAGTTTAGCCATTAAATCAGGGGTGTAAAGACTTTTAGGTCGGAGGATCAAATGACATATCTCTCATGTCCTCACGGACCAAAGATTAAGTTTGCGCATCAAATGTTAAAAAAGTGGTGATGACCTTTTCTTTTTTTGTTTTGCACGTCAGACTTTTGGGGGATTTTTGGAGACTGCTGGAGACGTTTTTCCTCGGCGGGCCAAATGAAATACGTCACGAATTGCACACGGTCCTATACCGTTTTTCTTGTTATTTTTCTTGTAGGTCTTCACTTCATCTTTAATTCGTCGCCTTCTAGTTCTTATTCGCTGGCGAAGTCTTCATATTTGTTTAATCGAATGACGGTTGTTACTGGAGTTCAGAACTAAGCACATAACCGCAATTTTCCACATGCTACAATTCAGCTGGTTTCATTGTCTCGCATAGTGCAAGTTCTCATTCTCTACTTGCTTCATAACATTCCAAAACTGGACAGAAATCTTTGAACATTATCATCGCCATTATCATAATCATCATCATAAGCATCATCATCATTTTCATCGTCATCATCATCGTTATCATTATCATCATCTTCAGCAGCCGAAGCACCGTCGTCGTCGTCGCCGTCGTCATCATCACCAGCATCATTATCATCGTCATCATCATCGTTATCATTACCATCATAAGCAGCAGAAGCAGCACCGTCGTCGTCGCAGCCGTAATCATCATCATCAGCATCATCAGCATCATTATTATAGTCATCATCATCATCGTTATCATTATCAGCAGCAGCAGTATAGGCAACGTCGTCGTCGCAGCCGTCATCATCATCATCATTATCATCGTCATCATCATCATCGTTATCATAATTATCATCATCATCACCAGCAGCAGCACCACCGTCGTCGTCGTCGCCGCTGTCATCATCATCATCAGCAGCAACAACAGCAGCAGTAGCAGCAGCAGGAAGCAGCAGCATAATCATCAGTATCGTCGTCGTCGTTGTTGTTGTCGTCGTCGTCATCATCATCATTATCATCATCATCAGCACCATCATCAGCACCGTCGTCGTCGTCGTCGCCACCGTCGTCATCATCAGTTTCGTCGTCGCAACATTGAAGTATTTTTATCGCTTAATTTATGGCATCTATTGACCAGCCTTGTTGCTCGTTTTGAACTTTTCTAAAAGTTTCATATTGTTTTCAAAAATGGATTTTCTGCTTGAACACAGAAATTTAGATAAGGCCGTACTAATGTCTTATTTGGTTTTGCAATTATCTCTTTATGTTGACTCACTGTTGTTCACATCATCATTCCCAACATCCGGTTGCGCTTTTTAGCTGCCCCCGAACATTGTGGATATGGATTCATACTTCTGATTAATCAGTTGCTTTCTCGTATAATGATATCTAAATGATAAGAAAAGGTTTAATCTGATTAAAAATTCAAATTTTAACATGTCATTAAGGCATTAGGCGTTCACCTTCACAGAAGAGACTCCGGGCGCATCGTAGTTTCAGTACAAACAGAAGAAACAGGCGAAGAGAAAGCACTATTTTTTAAACGATTGTTGCGGAATACATCTTATCGCTCTTGTACAAATATAAAGGTACATCTTATCGCTCTTGTACAAATATAAAGGTATTCAGATAATTAGATGTTTAGGAATATCAAAATAAGTCATCGAAAAGATGTTGAAGACCGTGTTACCACAGTAACACAAACGGACGTCAGTTGACTGTCAAACCCGTTTGGATTACTATAGAGACAATTATTGACGTCATGCTTTTCAGCCATGAAGTAATGCTTATCTATTGACTATTTCTAGGTCGCAAAAGAGCGTCTGATCTAGCACTCAATCAATAAACTTCTATGGCGCCACTATCATAATGTCCAAGGCATCAGCCGATGGCGCACTAAATCCAGATTTAATAATAGATCCAGAGTTCCAGACCAATCCGGAAGATTATTAGAACAGCGGGGAGCAATCTAAGGGGAATAAGCCAAATCAAACAGGTATGTTTTAAGACCGAATTTGAAAGATGATAAAGTGTTAGTTAGGCGAAGTTAGTTAGTTAGTTAGTTAGACAGACAATTTATACAGCGCAGTAATCAAAGCGAAAAACTAAAGTCAAGAGCGCTTTACATTTCATTTGAAGTGATATTGGTAATGAATTCTAGAGCCTAGGGCCACACACTGAGAAGCAACTAGTGCCAGTGACTGTACGAGAATGAGGAACAACAAATGAAAGTCCTGCCGAATATCTAGTGAATCCAAAATGCTTCAAGAATCCTGCAGGATTAACCAAATTCGTTTTCCACAGCAATGAAAATTAACAAAATTGTCTCTGTGCGAGTTCAAACTAGACTTACCGGTAATGCAAATAAACATTCATGTTTTTGTGCATTTTAAATATTATAGGCCCACTCGTATTTTTGCGGTTTTCTGCAGATTTACTTTTTACCTCTCGCTGTCCATGGAATTTAGCAGTTTGTGAAGATATTGTTTTTAGGATTATTCTAAATGCTTCGCAGACGCCGTATTTTCAACCATGAAGTAATGGTTATCTATTGACTATTTCTAATATAATTATTCACGTCTTTTGCAATTTTTACTCATGCATTCGGTTAATCCTAGAAGTTGCGTTTTTAGCCTAGATTCCTCATGGGCTTATATAGGAGTGAATGATAGAGCGAGCGAGAGAGAGAGAGAGAGAGAGAGAGAGAGAGAGAGAGGGGGGGGGGAAGAGAGACTGTTACAGCATAGGTTGCAGATACGCAATTGTTGATACGCAGGCCGGTGATGACAGACTGTCGCAAACAGTTTCGTTCCAGTAAACGACTTCACCTCTACGTTCCCCTTCCGTCTAAGACCGTGAAGCTTGGAGAAAGATCTGTGACCCGGGGCAATCCTTTCCTCTGGAACGCACTTCCAGATTCAGTGACCGTGACAACCAACTTCGAGTCAAGTGCTTATTCTAGGCCTTCTCTGGGGGGAATTTCCCCCACCCAAAGTTTAAAAAAATCCCCCCAACATTTCTATATGCTGCATTGGGGATGGAAATTTACCCCCCTCCCAAGTTTGACGAGAGGGGATTTTTTATGGAGAGGGGAAAAATATATGGATGACCCTTTTTTGCTTGTCAAGGATTTTGGGGAGACAAACCTTCTCCTCCAAACAATTCAAACACACACACACCCACCAAGCCAAGGTGGCTAACACTGTTCGAGTCCTTCTTATCGAACCTTAAAACGCATTTATTTCGTATATCGTACGAGTGCCTTTTGTAAAACGCTCTTGCCTTTGGCCTTGACCATGCTATAGCGCTACATAAATTATCAAGTAGAATAGAATAGAAGCTTTAGAACAAAGATAATAAATTAACTTATATTTTCGACAAACAGCCTAGAAAACCAGCATTGTCTCTCTGGTGAATGGTCATCTATCCAAGCCAGTCCCTCAGAAACCAGGTAATCCAAAGCCCTCCCTGTTCTTTCATCTTCACATCCAGGATTTTCTTTAAGAATTCTTTCAGAAATAAGTGCCTGTTCCTCTGCTTGCTGTGGAATAGTCGTTCGGTCCATGGTCAGCTCTCGTGGAACGCTTTGAATCAAAAACGTTTTTGTCAAGTGGAATTGCGTGAACCCATTTCTCAATTTTTTGAGTTTCCGTATTCGGTACGCGACAACTGGGTACCGCCGATTGGGCCCCGGACAACTGAGCCCGGCATTTGGGTAACGGGACATTTGGGTAACGGGACATCTGGGTACTGGACATTTCGGCCCCGCACCATCGAACTGGACTTAATAATAACTGAGGGTTCGTTGTATAACTTCGGGCGGTCTTCTTTAAGCCGTGTTATCGGCTACAAATTGAGTACAAATTCTTAATATGAAGTGCTATTTCTTTGATCGTAAATGCGAAGTATAGTTACTACTGGCTTATATGGACTTACGAAGAACTGAGACTTCGCTGTATCCCAGTATTAGTGAATAACTATAGCATACTGTGTTTATGGTCTAGATTAATTTGATATTGGGTTTTGGGGCGGGGACCGCCAAAGAAGAATTCAATCGAAACACCCACAGCGTAGGTTGTGCTGCTGTAGTGAAAAGCGAAATTGCTTACACGGAAAACATTGGCACTGACGTCAAACTTTGGCTCTGACGTCATGCAGCTACGGGGTGGTAGTTAACGTGGGCGTATCTGCCCTGACTACGGACGTCACTAGCAAGTTATGAATAATGTAGTTAAAACTGAATTGATGAACTGTTGTCGAAACTCGAGTATTGGACCGCTATCGTCGCTATTATCCATGTTTGGTTTTAATCTAGAATATTGCTTGCGTTATGACTATTCGCTATCATGTACAATTGTACATTCTTGTCTGAAGATGTGACGTCATTCTGGGTCTTCGTAATAAAAGGATGTGCGGACTGTACACCTCGCCTTTAGCCCGGAAAATGTGAGCCGAAAGCGAGTTGTGCTCTCCCGACATTGTAACATCAAGAATGTCGTTGTAGGGTATATACACCAGCGAACTATATACCCTTCATAACTGAGGGAAGTCTTCTTGAAGCCCTGTCATCGGCTACAAATTGAGTACAATTCTTTGAACTCTCAGGCATTTATGATGTTAACCCCTTAACCGTGTATTTAACTGTAACTCAATGTAAAATGGACGGATATATCCGGGATCCCCAGTTAAGGGGTTAAAGCATAAAATCAGTATACAAGAATAGTCGTTACCTATTCTGATTTTGATAGCAAATCATAGCACAACCAAAAGCACCATTCTCTCCCTATTGTAGGGGGCCGAGATGTCCAGGGCCCAGATGTCCCGTTACCCAATTGTCCCGTTACCCAAATGCCGGGCCCAGTTGTCCGGGGCCCAATCGGCGGTACCCAGTTGTCGCGTACCGAATACAGAAACTCAAAAAAAATTGATAAATGGGTTCAATTTCAATCTAATTATCTATTCTATTCTATTGAATGAAGACTTTCTAATGTAGTGCGAGCACTGCGGAAAAGGGTTTTCTCTAACATTACCAGCAATCAGTGACGGCTCCAGAATTTGGCATGTGGGGGCCGTTGGGGTGGCAACTTCTAATCATGGGGAGGCCAACCATTTGTTGTTAGGTATGTAGCAATCAATATAGGGTCCCAAGACTTCCAACAGAGGCAGTGGCGTAGAGTGGTCTCGTACCGCCCATGGCTCCTGGAAAAAATGCCGCCCCAACCTGCTCCTATTATAACTGACAAGCCAAAAAAAGATCGTCGCGTCCGAATTTGCCGCCCCTTCTAAATTTTGCCGCCCCTTCGCTAAAACACTTCGACAACCTGACAAGCAAAAAAATTCATCGCCGCTCAATTTGCCGAAAAAGTTCATCGCCGCTCAATTTCCATCCCTTTCAAAGTTTGCCGCCCCTACGCTAAAACTCTCCGACAACCTGACAGGCAAAAAAAGGTAATCGCCGCTCAATTTGCCGCCCCTTCATGCATGTGTGCCGCCCATGGCTCGAGCCATAGTAGCCATTGGCACGCTACGCTACTGAACAGAGGGCCACTGGGGGGAGCAGGCACTCAATAGGGGGCACGGGCCCCCCGGGCCTCCTGTGGAGCTGCCATTGCCAGCAATGTCAATATCAATGCTTGTGGCGCCAAGTCGGATACAAGAATCGAGAGTGTTATTACCAGTGATGGGCACTAACTAATTTTTTTTAGTTAAACTTTAACTAAACTTTTTTTGCAATCAAGCAGTTTAACTTTTTAAGTAACTAACTTTTCACTGTAGCAGTTTAACTTTAACTGATAACTAATTAAAAGCAGTTTAACTTTTACCTTTAACTTTTAACTTTGACATGAGCTACTGAGCTAGTAAAACTATGTTACAAGCTGCAACGAACACGATTTACGATTATAATTTTAAACAGCAGCTGTCACAATATCCACAAATTCACTGATCGGCATATTAAATGAGGTTGTTTCAACGTTACAATGTTTCATTCCTTGAGAATATACCGCAAAAACACAGACTGATCAAAGTTTTCATCTGACATAGAATCTGAATAACTCAAGTTTAACTAAAAAAAAGTTAACTAAAAAAAATCAGTTTAACTAATGCCTTAACTAAACTTTTACCCAACTACTGGCAACCAGTTTAACTTTTGATGCAACTAAAAAAAAGTAGTTTAACTAAAAGTTAACTAATTTTTAGTTAACTTTTGCCCATCACTGGTTATTACATTAGCAAACTGATGAAAACGGCGTCAAATTTTAACTGAGCGAGAACGAGACTTGCAGCGAGATGACAAATGTAAGTAAGTTAGTAATAAGTAGCAAATAAGTAAGTTTAATAACCGCCGTAGCCTGTGGAGTGTGGATAAGTCAGCAATTTGGTAACCTCCTAGTCCAAGTATAATCCTATAAAATAACGGTAATAACCGGTCCTATAGCTAAAATTGTCATTTTCCAAACTCGGTGGCTGGCTGGATGAAACTGGCCCGCGGGTCGGATCCGCCCCGCGTGCCGACAGTTGGACAATCCTGATCTATAGGGTGCAGGGCGTGTTGCATGGGCAGCCTTCAGGAATGTCGTTGCTCACTTTCTGGGCGACTACAAGGCGCTAAACTATGTTGAACGCTTTGAAAATATGCCACAAACTTAAAAGTCAATTAAATGCACATGTCACTGAAGATGCATTTTCTTCATTCTCACTTGTACTTCTTCCCGGCCAATCTCGGCGCCGTCACTGATGAATCAGTGGCGGCTCTAGGATTTGGCAAGTGGAAAGGTTCCGTTGGGGTGGCAACTTATAATCATGGGGCCAACCATTTGTTGTTAGGTATGTATTATTAAGTATAGGGACCACTGGGGCCAGGCACTCAATAGGGGGGCAAGGTCCTCCGGGTCTCCCTGAGCCCCTGTGGAGCCGCCACTGTGATGAATATGGTGAAAGATCTCACAAAGACAGTTCCAGCATGGAGAAACGTTATCAGGGAAAATGGAGTCCGGATGTTGGGAAACTATTGTTGGTCACTTATACCTGAAGCACAGGACAGTGACTAGGGCCTACAAACGAAAATCTACATCAAAACATTTCTAATTTTCTCGCGTGTTGTAATTATTGTGACTATTCTTCTGTAGGATTATGTCGCAGAAAAAGTTACAATACTAAATGCTAAATTGTCGATTTATTAAAAATCTTACGTGATACAGGGATTCTAATTGCATATTTGTGTTCAACAAGTAAAACTTTATTAGTTTCGCCAGAATTTGTAGAGGAAACAAAATCTCGCATAAAATTTGTTGACCAGTGAATTTATGGGTCAAACTGACCCATACGGTACTTCTGGTATATCAGCATGCAAGTCTCACAACAGCATTTGACGACCGGTGGCACTTGGCTAAAATAAACAAGTCCATAAGTCTAAGACAGTCATATAATTTCAAAATACCATCTCATTAAGTGACCGAATCGCGAAACACTGGCTTTATACGTGAAAGCTAGATTATCGTGTCAAGAGCAATATAAAGTACTAGGTGTTTACCCGTCAAAAATGACGGGAGAGATTGGCTGTTACCACCCAATTTTCTGCAAATGCAATAGGATTTTGCGCAATTAATTTCCCTAACTCGCCGCCTTGTCCTTCAACCGAGTTAACGCCCATTCGCGTGAATTTTCTGAAACTTGATAGTCAAGGTAAGTGTAATGATTTGGCAGTGTCGAATGACATGCAGTGCTTGATTCTCTTGTTTGCTGTGCTGCTTTTTCACGCCGAGCAACAGCCTGCTACTCATTCTCACTTGATTGTCGGAAAGCCCGTGAACGCTGAACTTTTTTTGTTTTGCACGGACGGTTAGAAAGAAGAATAAAAAGCTAAATAATGGTGCAAACCTCATCTTCTTAGCTGTTATATAGCCTGCGATATAGCAAATTCAAAAAATGTGGAAACTTTCTCAGAATTCAAAACTTTCGCGAAATTCACCGATAATACATATGTTCAAACATTGGGGTCAGCGGGTTAGAATTGATAGATCTTTGATTTGATCTGTGATAGATCTTTGATAGATCTTAGATTGATACCTCACTGGAAGTTGTCAACCGATTTTCAAACTTTTTGGTTTATTTTTACGTTGTGACAATTACGTTGTGACAAACTCAAAGCAAGCAAAACCTCACCGGATGTTGAAACGTTTTTGGCGTAATTTTTCTTAGAAGCAAACAAACTTTTAAAAGGGTTGCCATGGTGACAACGCAGATTACGCTGCGACAAATTCAAAGCAAACAATCCGAACGAAAGAGAAAGCTGTAGCAGAGAGTTACGTAAATTAATTGCACGAATGGCAATATAATATTTTGCTCCCATTTCCATATAAAGTAATTCGTTTTGCCGAATTTCACCTAGACATTAAACATAGTCGATCGTATAGCTAATAAATCAGGCATTGTAATGTCGTGATGGAGAATAGTCATAGTTATTCCTGGTACTGTTATTCGTAGTATGAAATACAGTAGCATTGCGTACTAGCACTGCTTGTACGCAGCGCATACCTGCTAGATTATACAATAGATCGCTATTAAGAGAGTACAGACATTGGTATACAGCGCATTTTTTGGAGGGGGAATTCCCGGTACGCAATATTATGCAAACGTTTATATAAAATTCCATGCGGGGAAACTCAGGGATATTTTTACAACACCCTAAACCTCCAACACCCCTTTTGAGGTCGACACCCCAAAATTTTCCTAATCTAAGAATGGTATGTACCCTAAATAACCCCTGAACACCCCCTAAATTCACAATCCCAGAAATAACCCTGGCGGGGATCATAATAGAAGCCGATACGGCCACGCTTGGTCCATATGTAAAATAAACTGTATCAAAATCAAATGGAGAGACAGCAACAGGTACAGTCAAAACGTAAAAATAATAGAATCTTGAAAGTAATGATGAGAAAATATATCAACTAGCTTTAAGATTTTCCAGTACGCCGTACCGTTGTAAAAAGCACTGCCAAAAGGCCTATGTCACCTTCAACATCCAAATAGCGGTTGATTTTTTGCGCATCAACTCGGAGTAAAAAATGCGCGAATAGGTCTACATGAAAGCCTAATTATAAATCGAAACACTTTTAAGTGAAAACTATTCTCGAACATATAGTCGAAATTCACGTGTATGGCCAAGGTTGTTCGGTATTTTTTGGGTGTTTCATATTGTTCTTGGTTACAAGTACAATGATTTTTTTCTAATAAAGAACAATATTATCGTTTATTGCCCAGTCCGCAACAGCAACCGTGTGGGCCTATAGACGGAAACGATAATTGACGGTCTAGAAGTTATCGTCAAAGTCATCGTTGACTACGATAGTAGATTGGATGCATACAAAATCCTCTTCGTTTTCGTTTTTTAGTTCAACTCTGAGCTTAAAGATTCCCTGTAAATGAAGAAATTGAGTCAGCAATGTATAATTAATTAATTAATTAATTATTGCAACGTTGACCATAGGCGTAGACTTTTACAATAAATAATAATAATAATAATAATAATAATATTATTATTATTATTATTATTATTATTATTATTATTATAAGTGGTTTAGGAGGCTAAGTAAGCCTTTGTGAACCACTTAAAATCACATTATATTATTTTTTCTCAACGGTTTTACGCATTCCCACATCCAAGCCCCAATACGAATAGGGGACCCAACCCCCACCCTACCCTCGTGGCTACGCCAATGGTCTGGAGTAGTCGAACTTCGCAATATTTTGTAATATATCTGAAAGAACAAAAGTGGGGGAACCAATTTGCTTGAGGTCTGGGAGGAAAGCTTTGAAACAGTAGCGTAACCAGGTTTTAGCATCAGGGGAGCTGCGAGCATATTAAAAATGCGCCACGTCAAATTCTTTCCGAGATAAGTCAAACAAGTACTAACGAGAAAAATCCCTGTGGCAATGGAGACGTTTCATTAATTTTGTCGCCGAAAGTTTGTTGTTGCTTCTTTAATTTTTAATTTTTTTAAATTTGCTATTTATTTATTTATTTATTATTACATTTTCAAAAAACGAAAAAGACGCCACTTTTCCCCAAAATTTCAAATTTCATCGGGGGAGCGTCCGCTTCCCTGCACTCTCCCTGACTGCTAAGCAAAACCCTCAAATTCAATAGTGTAATTGAGTGTAGATCTTACTCCGGGCAGAGGAGTGAGTGGATCGATGTAGAATTCATAGTTGGGTATGTGCACAAGAACTGAAAACAAGAACATTTAGCACGTTTTAATCGGAACCTTTCGTTACTGACGTTAATCCGCATTGAATTATTTGATATGACAATAGGAATATTGCGATTCAACTCAAAAAACGACCGTCTACTGCTGGAAAGAACATTATTAACATGTCGCTATAGCAATGGCGGCTCTAGGATTTGGCAAGTGGGGGGCCGTTGGGGTGGCAACTTCTAATCATGGGGGAGGAACCATTTGTTGTTTAATGTATGTAGCATTAAGTATAGGGTCCCAACTGGGGGGTCACAAGAGGGGGCAGGCACTCAATAGGGGGGCACGGGCCCCCTGGCCTCCCCGGTGGAGCCGCCACTGCGCTATGGAAGTCTATTGACGATGCCATGAGTTGCAGCGAGATTTAAAAGGCCAACGTCAAAGAGGTTCCAAAATTTATTGGAATTAAGAGCATTGACAAATTGGCGCTATAGAAGTTCACTGATGATAACGACACTGATGTTTATGCTGCTGCTGATGATCATGATCAGATTATTATTATTATTATTATTATTATTATTATTATTATGGTGACGACGACGACGACGATGATGATGATGATCATGACCTATATTCAGTCGAGGATGATACCACTGTATTTTCCAAATTGACCTAATTTTGCGTTCGATTCGTTTACCTCCTTTTTGAATAGGACACGACAGTTGCAGGTGAGGAATATGCTGCTTTGCAAACGTTAGGACGTCATCACAGGTTATATCTTCACAATCGTCGTAGATGGGATCTGGAACGTCCTGCACCCAGGCTTTGCCGCATATGACGCCGTTGGTGAAAGAAGTGGCTGCCACAGAACAGCAACAGAAATGCCACAACGTAAACAATTTCGAAGATGATTACTTCTTCGACAAAGTCTTCTATTTGCTTGATTAACACAGCTATGTCAAAGAGGAGCTTGATCTGGTTTTGCGGGTTCTAAGCTGCAGTTAACTGATATAGCACTGGGCCCTATTACTTCGGACGATTTATATGTTACTATTATATTCAAGAACTTAATTCAATCGAAAGCGAGTTAGCGAAAGGGGTAAAGTATCAGTTTTGCAATGAGCTATGTCTTGTTATTCAAAGCGGCCGTCTCGTTAGACAATACAGTACAATACAATGGAATGTAAAATCGATTTATTTCAAACTTGGCAAAACGCAAAATTAAAAGTAACCTAAAACAAGATTTTACTTAGTGTGAATCATACCTGCCTAAGTTAAAACATATATGTCCTTAGGCGTAGGCCTAAACTTCTATTAGGCCTCTAGGCTCGAGCTCCGTCCCACACTTGTTGAAAGGCTAGGCTAGGAAATAGGAAAGGAATAGAGGTTGGGTCCCTACTTTTGCATCTAAGTTCAGTGTTTATTCTAGGCCTGTTTGGGGGGAATTCCTCCCAAAGTTTTAAAATTCCCCCCAAAATTTGTATATGTTGGCTTGGAGAATGGAAATTCCCCCCAAAGCGTGGAGAGACAAAACTTATCCCCCCAAACATTTCAAAATTCCCCCCCCCCAAATGTCAAGGTGGCTAGAATAAACACTGATCTAAGCTTACGCCAATGGATATATCTAATACCAATATTGTGCCTGTATTCAGTGATTTTTTCCAGTAATCATCATTATGTCTGATTTGTTTTATATACAGAGGCGTAGCAGCTATATGGACAACCTGGCCAAATGTCAAGAGCCCGCGACCTGCAAAGGGCCCCCGACCAGAGCCACAAATGTAAATTGGCTAAATAATAGGTAAAATGACTGAAAAGCAAATAAGGTCATCAACCCCTAAAGGAGGAAGGAAGGGGAGTTGATTCGCAAAAAATGACCGACAAGCAAAAAAGGTCGTCAACTTTTTCGCAAACTCGTCAGATCGAAAGTGTCTTGCCCCTCTGAAAAACAGTGAAATGACGTCTCTGGACAGGGCCCCCTGCCCGTTTTTCGCCAAGGGCCCCCGAGCGTATTGCTACGCCACTGTTTGTATATTTTTATTTATAGACCAGTGTTATTACTGACTTTGGATTAAACTTTAATTAAAAAGTGAATTGTTGAATATTGATATAAAGTCTGTCAAAACTTGGAAGACATATATACAGATTATAAAATAGATTCAAATGAAACAACAATACAATTCCTAAGATAACTGTTTTGCAGAAAATAAGCATTGCCTGTATTAAGATATAACTTTTTTTAGTTCATGCATTGGTCTATTGCATGAAATCTTAGTCTCATCGACAAGGCTTCGATTCTTACCTGTAACTGCGATCAAACTAGCGCTGTATGTGGTAGCAATGCTGACGACTTTCGGTGTCCATTTCGCAGTAAAGTTGAATTTTTTTGAATCTATCAACGAAAAGTCGAATATATACTGTAATGCATGGAATTATTTTATATTTCTTCCGTGCGTTTCCATCTATTGCGAATTTAGACATATGCTCTGTTCCACAGAATGGAGAAAATGTGCAAAATATATGCTGAAAAATCGACAAATATGAGCTCAACTCGACCAGAATTTTCACTGCGGTGACGTAACTGTATTAACTTGATCACAAAGAGATACCGATTGGTAGGGTGCCCTCTATTCGAGCCTTGGCTGGTCGTGGTTTTTCAGGAGACTGAGGTAGGGTTGATTAGAGGTACCTATAAGTAGTCATACAGTATGTAAGTAGTCATACAGTATGCAATATTGCTGAAGAGTTCCTGATTTGAATCTTATATCTTATATCAGCCGACATTGTTTAACATAGTAGCCTGACCGCAGACAGAGAGAAAGAGAGAGAGAGAGAGGGTGAGAGAGAGAGGCAGACACACACACACACACATATATATATATATATATATATATATATATATATATATATATATATATAGAGAGAGAGAGAGAGAGAGAGAGAGAGAGAGAGAGAGAGAGAGACAGACAGACAGACAGACAGACGGTCAGTCAGAAAGACAGACAAGAGGGCAGGTGGCAGAGGCGTAGCGAGGGTATCCGGCGCCCGGGGGCAAAGTGTACCGTTGGCGCCCCCCCAACACTGCTGACGAGCAACAGAAGGTCGTCACATCGTTCTCTCGGTCTCGGCGGGGAGTCGGCGCCCCTCAGCTCTTTGCGGCGCCCATCAACTCTCTGCGGCGCCCCTCTCCCTATACTCCTGACGAGAAAAAAGGTCGCCGCACTTGTTCACTTGTTTCTTCTTATCTATTATGCATTTAACTTACCAAAAACCCAATTTTGCCTCCCCTCATCTCGGCGCCCGGGGACATATGCCCATTCCTGCCCCCCTTCGCTACGCCTCTGGCAAGTTGGAGAGTTCACGTACGTCCCTTCTCAGGTTCCCTTATAGAAGTTGTCGTATATAAGTAATGGCGTCCCTCTTAGTAATGGAATCCTGTTTACGTTGCTAATCCGCGTGCAACGTTTTCTACTAGCAGAAAGAAACCTACAGAATAAGTTAGAATTGCAGAATCTAATCTCTTTAAAATTCAAACGTACCGCAGCTTTCAATGCGACCCTCGTCGGCTTCAGGAACGCTCGCCGAAAAGCATCCAAGGACTCCGAGGACGGCGAATACGACAGGGAGTTTCAATAATCCAGTCATCTTATTATTTCAGCTCAGATTGGTCGCCTATTCGTCAATTTAGTTGAAAAATATGGAAGGATTTGTGAGTTTCAGTTAACGTCTGCTGTAGAACGCAGTTATGTAACTGTTTAATTTCTATCTTCTGTAATGTTCGGTTTATTGTTGTCTAGCCTAATGTCCTATATATCGATAAATCAGCCGCCTTTTAAGCGTAAGTTTCAAATTAGTCAGGCAAATTGCTCTCAAAATTTACACGTTCCTGACTTCTGCTGTATGAAGTATGTCACGTTGGCAGTGTGCATTATACACTCGAATACACACCCCGCGTAGGATGTTTAGTTCTGTCAGTAAATCCTGGAGCAGGCCGAGTTTACGCTGAGTGCCTGTTTGTCATGTATAAACAGTTAGTGTAGTTAGTGTATGGTGACTTTGTGAATAGTCTTAGGCAACAATTAAGCAAAGAGGATGTTTAATAATTTCATTCCTATTAAGCAATTTATTCCGTTTTAGGCGTTTGATAATTATGCGTTACTCAACACACTATTGGTACCCAACGGTCTCAGTATTTAGTCTAATTAGTCTTCTACTTAGGCCTATTCAAGGCTCGAGTGCTCTCTAAGAGTATTCTTCAACTCCACTCGGCTCAAAAGGGGCTTGGTCTCCCACGGGGTTCTGAGCCCGAATGGGGGCCACGGCGCCAGAGGTACCTATGGCTCCAAAGGGGCTTGGTTTCCCACGGGGGAGTGCGCCCCCTCATGATTTGTCTATTGTGGTGTTTATCTGTCAAGTAGTCTTGTAGTTCATGTAACTGGAGGCTTTGAGGCTGAGGCAGTATCTGATGAATTTTCATCATTTAAAATTTTTGCATTTAACTCTGAGCTAAAAAATCATTCCCCTCCAGTCAAATCAATCTCTCCTGCCAAAGGATTGGTGTCGCGATAAAACACTGTTTAATTAAGTTATTTTCTGAACAGCACTGATCTTTAAATTTGTTTATGCTCAAAATAAGAATAGCAATATGGCGGACTCCTGACCTCACAGTCAAATCCAGTGTGTGTGTGTGTGTGTGTGAGCGTGTGAGTGTGATCTGAGATCTAAGACCACGCATTGCCTTTTTGCATACCGAGCACTGCCAAACTGGCTATCGATGTCAAATACGGTAGTAATATCATGCAATTGTAGCCTGTCTGAGCAGCAGTATTTATTCATTACGTGACAGCTTAATACTAGAAATTATGTCTAAAATATTCAGACGGATTATTGTTTGGTTATGATAGACAGACCCGCCGAGAGAAATTCCGGACCCCTGTGCACAATGGCCGGCGGGCCCCAAATTTTTTTAAAATTGCTGACGACCCTTTTTTGGCTTGTCATTGGTTTAACCCAAATTAACCGACATGATGTCATGTTGCAAGTCTCGAAAACTAGTGATGACCTTTTTTGTCGCTCTTTTCACATTCAGTAGCGTCACTTCACACACTTTTTGGGGCGAGATAATTTTTTGGGCCAAATTTGGCCAAATTATGGTCAACTTTTGGGCAATTACTGTATAGGCAAATTTTGGGCAAATTGTTTGACCAATTTTGGCAAATTTGAAAAATTTTGGACAATTTTGGCGATTTTTGCACATTTCACATTTATTTATTTACTTAATACATTATTTCTTTATTTTCCCTGGGAGAGGCCCGCCTGCCCCTCCCCCAAATGACGCCCCTGTTCACACTGTTCCTTTTGATGCTTTTGATGTCCTCAGGTCCGGGCCCTTTTTTACTCGCCGGGCCCCCTTTCTTTAGTGTTATTATTGGTATTATTGTTAATTATGCATATTCATCATCGACCCGGACCTCCTCCAGACCGGCGGGCCGCTGTGCATTTGCCCCCCTGTCCCCTCTCGGCGGCCCTGATGATAGACACAAAATAATGGTACAGTATAGCGGTGAACTGCTTTATCAAAATATTTTTTACTAGCTGTTTACCCGTCTATATTTGCATTATTTTGCGCAGCCTATGCTGATGTCATGCACAGCAAATGAATTCACGAAGTCAGGCCCCTTCAGAGGCTGAAGAGGCCCGGGCCATATAAAAAATTTGAGGCCACGAACTCCAACAGTTGCGGACTATTGGAGTATTATAACTATGGACTATTAGTCCATATTATCCATAGTTATAACATTTAAATTTAAGAGCGAATGAAATAACACAGATGTATACTATTTTAGATATTGTAACGTGAGTAGGATATTTAACAGGTCGTAGTTACGCATTAAATTAAAAACAGAGGCCCCCAGAATTGGAGGCCCGGGCCAAATGGCCCTGCTGGCCCCCTCTGATAGGGTCTGCGAAAAGTAGGTCATAAACGTGCTTAACACATAAAATTTGGACTTAGAATAGATTTAATAGATCAGGCCTACACACCTCGCAATTTGAGCTGAATATAAAAAACTAGTTATTGTCTGAGACATAGGAAATTGACAACAGACATGCTGAGTTGTGTTGTAGGCCTAATGTCATCTTTCACTCACATTGTTGTACACAGGAGCGGCGCTGGGGGTTGGTTCGCGGGTCCGGACCAACTCAGCCTCGGGCAGGAGCACCCGAGCAAATCGTGCAAATCTGTAAAGAATTTTTGGGCGGGGGTGGGGGTGGTAGGGGCCTGGGTAGTCTGAGCCGGGTCCTGGTTGTGTTCAGTGGGATCATATTACGAGATTGCAGGCAGAGCTACGCTCAAATCATTAGCGCGCAAGGCGTGTTTGCCGTAGGCTACCATACGCATCCTTATTAGTCGTAGTTCCAATGGGGACTCGTCACTCTTGGAACTGGTCATGGACTACTAAATGATTTCTTTAGTAGTCTATGGACTTGAGCCCTCCCCCAGGCCCATGCCTAGCTACGTCCCTGAGGTTCTCCAAGACTGCAACTGGTTGGTTATAACGACTACGATTATTTACTGAAGCGACCATCGACTGGTGCTGATGTACTACTAAAATGGCGCTAAAGAAGTCTACTATTACTACTACTACTACTACTACTACTACTACTACTACTACTACTACTACTACTACTACTACTACTACTACTACTACTTTTCGTTCAATTTGTGCGCATCCGCTGCATTAGCAGACAAGTTTGCCAGAAACTGCATGGACAAAGTACAGTACGTGAATTGGTGACATTTTAATAGCTTTGCAAAGCGGCATCAGTTGTTACACTCAATAATTGCACAAAATGAAAATATATAATATAGTTTCTGGTTCCTTAAAACAGTTGTGTACAACGAGATATGTAGAGCGCAGTAGCGTGTAGAGGGGGCGGGTGGGGCGGTGGCCCCGGGCGCAGACCAGGGGGCGTAAAATTTGACCCGATGACCTTTGTTTCGCTCGTGGGTGCACTTTGGACAACTTGGCCTCGGGCGTCGGCCACTCTCTACACCACTGGTAGAGCGTCAAGATGCTGTGTTAACTGCTATACAACTCCTTCCGTATGATCAGTCCGCTTCTGATAGAATGAAAGAATGGTAATCGAGGGAAGTCAGAGCAGCAGAAGGTTTTTACGGTATTTTGTTTTATTTTTTATTTTTTAACGTCTTCCTGGGTTTATTTATTGATAATTAATAATTCTTTGTTTATTTCCAACAACAAAAACATACCAAAAGGGAACACCGTTCCCGTTCTAATAGTAAAGTACTGTAAGTCAATAATAAAAGAAAATGACAGAGGTACAGTATAGGCTAAACATCTTGACAATCATGAAGTCAGTAAGTTAATATTATAACTTATAAATGCCAACATAACTTAATTAAATGAATTGTTTACATTAGGCCTAGTCATTCATTAGAGTACAGATGCATAAAAGAGCATAATTCAAATGATATTGTAATATAATAATATATTAATCATTAAAATAGAGGATTTTAGAATCAATTAATTAGGTTGTAATTTTAAAGCTGATTTTAAACACAAATAAATTTGATGTATTGGTTAAACTTTCGGGGAGGCCATTCCAAGTACTAGGACCACAACATTTAATGAAAAACAATCTCACATTAGTATGAGCATGAGGAATAACAAATTTGTTTTGACTTCTTATAAGACTTATTTGTGAATACTAGAAGGAATTTTCCGGAGAGAAAAGTCCTAGAACACAAAGTTCGGGAGGGGAATTGTCGGGGAAAATCCGGGAGAGGGGAATTTACCCCCACAGGTGTTCCCAGGTTTGGGAGAGAAGATTGTAGATAAAGAGAACGTATTTAACTACCTTGATCATAGCTGACATTACACTCGCTGAATTCTCTAGCGTGGTGACAAGCAGGGCCATTCTTGGTCCATGAAGGGCTGGGGTCAGTGAATAATTGGCAGATATTGGAACCTTTTGTCCATTTATTTGGATATCATGATTGGACCCCTCGTCAAACATCAAGGGCACGCTGATTGGCTGCATTTCAGATTGTTTTGAACACTTCCAACGGAATTTTCAGAAAGACGTGAGGCATATTCGGATGTTTAAGCGCCGCAAAAGGTTCTTGGCCTAACGCAGTCGTGCCCAAGCACCCAGCCGAACAAACGATCGGCGACGACGACGACGCCAGAAGGTCCGAAGTGCTGGGATTCAACGATGAAATTGTAGCCACTGAACCCTGTTGAGCTACGTTGGTCGTGGTTTGGTCAGAAGTTTGCGGAATGGACGAGACGCCGGTGGCAGTGACACTATTCAGGGCCGGGCTCTGGCCCTTCTCTGCCGACTGAATCTGATCAGAAAAAAATAAACGTTCCCTCAGATAGTCGACGACGGGTTTGGGCAGGGTTGCGCAGCCCATCGACGCAAATCTATCAATGCGTTGCCGCATACTCTCGTCCAGCGATAAGTAAGCGTCTATCATATTCTCCAGAGTTCCGTGATTTTTTCCCCTTTTCTTCCAGGATTTCCAACATAGCATTCTGGAACAATTCGTACCCAGACAGAGGCGGTCTTCCAATGTGCGCCATCTACCAAAAATGAAAAAATGCAACACGAATGTATTCAACCACACGAGACGTTGAAGCAACATGATGCATAACTTAGAGTGCAGATAAGAAGTCTAAGAAGAGCAGAGAGGGTTTCAGATCAACAGACAACAATGGACGAGATCTGAGAAAGTAAAGCATTAAATACCGTTAAAAGGAAAACACTTGAAAACTGTACCTTCAGCAATTTTCTCTATGGGTGCAAAACATGGACCATCACAGAGATGTCCACGGGTCCATTTTTTAGAACCCAATCCAACCCAATCCATCAAATCTCCAATACAACACAACCAATGCCGGTAATAGGGTTATTTGACTTAACCCAACCAAGACCACCGCAATACATTGCAATTTCTTAAACCATAATTTTTCTGTTGGTCTGACCCAATGCAATCCAACTCATGGGTTAATCCAACCAATGGACATCTCTGGACCATCATCAAAGACTCGAAAAGAAAAATACTCGCCTTTGAATGAATGCTATGGAAATGTACTATGGGTGGGTCAAAAAGATCACGAATTAAGAGTTTTTCCCTAAAGAATTCAGCCAAAGAAAACCATGCTGCGACGAGTAAAACAAAGGAACCTCCATCTTTTTGGACACATATTCATAATGAAAGACGACAGGAAGATCTAATGATTGGGAAAATGGAGATGCCAGTTAGAAAGGCCAAAGTCGACTCGAAATTGAAGCCTAAATCTTTCAAACATTTATGCTGCCGTGTGGGCAGCGGAAGTGCGTCTCTGATCATCGCAGCCATATATCGACCCGGGTCTCAAAGCGTCCGTCAACTGTTTTCGCCGAGCTGACAACCCTACTATAGAACCGATGTCGACGTACAACTGCGGGATTCTTATCGTCGGCGACCTTGACGTTCATCTCGAGCGCCCGTCAGACGTCGACGGTCAGAAGCTTGAACTTCTCATTTCCTCGTTCGACCTCAAGCAGTTCGTTCACGATTCAACCCACGAGCACGGCGGCCTTCTAGACGCGATGATATCGTCGGGGAAGAGTGAACCGCGCGATGTGACTGCAGTGGAGGTTGGATTATCTGACCACAAATTAGTCCATTGGACACTACCCATCGCACCGCAGAATGAGCAGTATATTACGACTCTAAAGAGGAATTGGAGACACTTCGAGCTTGAGCGGTTCATTGATCGGCTAGAGCAATCTCCGCTTTGTGCACCTGTTGACCCCAGCTCGACCGGATCGGACCTTGCGCTTCTCTATCAGTCAGTTAACGTCGCACCGATGTCAAGGATAACCGTGTGTCTCTCCACGCTTTTTTTTTGGGGGGGGAGATTTCCATCCCCAAGCCAACATATACAAATTTGGGGGATTTTAAAACTTTGGGGGAGGAATTATCCCACCCCCCAAAACAGGCCTAGAATAAACACTGCCCGACGACGAGCACGTGGGCTTGAGAGAGCTTATCGCAAGAAGAAAGAATCGACCGCTGAAGCCAATGCACTGTCGTCCTGGCGTGATGCCCTTAGGGCGAGCAGGAGCTTGGCGATGAGAAAGGGTCGTCAGTACTGGCGTCATGCGATCGACTCCGCGCAATCCGAAACCAAGCAGACGTGGAAAGTACCGGGCAGTCTGCTCGGAAATAACGATACACCTTCCCGTGTGCTGTCCGACTTTTCCATTAAAGCAGGGATGTCAAGACCAATGCTTAGTCTGCACATCAAATGTTAAAAAGTGATGACCTTTTCGTTTTTTGCTCGCCAGAAATTTGGGGGACTTTGGGGGGATATTTTGGAGAATTTTGGGGACTTTTTACACTTTTTGGACGAAAAATGTAAAATGTTTTCGCGGGCCAAATGAAATCAGCCCGCGGGCCAAATTTGGCCAAGGTTTTGACACCCCTGGATTAAAGTCAATGACTACACAGTCAGAATAAAATTACGTCACGAATTGCAACCCTATACCTTTTAACACTTAGTTCTTCTTTGATGTCATCTCGATCTTCTTCGTCTAGGGTTGATAAGCTTGCGAGTGAATCCAAAGCTTAAGCAACACAACCGTAATTTTCCACATGCAACAATTCAGCTCGTTTCATTGTCTCGCATCGTGAAAATTCTCATTCTCTACTGCCCTAATAACATTCCAAAACTGGACAGAAATCTTTGAAATTCATCATCATCATCGTCGTCGACGTCGTTATCGTCGTCAACATCATCATCATCAGAAGCAGCACCGTCGTCGTTGTTGTCGTCGTCGTCATCATCATCATCATCATCATTACCATCATCATCATCATTATCATCATCATCATCAACACCGTCGTCGTCGTTTCGTCGTCGTCATCATTATCATCATCAGCAGCAGCACCGTCGTCGTTGTCGTCGCCGTCGTTACTCCGACCTCTAAGCTGCAATGATAATTTCCATAACAACATGACTTCAAGTGGTTTAGGAGGCAATTAGGGTACCTTTGTCAAAACCCCTATAATCAGTCTCTATTGAATCGATTTATTGCTTCAATTTGTATTACCTTTTCATCCAAACGGTTCCATTTGTCCATTACCCTTGCACTACAAAAAATTTTCTTTCTTACGTAAAAAATTAGCATTACGACAGATCGGGGGAAGGGTTAATTCGCTGGCATAATCCCACCTGGCAATCGATACTTCGTAGTAAGTAAGTATGTCTTCGTAAGTATGTCTGTAGATCGATCGAGCCACCACCCGTAGCGGCGAATCGCGTTGAACAGCCAGCGGCACGGACGGGAACAGAGGAAGCGACAGAGCCCACCCGGGTTATAGAACGGTGGCGAAATCGTTCGACAGCCGCTCCACAAAGAACTGGAGAACAGCAAAAGACATCGTAATCATCAGGTAATCGGCATCTAGCTTACAGAACATGGGTTAATTTACAGCTAATAAGTGAGTAAGTAAGTAAAATCTTGTGGATTTATATAGCGCCTTCGAAGTAGAACAGTACTGCATGAGTTTCCTATTCTTAGGCGGTTAGTCTATTCTAAAATAGCTATAGGAAGGGTGAGATGTTCAGCCGTGCAATGATCAGTATATCCATAATGCGATTTCGAGTGGTTTAGAAGGAAGGCACTAGCCTGTGTGAAAACCATTATAATTACTCTCAATCAGTGTTTATTCTAGGCCTTCTCTGAGGAGAATTTCCCTCTCAAAGTTTAAAAATTCCCCCAAAATATTGATATGTTGCAAGGGGTTGGAAATTCCTCCCCCCCCAAAGTGTGACGACGGGGGGAATTTTTTGAGGATGGGAAAAATGTAAGGATGAGAATTTTTAGGTTGGCAGGGCATTTGAGAAGGTGAGAACGGTAAAAAAACATTAGGAAGGATGGGAAGGATGGCCTCTTTTTTGCTTGTCACCACATTTCGGAACGAAGATAACCTTTTTTTGCTTGTCAAGATTTTTGGAGATTCAGACCTTGTCTCCCCCCAAACCCTTCCAATCCCCCCCCCCAAATGTCAAGGTGGCTAGAATAAACACTGCTCTCAACCTTTTGTCGCCATGTTCTCCTGGATGATTTTTGAATCCGCTTATTGTCTCAACTGTTACTGCATCTTCGTCCAAACTGTTCCATTTGTCCATAACCCTAGCACTAAAAAATAACATGTTTTTGGTCCCACTCTGTGCTTGAACAATTTGCATTTGAAGCCTCTTGTGCTGCTATAGTGTGCTGATGTAAAGAATCGATCGTATGGCACATCTACTTTCCCAGTCATTATTTTGTATGTTTCTATTAGGTCTCATCACCGCCTTCTCCCTTCTATTTCTCGTGTTGTCAATTCAAAATATTGAAGTATTTTTATCGCTTAATTTATGGCATCTATCAACCAGCTTTGTTGTTCGTATTTGAATTTTTCTAAAAGTTCCATATCGTTTTCAAAAATAGATTACCTGCCTGAACACAGCATTTCAGATAAAGCCGTACTAATGTCTTATATGGGTTTACAATTATCTCTTTATCTTGGCTCACTATCGTTCATGATGTCATCATTCCCAACATCTGGTTGCCATTTTTAGCTGCCTCCGTACGTTGTGGATATGGATTCATACTTCCGATTATCAGTTGCGCTATCGTATCTAGGCCTAAACGATAAGAAAGGTTTTAATCTGTTTCAAAATTCAAATTGTTAACCTGAAGAAGAGGTTATTCGTTCACAGCCATGGGTCCTATTTATCGATCGTAGGCTCGTCGCTCATAGCCATGGGTCCTATTTATCGATCGTATGCTCGTCGCTCATAGCCATGGGTCCTATTTATCGATCGCATTTAAATTTCAGTGATGTTGATACTAAGCTTGACAGATGTTTTAAAACATATACGGTTATACTAAGCACGAATATTTCTGTTGGAATCGAAGGCGGCGGCAGTGGAAACTTGAAGACAAACAGATTTTAAGAGAGAATCGACGACGTCACTGTATCTCCATCGTAACACAAACGGACGTCAGTTGACTGGCATACCCATTTGGATGACTATATATAGAGACAATTATTGACGTGATGATGAGGAGCTGGTCGGTCGCAAAAAGCGTTTGATCAATCAATCAATCAATCATCGGCATTTTAAGACCGGTAGCACTTGGCTAAAATAAACAAGTCCGTAAGTCTAAGAAAGTCATATAATTTCAAATACCATCTCATTAAGTGACCGAATGGCGAAACACTGGCTTTATATGTGAAAGCTAGATTATCGTGTCAAGAGCAATATAAAGGGCCGCTGTTGCGAGACCGCCTTCACTGGCTTCGAGTCCAGGAACGAATCGTTTATAAGCGTTGCTGGCTCACTCACCGAGCTTTATACGATCCCTTCTGCCCTGACTACTTAGCCACGCTGATACAAAGATCCACGGTGAACGAACGACGATCGCAGCTACGGTCTGGAAGTCGGGTCCAGCTGCTCGTCCCTGCTCCATCCAGGACCTCTAAGTTCGGCGAACGATCGGTCAGGCGGGGCAATCCGCTCCTGTGGAACTCTCTGCCAGATCGTGTGACTAATTCTGACTCTGTTGAGAATTTTAGAAGGAACCTAAAAACACACTTATTTAACATCGCATATAAGTGACACGTGTCAAAGCGCTCTTGTTTTTAGCCTACGCTATGCTTACTGCGCTATAGAAGTTGTCTAATTAATAATAATAATAATAATAATAATAATAATAATAATAATAATAATAATAAAGTATATTTTCGTAATTTGTCGCAAAGTAATAAGAAAATTCGGTCTCAAATGAATAGGCCTGGGTGGTGGCAAATGGCGTATTGCTGTCTAGCAGTAGCAGGAAATTCGTGGATCAAACTATGTGGAAGCTGTTCGACCAATTTGACGCGATCAATTGGCGTGCGATGAATTGACCCGACACCGTTGGGTTGGATTCTGAAAAATGAACCCATATGACATCTCTGACGGCAGGGGCGTAGCAGCCATTTGGAGAACGTGGCCAAATGCCAAGGGCCCCCGACCTGTAAAGAGCCCCCGACCCGAGTCCAAAAAAGGTCAACATTTTTGCAAACTTGCCAGATCGCCTCCTCTGGAAAGATCCCCTTCCCGTTTTTCGCCAGAGGCCCCTGAGAATGTTGCTACGCCACTGTCTGACGGGTACTATTCTGATAATATTGCTTTGATTCCTCCGAACTTTAAAAATTGAAGTTCGCTAAGGGCCAAATTGCACCTCCGGTCCTTCTAATATTAACTGTTATGTGTCCTAGTAGTAGTTGGCATTAATGTTGTTATTATCATTGCATTCAAACGCAAGCTTTTAGCTCTTAAGTAGAATAGTACTCTTAGTATTATAATAATAGTACTCTTAGTATTAATAGTATTCTTTAAGCTCTTAAGTAGAATAAGTAGAATAGTAACTGGCGTTCTACAGTGTATGTTTTATTCTGTTCTATTTTGTGAACTCTTGCCATTTCAGCTCTCCTACCAGTTTATGCAACGCTAGAAAGCGATAATTTGGAAGAAACAGAAACGCAGATTGCTGAAGAAGTGACAAACTTACTTCTACAAAGGAATGTTTCAGTGGGACAGGCCAATCGTGTGTTGGCCAGAGATGGACATGGGTTGGGTTAACCCATGGGTTGGGTTGGGTTGGGTTGGATTGGATTGGGTTGGGTCATAAATTTAGGCAGTTGTGGTGGGTTGGGTTGGGTTGGGTTGCAAAACGCTGATTTGCACGTGGCACAGTGCACACACCATACATTGGTTATAAAAAAATGGTTATCGTTTTCCGCATTTTCATGTAACAAATTTTCCGCCGAACTGTCGCTGGCAATACTGGCTTATGACGGCTATTAGTTAAGCGATTGACGGGTGGGGGGTTATATTCAGGACTGTCTTTAGCCCCTGGTTCTATTGATCCAAACACAGTTGTTCCTATATAATAAAGCATTAAAGGCATAAGTCTATCTCCTTTGATACATAAAACCCCCCTCGCCGTTGTGGCCGTTGCTTTCTCGATATTGTGCAGCGTCATATGCCTATAGGTAAATGTTGAGCCACGAGATATTTGCATAAGACCGGTGGAAGTAAATAATTCAAGGCATTGGAATCGAGAGTCGAAATTGATGAAAGAAGGAAGTAACTTTCTTTGAACGAAGTAACTTTCTTTGAACCATCCACTGTAAATCCATCTTAATCCCCTTATTGACTCCAATAACATTTATGAGCTACTGCGTGGGAGTGCGAGCGAACTTGCTAAGCAAATGCTATAATGGCTCTAGGGTTCCTTATTCGTTAGTCTTTCAACATTTGAAGCTGAATTTTAGATAGTATAAGTACAAATTAATGAAATTATAACACGGACGTCTACCTTCCTTTGCACGCCAATGATAATTATAATGGCGGAAAACATAGGCCCTACAGCGACATATGAGAGGTAATTTTTTAAAATGATTTGTATGCAGTAATTGACAAATTGTTGCTTAGCAATAAATTTGCTGAATATGTTTACTTGAAGCTTGGGTGGGTTGGATTGGGTTGGGTGAATACTTGCAATTGCCGGCATGGGTTGGGTTGGGTTGGGTTGGAGATTTGATGGGTCGGGTTGGGTTGGGTTCTAAAAAATGGACCCATGTCCATCTCTGGTGTTGGCCATTGTGTTAGCGCAGCGCAGTTGAATAGTATTGCCGTCAAGCGAGGACTAAGCATCGGTCTCTATATATGCCGCAGAAAAGAAAACGACTGTGCAAAACGAGATGAAGAATTTCCTCAAAGAACTCTTCGTTGTATTTTAAAAGTAAGTAAGTAAAATCTCGTGTGTTTATATAGCGCCATGAAAAGCAGCCAGTGGCGTAGCGTGACTTTTGGGGGCCCGGGGGCATCTTTGACATGGGAGCCCCAGAGTTTTTCGAGCTGACGAGCAAAAAAAACGTTATCGTCTTCACCTTTTTAGCCCTGACGAGCAAAAAAAAAGAAAAAAGGTCCTCACCACATTATTTCCATCATTTCTAGGGTTAGGGTTAAGTTTAAGTTAGGGTTAACCCTAACCTAACCCTAGCTTAGACCCCTCTTCCCCCCCCCCGCCAGGGGCCCGGGGCAGTCAACAAAGTGCCCCCGCCCCCTAGTTACGCCACTGAAAGCAGCACAGCAGTAGCTGCTTATTCTTAGGCGCTCAGCCTTTCTTAAAATAGCTATAGAAAAGGTATATGATCAGCCAGGCAATAGTCAAAATCTGAAGAGCTGTGAGGCTAGGTTGTTACTGTACAACATAAACTTAAAAGTTCTTTCGGTGCAAATCTATGAAAGCGACATCAACAAAGTAAGACAGATATTTCAAAGTTAGTTTCCTGCGGTAATCCTTACAAATTAAGACTTTATTACTAACTAACGAAACGAAACTAAACTAAAATTATTATTCAAAACTTAGCAAGTGAAGCCTAATCTTCTTACATTCTAAAAATCTTTACAGGAAAAATGTCCAAGAAATCCTCTCACCAGATTATATGACCTCATTGAGACATTAGATAACATTGTGAATATAATTTCTAATCTTCTTTTCCGCCTGACCTATTAAATGCTTTGTGAATAGATCTGTTCCCAAATTGTTCATATGTGTCGATTTGTTCCAAATGTTTACAACTCACGAGTAGTTCTTTGAAACTTCTCAATTAAGCATTTAGGTCCTTTAAGATATTTGTAACAACAAGCCCCAGCTGACAAGAATCGCTTTGTTTTTTTAGATATTACTGATTTTCTGGAATATGTTTTATCCCCGAGTACCGATATTTTTCTAAATTGCTCAACTGATGTTGGGAATGATGAAGAGCCCAATATAAGCCTAGTGAGCCGAGACATAGAGATAATTGTTTACCTATACAGGACATTGGTACGGTCTCATTTCGAAATAGTGTTCAGCAGAGGCGGATTTACATTTTGGAACCCAGGTACAAATATTTCCATGGAGGCTTCCTGGCGCCATCGTGGTCACTTAAAGAAGTAAAAATAAAACAAACGTCATCAGGCCCGTACGAAGTGGGGGTGCATCTGCACCATCTGGAAAAAAGTACAGCGCACCCCCTGAAAGACGAGGCTGGGGGAGATCTGCACCCCTTGAAATTTTCGATTCAAAAATATATAGGAAATGACCTTTTGGGCTTGTCGAAATGACCTTTTCTTGGCTTGTCGACTCAAAAATATATAGGAAATGGCCTTTTTTTGCTTGTCCACCGAAAAATGTGACAACCAAACACCTCGCCTCGGAAAATCTGCACCCTCTGCTAAAAATTCGTTCCGACGTGCCTGATCGTAATTGAAAAATGAAACAATTAAATGCCATTAACTTCAACTCAAATAAACTTGCATTGAATTTGCAGTCGTGCAGCCAGAGTCAGTGTACAAGAACTGGGGCACGGTCGATCTGTCGTCTGTTTATAATATTAGTAGTGTACTGGTAACTCACCGTAACTGGTAATTAGTCTAAATTTGTCTCAACATGTCGCCGACGACTTTTTGCTGTAGCAAAGGCCTCCACTAGCTGTGCAAAGTCGATAGTCTTCACGAGCTCATTGTCAATGTTCAGTATGGCTAAGAATGACAGGCGCTCTTGTAGCATGGTACTATGATGGTAGAGCGCAAGTAGTTCTCATTCCAAAGGTACGGAGGTATACAAATACACATACTCCTCCCATTTCCCGCGCTTCTTGACCGGTGGTAAGAAATGACCACCGCTGCGCAGGCACTCAGATTGAGTCACTGCACAGGCACTCAGGCTGAGGCCTTGGGTTGAGTCATGCAGTACCCCTAGTCTGCATAAGGATGCAAGAGGCCGGTCGACTACGACCACCGGTGGCCCGGCGCAACCGCCGGTCAGAGTCCAGCCATACCATTAATTTAGGTCAGCTAAACCCGGGTATATGAGATATAGGCATTTTTAACATAGACTCACGGAGCAAGCATTTCAGCACTAATCCATGTCCAAACACTACTAACGTCTAACGATACAACATTCATGTATAATTTTGTATATCTCAGAAAATAAATGACTTTAGAGAAACAAATAATTAAAAAGTCTTTTTTAAAATTATTATTAGAAAAGTGAGGCCCCTAAATTTGTATTTTGATTTTTGAAGGGAGGACCGGTACCGATGTACCACCTGGTACCGTGGTAAATCCGCCTCTGGTGTTCAGGTATGAAATCCATTTGATAAAAAATATATAAAGCTTTTATAAAAGGTTCAAGGACGAGCAAAAAGATAGTAACTGGGTACCATAAGCGACAATAAGTCTGGTTCAACACTCAACTGTAAATAAAATTTTAATGATTTAGGAAGTGTTTGTGACACTGGAGGTTTATTCAAAAGACTTAGCAAACATATGATCATGATGATTGATGACCTACGTAGTCTACAAGAGAACGTAGGACACATTTGAACATCAAACATGCTTGCAGGCTTTGCGCTGAATTGTCTTAGAGACTGCCGTGCTTCAGGTTCTTTACGTATTCTATAGATAGATACCTCACTGGATGATTAAACGTTTTTGGCGTAATCTATATTTATAATTCTCGATGTCCGGCGGACGGTCCGATGGCAACATGGCAGGTATTGCAAGACGCTGTTGTCATTGACAACCAAATATTGTTTAATCAAAACTGTATTAACAACGGAGCATTTAACGAAGCGTCTTAATTGCAGCTTAAACCCCCCGTCCCCGTCCCCTTCCCTCACCCTATCCCTCTCCCAATCGCACAGGCCCCAACCAATTTCCGCCCGGCCCCAACCCCCTTTCCCTTCCCTCTCCCCATCCCTCTCCCAATCGCCCTGGCCCCAACACATCCCCGCCTAGCCGCAGGCCCCAACCCATACCTGCCCCACCCTACCCCACAGGCCCCAAACCCCGTTACTCTTCCCTCTCCCAACTCCCTTCCCTCTCCCAAGCCCCTTCCCTCTCCCCAAACCTCTCCCAATCGCCCCAGGCCCCAACCCATACCCGCCCTGCCTACCCCACAGGCCCCAAACCCCCGTTCCCATTCTCTCTCACCATCCCTCTCAACCCCATTCCCTCTCACCATCCCTTTCCCAATCGCTCCGGCCCCAACCCATCACTGCTCCGCCCTACCCCACCGGCCCTAAACCCCGTTCCCAAACCTACGGCCACAAACCCCGTTCCCAAACCTACACAACGCTGCTCCGAAAACCCGTACAACCCACTTTCCTCCTCCCAAATCTCCCTTCCATCTCCCAATGCCCTGCCCCCCGTTATCATATATATTTACTCCTTCTTACATGTAACCTTTTAAATCATTTCCGCCATAGCTGTAACAACCTAGCCTCACTGCCCTTCGGATATTGACCATTGCCTGGCTGATCCCACACCTTTCCTATGGCTATTTTAAGAGAGGCTGAGCGCCTAAGAATAAGCAGCTACTGTTGTGCTGCTTTCCAAGGCGCTATAGAAATCCACGAGATTTTACTTTACTTTACTTTACTTTAACCTCAAACCCTATTTTTAAAAATTTAAACCCTCAAGTGGGGATTAAATTTTCAGACGCCGTCACCGTACTGGGGATTTAATTTTTGGAAAAGCGTTCTTCAGAAATGATTGCTGTAACGTTTTAAATTTGCTATGTCTCAGGCTATATAGGAGCTAAAAAGATGAGGTTTGCACCATTGTTTAGATTGTTTATTCCTCTTTCTAACCGTCCGTGTAAAACAAAAAATTTTGGGGGTAGAGTCTACTTTACGGCCTAAAATATCACCCTCTCCCCCCAAAATATTTTTATAGCCCCATAGCAAAATATTTTCAGCGGTAACCCCACTTTGGTCAGCGGCAAAGTTGTAAAGAGATGTCAGAGGAACAAAATAAACCAAAATGTTTGAAAATCGGTTGACATTTGGCAAAGATCTATCAATTCTAACCCGATGACCCCAATGTTTGAACATAATTGTTATCGGTGAATTACGCGAAAGTTTTGAATTCTGATAATTCTGATCAAAATTACATGATCAAGCGAAGGCATTATGTCCATTCCCATTGATGCTATTGCTGGATCATGACTGAATTCCTAAATCGATTTCTGTTCCATTAAATATTTTAATTTTAGTTTCCTACTTTTTTGAATTTGCTATATCTCAGGCTATATTAGAGCTAAGAAGATGAGGTTTGCACCATTGTTTAGCCTTTTTATTCCTCTTTCTAACCGTCCGTGCAAAACAAAAAAGTCTATCGTTCACGAGGTTTGCGACAATAAAGTGAGAATGAGGAGAAGGCTGTTGCTCTTCGTGAAAAAGCAGCACAGCAAACATGAGAATCAAGCACTGCGTGTCGTTCGACACTGCCAAATCATTACACTAACGTTGACTATCAAGTTTCAGAAAATTCACGCGAATGGGTGTTAACTCGGTTGAAGGAAAAGGCGGCGAGTTAGGGAAATTAATTGCGCAAAATCCTATTGCATTTGCACAAAATCTGGTGGTAAAACAGCCAATCTCCCCCGTCATTTTTGACGGGTAAACACCTAGTTTATCTTAGAAACAAGCAACCTTCTAAAAGGGTTGCCATGGTGACAGCGCGAATTACTTTGCGACAAACTCAAAGCAAACCTCACTGGATGATTAAACGTTTTTGGCGTAATTTATCTTGGAAACAAGCAACCATTTAAAAGGGTTGCCATGGTGACAGCGCAAATTACTTTGCGACAAACTCAAAGCAAACCTCACTGGATGATTAAACGTTTTTGGCGTAATTTATCTTGGAAACAAGCAACCATTTAAAATGGTTGCCATGGTGACAGCGCAAATTACGCTGCGATAAAACTCAAAGCAAACCTCACTGGATGATTAAACGTTTTTGGCGTGAATTTTTTTCTTGGAAGCAAACAAACTTTTAAAAGGGTTGCCTTGGTGACGGCGCAAATTACGCTGCGATAAACTCAAAGCAAGCAATACGAACGAAAGAGAAAGCTGTAGCAGAGTTTCGTAATTTAATTGCACGAATGGCAATATAATATTTTGCTCCCATTTCCATATAATGTAATTCGTTTAGCAGAATTTCACCTGGAGCCGGGCGACTTTCGTCCTGGTGAGGTTTCGACCCCTTTAATTTGTAGTTTCATCGGAGCCGGCGGTTTCCTTTTCAGGGTCCGACGATGGACGACATTTTGAGATTAGGAATCTCATCAGGCGAATTTCGCCTTCTGGGTCCCAGATGAGGTCCAGCCCCCTCAAATGCTTCCCTTGCGGTGGCCTGGAAACCGGCATCCAGGCACCCGATCATCGTCAGATATTTCGAGAGAAACGCTCTCATTTGGTTTCGTAGGTTTGTTTACAGGGAAGGCAAGACACTAGTCGTTGGTCAAGCAAGATGAAATGGCGCCCCGGGGTATTACGCACATGACCTAGGAATAAGCAACTACTCCGATTCCTGCTTTCGGAATCCAACCACGGACAACCTATACAACCATGACAACCACGGACAAAGGATAGGAAATTTGGTTTATCTGCTTTCTTTAAAGAAACGACGGACTTCATGTCATGTCATGATGCCGTCGTCGCTATGCGACCAGGCACGTCGGAACGAATTTTTAGCAGGGTGCATTTTTCCGGGCGTAGCTAAAAATCATCATTTATCATTTTAAAAACCTGACAAGCAAAAACGGTCAAAAGGACATCACTCTTCCTTTATCGTGCCTTAAAAAATTGTGATTAGCAAAAAAACAGCCTCATCTTCCAGGGGCGCAGTGCACATCCTAATTTTTTTCCAGAGAGTGAACCTGCACTCCATGCACCCCCACTTCCTTCGGGCCCGTCTGCGACGGTTGGCTGCAACGTTGAACACTATGTACCCACTGTTTTATTTTTTAGGTGCCTTAATTAGTGGAATCCATAGTCCATTTCATGTTATTTATAATCTATCCGGTTGGTTCTTGGTCTGTCCTGCAGCTTGCATGGTTCCTTCTGTTAATAATATAAAATAATAATAATAATAATTATTATTATTATTATTATTATTATTATTATTATTATTATTATTATTATTATTATGTGATTTTAAGCAGTTTAGGAGGCTAAGAAAGCCTGTGTGAAAACCACTGTAGTAACTCTCCGCATTCAATAACCTAGTTTTCCGAGATAGCCTTTGAATCCGTTTACTGTTTCAACTGTCACTCCCACCTCGTCCAAGCTGTTCCATTTGTCCACAAACCTTGCACTAAAAAATTTCTTTATTGGACCAACCCTCTGCTTAAACAATTTGCATTTGTGGCCTCGTGTTCTGTTATAGTGTGCCAATGTAAAGAATCGATCGTATGTAGGGTTACTAGACGTCCTTAAATGAACAGGACAGTCCTTAAATTCAGTGGCCCGTCCTTAGGCGCGTTTGTCCTTAATAAGGACACAAAATGTCTTTATATTTCGTTTAAAATAGTGATTACCAATTTTAGACATTACGCTAGATCAAGGGCACTGAAACTTTTTTGAAGCCGGTCCGCATTCTGGTTTGCATCGTTCGTGAGGTCCACTTGCTATAAGGGACGTCCTATTATTCCTATAATAATGTGATTTTAAGTGTTTTAGGAGGCTAAGTAAGCCTGTGTGAAAACCACTACTAAAGCGTTAATAGGCAACTACGAGAAAGTAGGCCTACAGGTCCTCTTAGGGGCTGTCCATTAATTATGTCAACAATTTTTGGCCAATTTTGACCCCCTCCACCCCTCTTGTCAGCAACTGTCAACTTTCAGTTACCCCCTCCCCATAATTACGTCAAAAACTTTTGAGCCCCCTCCCAAGATCAATGGCAGGTCCCAATAACAAGGTTATTATTTTTTGCGGTGATGACTATTTTTTCCCTGTTTTGCTCATCAAGTGCCAAAATGTGGTGGTGGTGACCTTTTTTCCATGCTTTTTCAATTGAAATAAGTAGTATTCCATGAAATTTCCTATTTTTTGATTATTTGTAAAAAGTAAAATTGTTGACGTCAACTTCTCTTGACCCCTCTCCCCTGTCAACAATTGTCAAACTTTTTCAAACCCCCTCCCCCTAAATTGTTGACGTAATCAATGGACAGCCCCTTAATAGACTGTTATAACTTATAAGTGCACCAGGGCAACAGATAAAAATGACAAAACTATAATGCAAATAATAAATTTTAGATTTTATGACAGGATAATGACAATCCCCAACCTGAAAAAATGTCTTCGAGGTTATTAGTACTCGTAGCGGAGTTTGGGCGAAGCCCCAGTCACAGAAATTTTAAGCAATATTTGAAATAGAAGGTGAGCTTTTGTACATATTTTAAAGACTTTAATCACTATTTATCAGTGATGGGCAAAAGTTAACTAAACATTAGTTAACTTTTAGTTAAACTACTTTTTTTAGTTGCATCAAAAGTTAAACTGGTTGGGCAAAAGTTTAGTTAAGGCATGAGTTAAACTGAAATTTTTTTAGTTAAGAGGCTAATAGTTAAACTTGAGTTATTCAGATTCTATGCCACTTTCAGCACAGGCTAAGTCACTTGTAGGCTTCAGTTCACTGTTCTGCTTCATTCCTTGCGTTAGCGTTACTTTACGTTACGTCAATCAAAAGTTTCAAAACTAATTATGTATAGGGCAATCATGATTATATATTCTATGTCAAAACATGAATAGATAACCTATGTAGAAATATATGATCTTTGCTGTTTAGTGTTACTTAAAATGAATTCGTAAATCGTTCAAACGTGCTATGTTGACGCAAAATTGAAAAGCAACAAGCCTGATCAGAAAAACTTTTGTGCATGTTGTAGACACTGTCTTGGCAATAAAGTCGTTTGCGGTACATTCTCAAGGAATGAAACATTGTAACATTGAAAAAACCTCATTTACTGCCGATCAGTGAATTTGTGGACATTGTGACTGTTGTTTAAAATTATAATCGTAAATCGTGTTCGTTGCAGCTTGTAGCCTAGTTTTACTAGCTCAGTAGCTCATGTCAAAGTTAAAAAGTTAAAGTTATAAGTTAAACTGCTTTTAATTAGTTATCAATAAAAGTTAAACTACTACAGTGAAAAGTTCATCATCATCATCATGTGTCATCTTCATATCTGAAGATTGACGGTCATGATTTGTTTCCACTTTGTTCTGTCTTCAGCAATCCTTTTTAGTCTTCCGTAGTTCTTTTCCTGTATGTGTTCCTTAACGTCGTCCAGCCAGTCTCTTCTAGGTCTTCCTCTGGCCCTGTTTCCCACATATCTGCCCTCTAATAGGACTTTTGCTTGTTCTGTGCTTGAACCCCGCATTATGTGTCCAGCATACTGAGTTTTCCTGTTTATAATTTCTGTCAGGAGTTGTCTCTTTTCATCAATTTTCTTTAGTACCTCTTCATTTGTTATTCTCTCTTGCCAGCTAATTTTCAAGATTCTTCTGAAGCACCACATTTCAAAGGCCTGTATTTTATTTTTCAACTGCTTTGTTAGAGTCCAGCATTCGCAGAAGAATGTGATAACCGAGTATACATAGCATCTCAGGATTCGTAGTTTTAGTGCTAGGTCTAGGTTTCTTCTTAGTAGTTCTTTCTGTTTCCAAAAGGCTTCTTTGGTCATAGCAATTCTGGCGTTTATGTCTCTTGTGCATCGTCCGTTTTCTGTTATGAAACTGCCCAGATATTTGTATTTCTTTACTTGTTCCAAATTAGTGTTATCAATTAGGATGTTGTGTTTCTCATTTTTGTGTTTGGTTACTATCATCGTTTTTGTTTTCTTTCTGTTAATTTCCATCCCGTATTCCTTGCTTTTGTCGTTTAGCTTGTTAATTATGAGTTGGAGGTCTTCCTCTTTTTCTGCAAAGATTGCCGTATCATCTGCATATCTGCGTATGTTATAGATTGTTCCATTGATTTTCATTCCAGGAGTTTGTTCTAATGCTTCCTTTATTAATAGTTCTGTATATAGGTTAAATAGTAAAGGGGATAGTATGCATCCTTGTCTGACTCCTTTTTTATTTGTATCTTCTCGGATTCCTCCTCTTTTATTCTTATGGTGGCGTATTCATTCCAGTATAAGTTACAGATTAAATTTTGCTCCAGTTTTGGTATTCCTGCCCACTTTAGTGTCTCCAATAGCTTTTGATGATTTATTCTGTCGAATGCTTTTTTATAATCAATGAAGCATATGTGTAATTTCTTTCCCATTTTTTGGGCGTTTTCGCAAAGTATCCTTAATTGAAAGATGGCATATCTGGTTCCCTTAACTTTTCTGAAGCCCAGTTGATTTTCTGATAATATTGATTCTGCTAATGGTGTGATTCTGTTCTTTATTACTTGTAGTAAGATTTTAGATGCATGCGATATCAAGCTTATAATTCTGTGAAAAGTTAGTTACTTAAAAAGTTAAACTGCTTGATTGCAAAAAAGTTTAGTTAAAGTCTAACTTTAAAAAATTAGTTAGTGCCCATCACTGCTATTCATTACTGAGTGACCAAAGGCTGTAATAAAGCTGGGACAGTACTACGACGAAAATACAATATAAGACACATCTTCAAAGAGCTGCGGCTGTCCACAGCCTTGCGGTCCGGACTGTGTACCATGGGCCGCAGTTTGAGACCCCTGCACTAGATTAAAAGGACTTGTAATTGGTGGATAGTGATTGCTAAAGAAGGTCATCGCTAGTTCTTTGTACGTTTATTTGCATCTTTATCGTCATAAAAATCATTATAAAATGTTCGACCAGCAAAAAGGTCATCACTACTTTTTGTGCTATTTTGCATCTTTAACGTTCCAAAAAGTCTGACAAGTAAATAAGGTATCACTAGCTTTTTGTGCTTCTTTAACATCCTGAAAAGTCTGAAAAACCAATGTATTTTGTGTCCTTAAATTCTTTCCAACTGATCTGGTATCCCTAATCGTATGGCACATCTACTTTCCCAGTCATTATTTTGTATGTTTCTATCAAATCCCCGCTCTCCCTTCTCTTTTCTAATGTTGTCAGTCCACAATATTGAAGCCTTTTTTCGTAGCTTAAATTATGACATCCATTGACCATCTTCGTTGCTCGTTTTTGCGCTTTTTCTAAAAGCTCTATGAGTCTATATATTTTTCAAGAATGGATTCCATGCCTGAACCAGGCCCGCCGAGAGAAATTCCGGGCCCCTGTGCAGAATGGCCGGCAGGCCCTGAAAATTTTTTAAAAATTGCTGACGACCCTTTTTTGCTTGTCATTGGTTTAACCCAAATTAACCGACACGATGTCACGTTGCAACTCTCGAAAACTAGTGATGACCTTTTTTCTTGTTGCTCTTTTTCACACTCAGTAGCGTCATTTCACACTTTTCTTCAGGGCGAGATAATTTTTTGGTCAAATTTGGCCAAATTTTGGCATATTATGGGTAAACTTTGAGCAATTATAGGCGAATTTTGGGAAATTTTGGGACCAATTTTGTCAAATTTGAAAATTTTTGACATTTTTTTGGCAAGTTTGGGACAATTTTGGCGATTTTTTGCACATTTCACGTTTACAGTATTTATTTATTTACTTAATACATTATTTCTTCATTTTCCTTGGGGGCCCGTCTGACCCTCCTCAAATGGCGCCCCTGTTCACACTGTTCATTTTGATGCTTTTGATGTCCTCAGGTCCGGGACTCCGGGCTCCCCTTTTACTTGCCGGGCCCCCTTTCTTTAGTGTTATTATTGGCATTATTGTTAATTATGCATATTCATCATCGGCCCGGGCCCCCTCCAGACCGCCGGGCCCCTGTGCACTTGCCCCCCTTGCCCCCCGCTCTCGGAGGCCCTGGCCTGAACACAGTATTCTAGATGATACCTTACTAATGACTTATATAGTTTACGATTATATCTTTGTCTCGACTCACTATTGTCCTTTTCTTCATTCCCAACATTTGGTTACCCTTTTTTGCTGCCTCCATGCATTGGTGAGATGGATTCATGCTTCTATGGATGATTACCCCCAAGTCTCTTTCTTTTTCTGTTGTGGTTAGAACCTTTCCCCCTAAAGAATATTCATTACCATAAACACGTTATTATTGTGTTTTCAATAGGGTCAATCAATCAATCAATCAATAAACTTCTATGGAGCCACTATCATAATGCCCAGGGCATCAGCCGATGGCGCACCAAATCCAAATAGAATTAGAGCCAGGTCAATCCGGAAAATCAGTCAGAACAGGGTCCTCTTTTTCGGGTGATATGTTCGAAATATCTCATTTTTCTTGATTTGATATGCGTAAGAAATTCTCGGTTTACTCCAGCAAATTTGTCTCATGTCTCAAATGTCTCATTTGATACCAAATGTGTATAACGAATCCTCATCATTTTTCTCATGCATTCGTTATGTCAATTCTTTTCTGTTGCTCTTTAAAGCGAAGAGTGATAGTTGTTTCATAGGTTTTAATCAGTGAAAATTCATACTAATTTATGGCAGTTTTCGAGCCAAAAGTACTTCTCAAACAATTATCACGACAAATCATGAAACCTGTGAAGGAAGACAACCAATTCTGCGCTGTTTATAATTGTGATTATGTCTAAGAAAAATCGAACCATTTGCGACCATTTTGTCATTTCTTTTACGCCTTTCGTCAAATGAATCGACGGCGTCCAAAACTTTTCAAGCGTCGCATCACTTTGCAGTATGTTTTCCGAGAGAATGCGCACCATCGCGTCATAAAAAATGCCAAACCCAGTGACGGGTGCCTGTCTTGCTTTGTCCGCCATCTACCAAAAATGAAAAAGCAATACGAATTTATTCAACCCCCTCTACCTCGTCACAAAATGTCAAACCCCTAAAAATGACGTCACAACGCGTTAACCCCCTCTTTCTAATGTCAAAATTATTGTTTCAATACACTTATTTCTTGAATGAAGCGGGCATTGCAATGAATTTGTTTGAAAATACTCATTACAATTATCATAGTTGAAGCGATATTCAGAAACTTTTTCAAATTATTTTAAAAAATGAATTATAAGTGTAAAATACGTTCAACTTTGCGGTAACATAGCATTGCGTTATTAATAAGAGTATTTAGTATTATGTGACGTCACATTTCTGGAAACCCTCCCCCGTCGTAACACGTCGTCACAAATGTTTGAACCCCTTCCCCTAAGTGCGTGACGTCATTTATGGACAGTCCCATATACATACTATTACAAAGACAATGTCGTCGACAAATTCGCTTCCAGCAATAGAAAACTCGAGTTTGCACTATGACCTTGCACAGCCAGGCTAAAATGGCTTTTATATATTGTCAATAATTCTGAGCAGTATATTTTATAAATCAAGTCTACATATTTCTTCTAAACTGTTTACATATAATTCCGTTAACAATTGACGAGATCTTCCTAGAAATTCATTGCATTCCTCCACCATGAGTTCTTGGAACCGCCACTGGCTGTTTTGAGTTTCGCTTCCTGTTAACCACGTGTAATATTTCGTTCTAGCCGTCGCTTGTCGATAAACGTGCGGCGTAGCGCTTTGCCTGGCACGCCATCAACTTCCACTGCTATTCACTTAGGCGAGTGCTTAGGAAATCCATTTCATTCTGCCGTCGCTACATCGTCCATTCGAGTGGCTGTTGATACGTACCTGTGCTTCGATTTTTTCCGCTCACTCGTCAAGAGCTGCTAAAGATAAACTAAATATCGATCGGCGACTGTTACTACTTGTAATCGAGTGTCTCGAATTGCACGCAATGACCAGCTTAAATACAGCGGCTCCCTCTTACGTCGCACACACACCAGGGTTGCCAAGTCATTTTTCTAGCTGGATGCCAAAAGCACTGAATTTGGATGCCAAACTACCCCGCTGGATGCCAAATCGTGATTTGACATAAATGATGATTATTAACGAACGCGCACACACACATGCACGCGCGCACACACGCAGAGCCGGTGCGTGACTTTCGGGGGGCCCCTGCAATTTTTACGAGCGCAACGTTTTTGAAATGTCTTGACGAGCAAAAAAGGTCATCCGTATATATATTTTTGCTTCTTCAAGTGGTCTGACGAGCAAAAAACAAAACAAATACTACTTAAGAATAAGAAAATTGAAAACTCTTAAATATCCGAGGCCGGGGGACCCCTGCGGCCGCAGGCTTTGCAGGCCCCACGCGCCGGCTCTGCACACACACACACACACACACACACACACACAAACATACACACATATATAGGCCTATTTTGATTATTTCACCTTCTACATTCATTACTTTGAACAACTGCCTAAATTCCTCACGGCGCACTGAGCTCTTGCGAAACCAGGAGGGAATTTCAGCCAGCAAGTATTCCAGACTTGAATGCATTGCTTCAACAGCGTGTTGCACGCAAAGGGCAAGACTGTGACCATGGACTACTAGATTACCTGGACGCCCAACTGAAAAAGGTGCCTTACATCAGGGGGCTGAATAAATGCAGCCTCCTGTGCATTTGCATGTAATTTTGGACTTTTTCAACTTGCAATTGCTCGGATTCTGTGAAAGCTAAAATAATGAGGTATACACCAATGTTTTGCATTTTTATCCCTCTTTCAAACCATCCGTGCAAAATTTAATAACAATTAGGATAAGGGTCCACAATCTGGCCTGAAACAGAACCCCCTCCAAAAATATTTTTTCTGTTCCAAGCTGTGTTGCTAAAATTTTTGAGTGGCAACCTAACTTTGGTGAACGGCAAAGTTGTAGGGGAATGTAATAATATTATTGGAACAAAATAAATCAAACATTTTGAAAATTGGACAATATTTGGTCGAGATATAGCAAATTATAAAAGAAATGCAAGCATCGTTCTAAACTGATCGAAACGACAATTTATCGGAAGGAGAGTGCTCGAGGTAGAAAGCATATATCTCGACCAAATATTGTCCAATTTTCAAAATGTTTGATTTATTTTGTTCCAATTACATTCCCCTACAACTTTGCCGTTCACAAAAGTTAGGTTGCCACTCAAATATTTTAGCAACACAGCTTGGAACAGAAAATAATTTTTTGAAGGGGGTTCTGTTTCAGGCCAGATTGTGGACCCTTATCCCAATTGTTATTAAATTTTGCACTGATGGTTTGAAAGAGGGATAAAAATTCAAAACATTGGTGTATACCTCATTATTTTAGCTTTCACAGAATCCGAACAATTGCAAGTTGAAAAAGTCCAAAATTACATGCAAATGCACAGGAGGCTGCATTTATTCAGCCCCCTGATGTAAGGCACCTTTTTCAGTTGGGCGTCCAGGCAATCTAGTAGTCCATGCTGTGACAAATACATCTCATTAGAACACAGTGGGGGTGATTCCTCTTTAAGACGCGACCAAACAGAGTTATTAGATCCCATCATGTTAGATGCACCATCACACCAAAACCCCACACAATTCTTTAATGACAATCCTTACTGTGTTCGCCGCAACCCTGAGCAATCGTTCATGTGAATTGTGAACTTAGAATTCAGCAAATACCTATTTCTGTAACAATTTACTTAAAATTTGATCAGAATCCATCTTGAAACCCATAAATAATGGCAAAGATGCCAAAAAATTTCTGGGAGCCAGACCGTTGTTAGGATGCCAAAAGAATGCCAAATAATACCAAGGATGCCAAACTCAATGTCGGAGGCCAAACCATCTTTAAAGATGCCAGAATCGAGCTTTTTGGCCTCCAAGGATGCCAGTTGGCAACCCTGACACACACACACACACACACACACGCCCAAACAAACACACGGGTACGCCAAATGCAGTACCTAGTACGGTACTCTCCTTGGAATCGCACAGGTAGCATGCTTTGACTTTTCGTGGACGTGATAAACTTCTCGCTAAACAATAACAGACATGAAATTGTATTCAACGCAACAAAAATTTTGCAATGAATCAATAATGATGAAAGCGGTTTCTGAACAGCCTTGATGTCAGAATAATTAGAATTGTAAAAATTCAACTTCGTTGATTAGTCTTTGATCACGATAGTTAGATAGCTAGTAGTTCACGTAGAAGACAAAAATTTACTCAGTTAAAAATTCAATTATTGATTCAAGTACACAGAGTGTTTGCTTGTACAGCTTCTTATTTTTCAGCGCTACACTCAACGTTCAGTTTGAAGCAAGACTGTTCTTGTTTGATCAGTCTATAAAATGCTCGCTAACTCGCAATCCCTGACAGATTCAATTTCTTCGTCCATTTTCGATAGCTAAATACGATACACACTTCATTGCTAAAATATTTCTTACTGCTAAAATTTGTATCCTGGACAAGACTTTTTAAAGAATTGAATCGGATATTTGCTTTCAGAATTGTCCAGTTTACGCTGTCTGAAACCTTGCCTTCAATTAGCGGTTGTAGCAACAGTGCCTTCTAAGGCAGTAATGCAGTACAGACGAACTTCATTATAGCGTATTTTGGGTTATAACGTACCGCAATGTACTGTTTTATTTGATGCAATACCGTATTGCAGCGGTTCTCAAACCGTGGTCCGCGGACCAAAAGTGGTCCGCGAGATGGGGTCTTGTGGTCCGCGGCAGATTCTGAAAAAAAACGTTAATACAAATAAGACGTATTTCAGTATGTTGCGATAGTGGTCTTTTTGCTTGTCAGTTGCCATGATTTTTCTCAGGTGGTCCGCGAGAAATTTCTGATCTTCAAAAGTGGTTCGCGAGACAAAGGGGTCTGAGAACCACCGCCGTATTGGATGGCTTGGATATAACGTACCTCGTATATTACGTACTAAAGTTCACAGACCCACTAAATGCGTTATAAAGACGTTATACTGTAGTTGAGAACTAGTGAGGCGTGAATTACATTACTAGAAACTCTGAAATAGGTCCCGAATGTTTCCAAGTGAAAAGAATACGATAGAATTTCAAGAAGGGTTTTTTAACATTTTCAGATAATGACATAATTCCATCGCTTTAATAATTTATTATTCTTATGCAAATTAATTGTAGGCCTATAACTGTAGATACTGTACTGGCCAGTATTAAGCGATAATAACGTAGAAACTGCCATGGCAAAGTTTTAAGATGAAGTGCAACACAAGACATTCTTTCATCTCCAGTGACTAGTCGACAGTTTGGCCCAAGAACTTAGTTAACATCACTATCAAAAATGCCAATCAATTTCATATTCTCAGAATAATATCTAAATTTGTGAAGGGTTCGTCTCAATATAATATTAATTATAAATATTGCGTGGACAAATGAAAATACAACAGTTCAGTTTCTACAACTACAGACTATGGTTCTGTGAGGGCCAAACTTTCCCCTGCGCCTGTATGCACGATAATCTAGTCACGTCTAGTTATGTTGATAACGTCTGATTATTTTGATTTTATTCGTATGTTGCTTTGCTTAGCATTAGCTTAACTGATGTTTTGTGTGGCACGCAAAAGTTGCAACTCTATTGGATTTCAGTCAGAATCTTTAGAAAATGTTTTGATGGCGCGGTTTCTTGGTTTATCTGCTATATTTCCATGTTTTGTAGCGGTCAATATCAAGACACATAGGCCCAACCCATAAGCGTAAACTTCTACAAGGCCGCTACGCTCGATCCCTCTCACTTTTTGAGAGTCCAGGTCAGTGAAGGGAAAGGAAAAGGTAAAGGGTTGGCATCCACTTTTTCCGTCTAATATATTTTGTGATATAATGAATGCTTAATATGAGAATTTGATGTACTCAAGTATTTAAGTTAACTGATATGATGTTCTGTTGTTGGAAATAAACCAAGTTTCATATTTCATAAATTATCGTCCAAATTTACGCCCTTGTAATGAGTGAATTTGGGTTTCAATGCATCCTGGCATATTTTCGTAACGTTTCTCTCAAATAATAAGAACAGTTTTGCATTTCTGGCCTCTCAGATTTACAATTTCAATCCCATTCTAATAATCGCCAGTCATCGATTTTATCAACTTGGTGGGGGCGTTTTTTGCCTATCAAGACATTATGGCGACACGTTAGAGGCGCAATCTCTCTTTTGCCCCGGACACTGGCAACCCACGCTACGCCACTGTAAGAGCCCGGATCATCTATAATAAAGCTTAAATTTTAGAAATGTTAACGATACAGGCTCGCTAAAATACCGAAAATAATGGATATGGCCTTCTTTTGAAAAAGCTTTGGAACCACTGTTCTGCGCTTACAAGATCCGAATGCACCACATAACATAGGAACTTCTGTAGCGCCATCTTAGTAACACGCTTGGCATCAGTCAAGAGTCTAGACATTCGTTTCGTGGTCTTGAGCTGTCGTCTTCTTGGTTTTATCGCCCGCAAGAGCCACGAATCGCTGCAAGTACGTGGACGATTGTGTCTGTTCCGTTATCGACTGGACGTCGCCTCTTCCGGCGAATAGCTCCTTAAACGTGTCCCGGAACTGTCGACTCATGCCGCAGTAGATGAAGAAGTTCAGCGGGTAACTGAGTAGGATGAATAGGTTGATGACTAGAGAGATGTCGGTGATAGTTTCGCTCGAAAATATCCGAACGTCCCAGGCGTTGTTGCAGATCAGAGCGATCAGAAAGACCGCCAACGGAAACTCGACAAGGAGGAAAAGTCCCACGACAGAAACCAGCATCATCGTCGTCGAGTTGCTCTCCTGGAGTCGCTTGCTCTCCGCCCGCCGGTTCTGACGCAGCAGCTGGCTGCGTCGGCGCTGGGCGACCTTGAGAGCGTGGACGAGGATGGCGTTCAGGACCACCAGGGAAGTACACGGCACCAGGTGGATGAAAACGACGCGAAGCCAATAGTAGACGTTGTAGAAGACGCCCGGGTTGAGACCGACGAAGAACGAGTACTGTTCGTAGCAGCCCGTGACGAAGGTACGCGGTTCCACGACGGAATTCAGTTCGACTGGGAAGAAGTCGTATTCAGTGAAGCGACAGAGCTGCGACGCAAGAGAAGACACGTACACTCCGACGACGACCAGCACTGCGTTCCGGATGGTACACAGCCTCTTGGCCGCAATCGAATGACACACGTACACGTATCTGTTATAACAGATACAGCAATGGTCAATGGTCAATCATCTATAGTACTATTGCTACCTCTACTAGACCTACTACTACTAGGCCTACTATTACAGCTACTACTACGAGTAGTCGTAGTAGCAGTTGTACCATTACTACTACTAGTCTGCTTCTATACTACTACTACAACTACTCCAACTACTACTACCGCTGCTATGCTACAACAACAACAACTACTACTACTGTTATTACTATTACTATACTACTACTACTACTTCTACTGTTACTATTGCTGTTTCTATTGCTAATGCTACTACTATCACTACTAGTACCACAACCCATTCTACTACTACAGCTGCAACTATAATTACTACAACTGCTACTACTGGTAGTACTACTTTTACTACTACTGCTACTACTCCTCTACGTTGGAATTTGAAATTTCGAAGGTTTTAAATGTAAGGAAAGCTAAGGACTTCATGCTATTTTTGCGTTACAGCATATTGCTATCAGTTCAAATGCAGGTTCAAATTAAACCTACGCAATTACTTTCGCGTAAAAGCAAATGAACCCAAAAACGCTAACTGGCGACAACATTTTAAATAGATGAGCGATTATAAATCGCATTCAAGCGTTTTATTCTGCTTGACAGAATTTTCACTTTTCCTTACATTGAAAGGTGTTGACGCTGCAATTCTATTGCTATAGAGCTCATCTACGCTGCATTATGGAATTATTAAGCCCATATGAATGGAAAAAATTCAGCAACTATGAAATAGAAATTTGCCCACATATTTGACATCATCGTCGTCATCATGGTTGCTTCTGTCTGCTCATTAGCAGCAATTTCCGTTCTTAATCTCTTTCCATCGATTACTACTATATTCGATATCCTTGTTTCATGTCCTTCCATCATCCTCATATTCTCCGTTCACTGGTCAGGACTGGACGGTATATCAGGGATATTTTTACACCCCCTAACATCCCAACATCCCCAATCTGAGACCGACACTCTCAATCCAGGGATATTTTTACACCCCCAACACCCCCAAAAACCCCGAATTTGAGACCCCGACACCCCTTCCAATCTGAGGCAGGGATGAACTTTTTCTTTGCTTGTCAGACTTTTTGGGAGACTTGATAAGGTTTTCTGCTTGTCAGACTTTTTCGGCTGAGAACCCAAAATTCCGACACCCCAAATTTTCCCGACACCCCCCTCCCCCAATTCACAATCCTAGAAATAACCCTGCGGTATATCGAGGCGACCGCAACTCAAATTGAACATCCGCTCTCAGCAACCTAGCCTGCGCTCGAAGATCTTCCGCCGTGTTTGATTCCACCGTTGTCTTCTGGCAGAGTTGGTCCACGGCACCTTATTCCGTATTATTCGGTGCAACCCAAGAGGTTTCCCTGCCCAGGACTTCCCCATCCGCCATCCGGGGTGACGCGCCTCTACGCCGTTTCACCCAAAGGGCGAATGAATTTTCTTCAGAAATCTAAATACTCACAACAATGTTTCGATGAAGAATAGGCCTAACATCTGAAAGTGCACTTTTATTTTCAACGCAGACAGTTTTTCCTTTGAACCATTATTAGATGGTCGAAAAAATTAATCTATTTAACGAAGTCTGCAAGAATTCAGTGAATTTACCGTTGTACCGCCAGAGCTACCGTAAGCCAGATCGAAGCAGTGTGCGATACGATCGGCATGTACTCAGTCAGGCAGAAGTAGAGAAAGCAGAGTCGGTAGGGGATCCAGTCGGCGTATCTCCCCGTGGTGTAGAAGCCGACGTAGAAAGGCAGAGGCCAGAGACCGGTCAGAGTGTCCGAGACAGCCATAGCCACGAGCAGTACGTTGGTCGGACTTCGGACGGTCTTTTCATCAGAATCAGGCAGACGAGACAGTTGGTGACCAGGGTCACGAGGACCAGAGGAGGGCGACGTACCCGTTGATGAAGACTTCCAGGGGATTTGCGTCGAAATGGTGGGGTCCGATGCATTCCTGTTCGAGGGTGTCGTTGCGACAGATGTCCTCGTTCCACAGCGCTGCCCTGTAGCGCTCCTCCCAATCGTCGTCGTCGTCGACGTCGTAGGTGGAGTTCGGCTTTGCTTTGATTATTATCTTCTTTGTCGAAGTAGTTGGAAACGAATCTTCAGCGTTTGTATTCATGTCCGTCAATGCGTAATATTCACAGTCCTGGTTTGTTGAATAACTTGAAAGCACTGTCAAAGTGATTTCAATAGCGAGCGAGAAAGAAAGAGAGAGCGACAGCGACACAGAGAAATACAGGGACAGAGGCAGACAGAGAGACAGAGGACCCGCGGAGAAGAAAAGTACTGTGGATCAGGGTTATTTCTAGGATTGTGAATTTTGGGGGTGTCGATAAAATGTGGGGGTGTTCTGGGCTATTTAGTATGCCTTTACTATGGTTGTATGGTTACCAGCCTCAAATTTTCGGGGTGTCGACCTCAAATTGGAGGGGGTGGTGTTGGAGGGGGCGTTAGGGTGTGTAAAAATATATCCCTGCTGTGGATGGACCCCGCGGAGAAGAAAAGTACTGTGGATGGACCCCCTCTCCAACGGATTTGCGCCAAAATGGCAGAGGCCGATCACGCGGGCGGTGTTTGCAGTGGCAGTGGGTTCTGCCTGAGCATAATCTTCGTATTGGCTTCTTTGGCGTTGTTCTGAGCTGAGCAATGTACTTTGCGGTGTTAGATCAGTTGCGATTTCGACGGTTCTGATGGTGAATCCGTCGAGGTTAATTAATTGTTTCCAGATAATTATGTAATCGGAATTTTGCGTCACTGCGTTGTAGGCTATTCGTGTATTGTATATTCGATTTTGCGTTTCGTTGTCGCGGCAGTTACACCCGACCGACCAATATTTCTCTATATTTGACGTCGGTAACGGCGAGGCATCGGTTACTTCATTCGGCGTATCCGATGAACAATTCGCGTCAGATGACAAATGTCAGTCTGTCGTGAAACATTTCTGGCACCGAAATCAGACACGAATCCTTCCAGATCTAGAACAGAAAAATGCTCAACATGAATCGTCATTGGGATCTGAAGTGCAAGAGTTCATCAAACCAAAACAGTGCAATCGATAGGATACCAGTTTTAACCGGAACCAGCCACTCATGGACAAATCAATGGAGTTTCAACACCGAATAACCTGACGGAGTCACGGGCACGAATATTTGACTATGACTTTAAGTTCTTTAACTATGACTATGACTTTAACATAAGTAATACTTGAAACAATAAAGGAATTCAAAAGTTGCCTAGGAAAACTGGGCTATCAAATGGTAAGAATTGTTACAATGGTTTTAACACAGACTAATGCCGCTTGAATCACTTAAAATCGCATTACTACTACTACTACTACTACTACTACTACTACTACTACTACTACTACTACTACTACTACTACTACTACTACTACCACTACCACTACTACTGTTACTACTGCTACTACTCTAAAACGAATATCGATTGATGCTAAATGTTCTATTAGAATGGCGCTAAAGAAGTTTTATGAATTATGATTTATTAATTTATTTATTCGAGCTGCTAAGTCCAATCGTAAAACAATTGCGCAAAATGGGCATCAGAATCACGGACATTACAGTAGTAGCGCATCCACTTGGGTACTGGGTTATGAGAATTTCTGACCCCAACCCTATTTTACGGCTGGGACTGGTCGTGGGATTTGGTCAAAATTGACGATAGATTTTTATTTGTTTTCAATTGCCAACACGATGGTTGGATTATAAGGAAGCCTACGGAGAAGCTACATGCAGAAGAGCCGTCATGACTAAGTCATTTGGGCGAATAGCGACAGAGCTTTCCTAATAATATTGAAGATGAACGGTTTCTGTTATGCACCGGAATTCTGATAACAGACATATCATCGTTTCGCCTGCGGTTAACTAATGGAACACGTCAGTGTGGGAAATTTTTACAGGAACATTTCTCGGAATTCGTGACAACGGAATCTTCATTAGACGACGAACGAGGGGTCAGAAACTGAGAAGAAATATTATCTCTAAGTGGATAGCTAATACGCAGCCGCTTATAGAACAACGCATTGCAAAGCAAAACAATAGCTCAGAGCCTCAGATAAGACCGGTTAATAATACTAATAATCAGGCTTTTTCCAGGAATTTGCGTTTGGAGGGTGTCCCAAAATTGCGGGATGGGTGTTCATGTCCACTTTTGAGTCTTATACGACTAGTTTTTGTATAATAATAATACTAATAATAATAATAATAATAATAATAATAATAATAATAATAATAATAATAATAATAATAATAACGTGATTTTAAGTGGTTTTGTATCACCTGCAAACTGAAATTTCTGATTTGAACATGTTACAGTATAATACGCAGTAGTACAAACAGCTGCATCATAACACCACTGACCTTCACAGCAGCCTCATACTACTTTTAACATATGTCTGTCTGGGTGATAGCCAACACCACTCCTGGCAGGGGTGTGGGGGCAGAGGAGAGTCTGTCAAAAACCAGGGGATGTAACCCCCGCTGGAGTGTAGATAAATAATTGATGATGATGATGATGATGATGATAATAATAATCAGGGCGTAGCGACGGGTATATATATATACTCCCAAATCAGTCTAGCTTAAAGTTTTTATGTGATTTATATGTGGTTATATGTAGCTTATATGGTTTATAGTTAAGGTTTATACCTCCCCAATATTTATACCCTCCCAAATGAAATTCCTGGCTACGCCCCTGATAATATTAATAATAATTTCTGGATATTAAGTGGTTCAGTAGGATTTCTCTTGTGTTAACAACCACTGTAAATACACAAAACACTGTAGATACGCTGCTATATGCCTACACCGCAAAACTCAATTTAGAGTTTCTTATTTTTCGAACGGCTTACGTGCTTCGCCACCCCATCTACACACCTCCACCCCCTCAGCCCACACCCACCACCACGAGCACGGTTAAGACTGCCTTTGGAATACATCGATATCATTAGGCGCCTGGAAAATATTCTTGGTTTTATCAAAATTATTGTCGAATATTTCAAGGCCAGATTAGTAAGTAAGCAGCGTGTTCCGTACATACTCGGGGACCATGGCTGGGCTGTATTTTTTGGGAGGGGTGGGGGAGGAAATTTCGTTGCGTCGAGATTTACTGATGCTGGAGAGACTAGCAACTTGACAACCGGACCCCGCGTTTTCGCTGCAGTAGCGCCTAACATAAATGGTCACGCGTTCGCCACATGCGTGCCACTTCGGGTCGTTGCCAGTGGCAACGCTGTGCGTGACGCTTAGCCGTAGACGTAGATTAGCAAAACCTGGCAGAATTGTTTGTCATTCTTCGCACGACTGGAAATAGATTTTTGTCTTCGATATCGCAGTTTGAATAAGATTCATTGTAATTGCTTCCGCGTATAAAGAAGACTTAGAAGCATTAGTGTGGACACGGGAGGCACCATGGGCCCATCGCCGCCACCCCTCTGGTCCCCCGCCACCGGTTCAAGCTAGGAACAGTCGTGGGATTTGTGCAAAAACCGATGAGAAACTTTAATCTGGGTGGGGGTGATTATCGGCAAATTCGATAAACTAACCTAACTTGTAATTTATTTATTTATTTATTTATACTGGACAATTTATTCGGCGCCGTAGGCATAACTAAGGCTAAAGTCAAAGGCACCTAACAACAAAAAAAAATTCTGAACAGATGCGTCTTAATACTCTTTAGGAACGCTCCGGACGTGGTCTCCATAGTGACCTCCTTCGGTAAGGTGTTCCACAGCACTGGATTGCCTCTCCGAAAGGATCTGTCCCCGAAGACTATAGCCTTTGCCGGAGGAGGGACCAGCAGCGGATTGCGAATCCTCGACCGAAGCTGTGAGCGCCGTTGCGCTGATGGAGCAGGTTGTATCAGGTCACGTAGATAGGTGGGGCAGTGCGGGTCGTACAGAGTCCGAAACGTGAGCCAGCACCGTTTCAGAACAATCCGCTCAGGAATGCAGTAATGCAGGTTCAAATCCCAAATACAGTCCTTAAAGTATTCACCACAGTTCACGATTTGACTCCAACGTTACTCAAAATCATCTGCAGTTGAGACTTGGCCTCATACCACGACGCCACCCCTCCCCACATCCCACCCCCCATCGCAAAACCCTAGTCGGGCTAAATGGCATGAAAGTGTCTGCCTTGACGGTGCAACTCCTATTCCGGAACTCTGACTACGCCGATGCTTAGAAGCGCCAACGACAGTTGACACGGCTGTAGAGAAAATTGAATAATGTCTGCGTTGACAGGCAAAATCCTTGAATTTATGTCAAAATGGGCAAAGGCGATGTGATTGGAACTAGAAGCAATCACGCCTTCTAGCCTTCCAGGCAAGAACGCTTTATAATAATAATAATAATAATAACAATATTAGTAGTAGTAGTAGTAGTAGTAGTAGTAGTAGTAGTAGTAGTAGTAGTAGTAGTAGTAGTAGCAGTAGCAGTAGCAGGAGTAGTAGTAGTAGTAGTAGTAGTAGTAGTAGTAGTAGTAGTAGTAGTAGTAGTAGTAGTAGTAGTAGTAGTAGTAGTAGTAATAGTACGACGACTACTGAAAACTGCACTCTGCAGTTTGGCCTACACTGTTTAGGTCATGTGACTCATCCCGCACTTATGAATCTTCACTTGTAAATTACTTAATGTGCGTTAACAACCATGTAATAATAATAATACACTGTAGTAGCAAAAATATTAATAACCGGAAACTGATTAATTTAGGGTGGCATAGCGAACACAACCACTGCTAAGACACCTAACAAATTGAAAATGCATTAAAGGCGACAGAGAGCATAAATCACTGTTCTGGATAACTGCGAACTAACACTGCAGTTTTCAGTTCTCATTTAAGCGCTTCTGATGTCTTTGCCATAGTTGCTGACGAAGAAAGACTATTCCAGACTGTGGCAACAGACACCAAGAACATTGGAGCTCATAGGGTTCCGTTGCGTATGACTTTTGCCCATCTGTGTGCTTTTCATTAAAAATTAGGACATTTTGCACATAAGGGGTCGTCCATAAATTACGTAACACGGTTAGGGGGAGTCCGGCCATTTGTTACGAAGCGTGACGACAGGGATGGGAGGGGGTTCCGTAAATGTGATGTAACGCAAAGAAATTTTTAAGTGATGACCTTAGAGCTTTTTTTGCTTGTCAGGGATTTTGGAGAGGAAAAAATACAAGGATGACCTTTTTTGCTTGTCAAGACTTTTCGGAAGACGAAACTGGGGGATCGGCCCGTTGTTACGTCATATTTTAGGGGGTCTGACGTTTTGTTGCGTCGCGTTACGTAGGGGGTCAAAAGAGTGCCAAAATCGCGATACGTAACTTATGGACGAGCCCTAAAGCAAAAAAAACTTAGTAATGGCGCATAAGACAAGAAACCAGCAACAGCGATGGATTGGACACGTTCTGAAGGTTAGTTGAACCAGACATGAATATGGGTCCATTTTTAAAAACCCAATCCAACCCAACCCATCATGATTCAGACCAAACCCAACCCACGAACACAATATCGTTACTTGACCCAATCTAGCCAACCCATAGTAATGCATTACAATTTCTTAAACCATGACTTATTTTCTGGCCCAACCCGCCCCAGCCCATGGGTGAACCCAACCCATGTCCATGTCTGGGTTAAACTCTATAGTGACAACGATATTAAGTGGACAATTAAAAGGACGAAAAGAAGACCAAAGCCACGTTACTTAGCTGGATGAAGGAATGGCTAGAAAGAGACTAAATGAAAAGTACAGAAAATTTGGAGAAGTAGCTGGCAACTTCTTCTTTTCTTGTTTATGTAGGACTTAAAATTTTAGTGTCCCGTGAGACCAATCTCTAGTTTATGCTTTTCGAGTCAATTCGTCAATTCTTGGTCATTATTGGTGACTTTATTGGTTTTAGCAGAAAAGCTCAAGTGGCTGTTACTTTCATCAACTTCCTTAGCACAAACTACCGAGCTTACTTCATGGCATTTCTGGGACAGATTATATACATTTATGCCTCTGCAGATCCGTTGGCAAGAAAGCCGGGCTACAAAAGAACTCATACAACAATTTTATCTCTTGCCATACGTCGCATGTGCTTCGCCTCAAAAAATTCGGACGGTTTTATGCATCCATTACTAAGAAACGTAAAAAAAGGCATCGAATCTCGAGTGACGAATAACAATCCACATAAGCAGTTAGGTCTTCCGTACCTTGTAGAGACATTAGATGAGAAATACGATAGCACATTGGAGCAACTATGCGCAAAAGAGAAATCCTCAAAAAGAATCTACAGACTCAGATATTTTCCGCGTAAACCAGTCGGAAATATATGTCCGTGTAGTCGCCTAAATTCACAGTTTCCGTGGAGCGACTAAATTCATCTGAATATGAAAGGTACAATAAGTTCCGACACGTATGCATATATGCATATCGCTTGAGCGTCTCTGGTTGAGATCATCTCCCTAACAGAAACCGCCACAATATGAACATCGCGCGCTAAGCTAGACTAGTGTTTAATCTAGGTCGTTTCCGGGAGGGGGAATTGCCCTTTCCCCTCCGGAAATTTCAAATTCCCCCTGGAAATTTTGGCATACTACATGGACTAACAGCAGCCCCTTAGCAGAATCCCCCTCGGCTTTGTCAGTTTCCCCTCAGGAGTCCAGGAGTCTAGATTAAACACTGAGCTAGACTATACCAGATAATTTGCTAGTAGCAGGAAACAGGCGAGAAAGGAATCAATACAATGAGATTACGAAGTGACCAGTATCTGACGAATTTTTTAACGAGCGTTCTGACCTCAAACCCGGCTTTAATATTTGATTATGCGGAAGAATAATGGCCGAAACTTGTATTGATGCGTCTGAAACATTTCACCGTAGCTTACAATATAGCTCAACATCTTATATATAATCCATGCAGAAGAAAAACATAGAACAATAATTCCGATAATTCCGAATTGGTACTACCATCGATTGAAGCGGTATACATCTCTTTGCCTGACCAAAAGAAATTTCGATCTGATCTCTGTAGTTGCTGCTTTGGCTTCTTCTAAATAAATGGCTACAAAGCTTTCGCACGAAGCATCACGGAGCATTATATATATACACACATGTATATATATATATATATATATATATATAATATATATATATGCATGTATATATATATATATATACGTATACATGAAAATGCTCATATGCATACAGTAGAACTTCGTTATTCGATATAGCGTGCTTGGCGGGTCTGTTAAATTGAGTACGCTATGTCTGAGGTACGTTATATCCAATACCATCCAATACGGTAGTACATCATACGGGAATTTACATTGCGGTACGTTATAACCGAGGTCGATATGGGTCTAATGAAGTTCTGGTATACATAGGGCCTACTCAATGCTCATGCGCCTATAGGCCTACGCATATAAAATATAAGATACGCTTGACTTATGTATATGCCTATTTAGATTTTCCTAAGGGGTTGCGAGTTTTAACTCCTTTCTGCTAGAAGTATGATTCCGATTCCGGGTGGACAATTTCGATCTGTATTAGGCTACTAACCGCACCCTGATTTTTAAAAAAATCGAAACGGTCTATTGTGGTCATCTGCATTGAAATCAGTTGTCGTTTGGAACTTAGTTCGAGTTTAATTCGTAAGACGTACATAGATGGCGCTTTGACGACGATAATAAAATTTTGTTATTATTCGCATCGAGAGCGTTGTAAAAGTGGTCTTTACACAGGCTTTCTTAGCCTCTTAAACCATTTTAAATCACATTATTATTATTACTATTATTATTATTATTATTATTATTAGTAGTAGTAGTAGTAGTAGTAGTAGTAGTAGTATTAGTATTAGTAGTAGTAGTAGTAGTAGTAGTAGTAGTAGTAGTAGTAGTAGTAGTAGTAGTAGTAGTAGTAGTAGTGTGGCGACCCCGTCGGCTCGCGGTCTCGTAGCGCGGCCAGCGGTCGGGCGGCCCCCAACGCCCGCTCGGTCTCCCGATCGCCATCAGCCGCCGACTCTGCCTGATCGGCGGCGTCACGTTCCCTTTCCGGCTCTTCGACATCAGAGGAGGTGTCCGCGGCTGCCGGGCAGGCAGCACACTGAGGATGGCCGCTCCTCAACGTAGGGTTCTCGTTTCCCTCCTCTGATTCTCTATCCGTTCCGGCACCGGCCTCGTCCGAGAGACCCTTTGACTCATGCCTCTTATCGCTGGCCACCGCTTGGTCTCGGCGCCTTAAGCGATTGCGATAGGTACTCCTGGTCTCTGGCTTCGACTTGGCCCCACGTCTCTTCATTCTCGGTAATCTGACCGTCTTCCGCTCTCTTATAGACAGGCGGCGTTGTCTCTTTGCTTCCTCACGCTTTCACCAAATCCAAGGTTATCCGTGCCTGAATGGACGGCGGTCCACTCTTTCCTGGCCGTCGATTCACTCAAACTGTCTCCCCGCGCCTTTACGACAGGCGGGCGTCTGTCTCCTCCCTTGGCTCAGAATTGACCTCCTGGGCACTAACGTGACCTCAGGTAGGCGAGGTTCATCACAGCCAAGGCTCACCTTCACGGACAGTGCGCTGAGACTCCGGCGTCACAGCGACTTTCAAAGACACGCACACAACTTGCCTTTATTGGTTTATTTTTATTTATTTATTAATAAACCAAGCAACAATGACAACAATGGCTACAGTGGCAACACTGGTAACACGGACAAAGACGCGGTAGCTAGACGCAGTCCGGCAGCCACAATAACTAGCGCACAGGAACTGCAATCAATAGCCTTTGATACGTCAGTATGAAACGATAAGCTTTAGCACTTTAAACGGGCTCCAAATACTCGCTTTCAATCGCTGTGCTTTCTTTACTCTATCGCTTCACAGTATAAGCGGCCACACTGCGAAAAGTACATGTGATGTTAGTGACTGACAATAACTAAAATTTTCAGAGTTTTGAAACTTTTTGACGGACACTTAGGCGGATTTTTCGTCTACAGTCTGTATTTCCGCGTAGTTGCCGTCAATAGGAAAAAGTAGGGACTTGCTTAAGAACGTTTTCCTTAGCGGTGATCAGGGCTTCATCTACGGCTAAGCGACGCGGCAATCGCTCCTGCTAGATGGGCGCGCGTCTCAAGCGGACTTTAATTCAACAGCCGCCCGCGTCCGCCTAGTGACGCGGGCTACATAAATTCCCATATTTCGGAGATTTTCGATTTTTAGAACTAGCCCTTGAGGGCGCTCGCTCCCAAATGTCCCTATCTATGCTTTTTATCCGTCATGAAGCTTAACTCGGACCCACCCCTAGCGTCGTCGGCGGCGGCGAAGGGCGCATCGCCGCCGGCGACGCGCATCGCCGTCAGGACCTTGTTCCCCGGCCGCCGCTCGCAGGCGGAATTTCAAGCTGTAGGGCCACGTCCGCTTAGATGCCGTCAGAGCAGGACCTAGGAGGCAGTGTCGTCGTTATCGGTGGTAAGCGACCCCGTCTACGGCCCAGCCCTCGCTAACCACCCCTGGTAGTCCGGGCGCCAGTGTTCAGGCGTACGCATCGACTACACAGCCGGCCGACCGCTGCGTTTCTCTCCGTCTTTCCATCGCTCCAACCGCCTGTTCCCTTCGTCAGCAGCCAGCCAGTCGCCGTCTCCGCGCAGCCTCTGTCACACAGGCGACGGTCTTTCAGCGGCCAAACTCTCTAGTTGCTAAAGACCGAAGGCTCGGGAACCATAAGTCGTTGCCGGTTTATACAACTTATCTCTCGGTCTTTGGGCGGCCGTGGCGATTCTAATAATTTTACCGAAGCCTTAGCGTCTTAGCCTAGCGCGTGCTCTGTCCGTTTTACATGAATTAAAACTTTATTAATTAATTAACTAACAAGTTATACAGTTAAGCAAGCGATCAATAATGATAATAATGATAATAATAATAATAATAATAATAATAATAATAATAATAATAATAATAATAATAATAATAATAATAATAATAATGCTATCTGTGGCACATGGTCGCCACACTCTCCCCTGCTCACTTGAGATGCAAAGCATCTCTGCAAACCATGGTGATACGACACGACAGTCGTTAATTTAACCTCCTCTACTTAAGATGGCCAAGAGTACCAGGGTCTTAACTCACTGGGACAACCCGTGCAGGGAAGGGACCTGAACTCTGCGGGAACAAGTCATCCGCTTCTGTTCCTCCTACCTACCACACTACCCAGGTAACTAGAGAAAGGACATGAGTGGTCTCTGCGATACTTAAGCCTCCCGACGTGCAGAAAGGGCGAGGAGTTTCACCACCGTCACCGTTTCCGATACCCAAAGGACATTAAAAAAATTTTAAAAAAATAAAAAAATAAAAAATTACAAGAAACAATCCTAATTAAGCGATTTCCTTTGTTCGCTTAATATGCTATTTAAATTAACATGACTTATCTTAACAACTGCAGTTAAGCGGTGTTCTTTTGCACGCTTAACTCTAGATTCAATAAAGAAAGCAATGACGACGATGCACAATTATGCAGTAAAATGCACAATATGCGAACAATCAATATATGCAAGCAGTGAAAACTAAACAGTTCAGCGATTTTCATTAGCTGGCTAAACCTAAGCCAAGCGCGTAGCGGAATCACAAAATAGCCAATTAAGGCGATAAACTGTCACAACTAAGCAATATCAGTTCACCATAAAACATTTAAAGACTAAACAAACACGGGTAAACAAGTTAAACAGTAAGAGTCTGTCTCTCTTAGCAAACAATAGAACGTTCCAACAAAGCGCAATGAAGCGTCCATTCGCTGACGTTCGACAAAGTTCGATCCATTGAATCGCGGGGCGTCTCGACCGTCTCTAGTTGCCATCTGAAGTCATTGTTCCACAAACGAACCCGTCCAACCAGCGAGGTGGACGAGATTTCCAGGTCCTGCGATCGGTTTCCGCTCTGATGACCTCAACCTCATCGTCCGCTGAGAATTCCGGCTCGGGGTCTTCCTTCGCAGACTCGGTTGTTCGAGGTTCATTGTCACCGCCCAAAGGCAGTTCGATATCCGACAACGTTTCCGTTTCGATGGTTTCAGGTAGCCACGACTTCGGAGCTTCCCCTCGGAACCGTTTCAATTTATCCACGTGCACGATCAAAGGTTTCGAAGTGCGACCTTTCTGGATTCGATACAGTACCGGGCCCAAAACGGTCAAAACCAAGAATGGTCCGGTAAAGAATTTGGCCCACTTTGCTTTTCGCCCCGTAAGCACTCTTGGATGATAATAGTAGACCCAATCACCCTCTTTGAATCTCGCGGGCCTCACTCTTAGGTCGTACGATTTCTTCCTTCTCTCGAATGTTTTCTGTAACTGGTCTCTCACCAACTGGTACGCATTATCCATTATCTCCCGACGGTTAGCAACGAATTCTTCCACATCGGTCTCTCGGTCCTCTGTCGGAGACACAAGTAGATCGATCGGCGCATGGTTCTCTCTACCAAGAAACAGAAAATTCGGTGTTCTCTTGGTCGATTCGTGTTCCGTAGAACGATAGGCAGCCATGACATACGGTAAATGAACGTCCCAATCCTTCTGCCGTTCAGACACGACTTTGCCCAAGAGCATGTTCAGCGTACGATGGAACCTTTCGATAAGTCCATTCCCGGAAGGATGGTACGGGGTCGTGCGTATCTTATCGATTTCCATTATTCGACACAGCTCTTTGAACAGAGTTGATTCAAAACACGGACCTTGATCTGTCAAAATCTGTCGTGGCATTCCAAATCGTGAGAATACGTGCACCATAAGAGTCTGCGCCACCGTTGACGCTTCTTGATTTCTGATAGGAGCGCCTCGGCCCATCTCGAAAAATAATCAATAGCAGTCAAAATGTACTTATTTCCTTTATTTGATACGGGATGTGGTCCCGTAATATCGATTCCAAATCGTTCCATTGGTTCGCCAACAAGCACTTTCTGCAACCTCCCTTGCTTTGGCGGTTTCTCTCTACGATATCGCGCACAACGGTCACAACACTGACAAAACCGTCTCATGTCTTCCTTCCAGCCTGGCCAATAGGCACGTCTTTGTAGCTGACCAAGGCTTTTCGAATACCAAAGTGACCTCCCGAGAAACTTGCATGCGTCAGTTCCATAACTTCGTTCCGTAGGGTCTTCGGAACAACTAATTGCCTTCGCAAGACTCGGTTTTCCTTTCCATCAAGCCAATCACGGTAAAGGATTCCATTAATAATAGACATCTGGTTCCAATGGCTAAGTAGCGTTTTCAACTCACCGCTCCTCTGCAAGAAAACCTCCTCTGAAGGGTAGCTTTCTGCTTCTTTCCAACCAACAAGGGACGAGACATCTCGGTCTTCCAGCTGCTTAGATCGAATACTTTCCTTGCTCCATTCGTTCCAAGCAGATAAATCTGCCTCTTCCTTCACCGCGAAAACCGCTTTGATTCGATGGTCAGTTTCTTCAGGGTTCTCTAACCCATCGTGCGGTATTCTTGACACCGCATCCGCGTTGCCATGCTTTGCTCCCGATCTATGAATAATTTCAAAATCGAATTCTTCGATCGTTTCAAGCCACCGAGCTTGCTGCCCAATTGGCTCCGGTGTCTTCCTCAACCACTGAAGAGCTGAGTGATCTGTACGAAGTAAAACTTCTTGCCCCATAGATACTGCCGAAACTCTTTCAAATAGTATACTACTGCTAGCAGTTCCTTCTGGTTACATTGTAGTTCCTCTCTGCCGGGAACACAATCGACTTGCGTAACAAATCACTTTCTCTTCACCACCCTGAATCTGTGATAAAACCGCTCCAATGGCGTATCCAGACGCATCTGTATCCAATACGTAATCTCCATCGTCGATAGGAAGTGCGAGTATCGGCGATGAAGTTAACCGGTTCTTCAATTCCTGAAATGCCTGTTCGCATTCTTCGGACCATTGAAACGTTACTCCTTTCCTAGTAAGACCATGCAATGGTTTTGCTATTAAAGCAAAATCAGAAACGAACTTCCGATAATAGGAACAAAGTCCAACGAACGACCTCACCTGTCTTACATTCTTAGGTGTCGCCCAGTTCTTCACGGATTTGACCTTGTCTGGATCCGTGGCGACTCCTTCCGAACTCACAACGTGTCCGAGGAACAAGACTTGCCTTTGCAACAAGTGACATTTAGAAGGCTTCAGCTTAAGATTATACTGGTTTAATCGACTGAATACCTTTTCCAACCGTTCCATATGACTTTCCACGTCTTTCGAGAAGACAATAATATCGTCGAGGTATACCAAACAAATATCCAGATTTAGACCTGATAGCACGAGGTTCATTAACCGACAGAACGAAGCAGGACTATTGCACAGTCCGAACGGTAACACACGGAACTGGAAGCATCCTTTCCTTGTAACGAAAGCTGTCTTGTGCTTATCCTTCGGATGAAGCGCCATCTGGTGATAGCCAGCACGAAGATCGAATGTGCTAAACCATTTCGCTCCGCCGAGAGTATCCAAACATTCACTGATCAAAGGTAAAGGAAATGAATCCTTCCTCGTTTTCGCATTCACTTTCCGGTAATCTATGCAGAAGCGTAGGCTACCGTCTTTCTTTTTCACCATGACAACGTTTGATGACCATTCAGAGGACGACGGTTCCACAATATTCTGTTCCAACATGGAGTCCACCTGACGATCGATTTCGGCCAACATTGCTATTGGTTGCCTTCTAAGAGGTTGCCGCACTGGGTCCTCTTTCTGCGTATCAATCTCGTGCTGAATCACCGACGTGTAACCCAAATCATTCTCTGATAGGGAAAAACTTGTCCGGTAGCGCAAGATGAGCTCCCGAAGTGACTCTCTTTGCTCACTCGTGACGCCTTCCACGTTCTCCCACAAGTTTGACAACTTGCTCTCGTCTCCATTTTCCACATGGATAGCATTCGTGACCACCGTACTCGAAAATTCATCCGCACTGGTTTCCGCTTCGCAGTCTTGTAAGACTTCAACCCTCTCCAACTGACACAAAGTTTTCGATGGAATTTCCACCGTTGTTGGTCCCACATTGATGACCCTTATTCTAGGTTCATCGTCTTCTCCATTTATTAACGTTCGACCGACTATTACATTTGCCAGCAGTTCGCTCGGAACAGTTGCCCATTCTGTTTGACATCGTCCCAAATGAGGGTAAACCATGATTGCCGAAATATCTACTTCTCGGAGGGATGGTATGACAACTTCCCTTTCGATCATAACCTTGCGGCACATGCTCTCTTCGTCCACCTCATGGAGAGGTATTGATTCTGTCCCGACACAGATTCTTCCCGTAGCGAAGTTCCAACTCACATTATTACTCTCCAACCAAGCCAGACCCAAAATCAATTCTGTTACTTGTTCGGTCACAAGACAAGGAAGAGCGTACACGTTTCTTCCTATCTTTATTTTGAGGGTGGCCTCGCCCTCTACTTTGATTCTAGTTCCATTCGCTGCCAGCAGGCGTTGCTGAGCCGGTCTAAGTAATTTCTTGTTGACCATATACTTCGGTACCAACGACATTTCACTCCCTGTGTCCAAAAGGCATGGGTGTTCCTTTCTTCGACCTTCCAATTTTCCGAAAACATAAGCCATACGGCTCCCCTTTACTAGATGGTTCTGCACCTCTCTGGTTCCATCAGGTTGACCCGCTTCTTCGCCCACCTGATTTTGACGTTCATCCGAGGCTCGGGCCTGAGGACAAAACCGCTTATAATGACCTTTCTGACCACAGCCAAAACATGTTCTGTCCAACAGTCTACTCTGCTCTCTCGGCCTGTCAACCAGCTCCCGTTTCTGGACAGTGTTTCTGTCGAGAGTCAACTGTTCCAACCTCTCTAAGATCGTTTTCATGTTCCTCTCGACATCGTCTAAACGTCGATTCTGTGGGTCTCTCGTATTCACCTGTTTCGTATTCTTCACTCTCCATGGTTTCCGCTCACCATCGGTACCGAACTTAGAAGCTTTACCGTATGCTTCGAACCGTACAGCGTGCTTGTACGCAATATCCAGACATGACGGCTCTCGCTCTCGTACTTTCTGGGCCAACTCCTGATCGGCTAAAGCGTCGATGAAAGCGTCGCAAGCCACTGTTTCTAACAGTTCATTCGTTGGTCCAGGGTACGCAAGCACCATTAGTTTTCGAATTTCCAACATGACAGAGTTCAAGGATTCTCCCTGAGCTTGTCGATATGTTCGCAATTTCATTCGATAAAGACTCGTCTGATCTTGTGAGCCATATCGCGCACTTAAATGGTCCACCAATGTCTTCCACGTTACGTTCTGCAAATCTCCCATGTCCCACAAAAGCTGAGCTGCAGGGCCTGTAAGAGCACACATGAGTTGGTCTGCCTTTTCCCTCTCATTCCAACCGTTACACCGAGAACACACTTCAAACTTTGCCAGAAAAGCGGCCACTGGTGTTTTACCATCGTACTTCTCCAGCTTGATTCGGATACCGCGGTCTTTTTGTTTACCATCCTGAGAACTCTGACAGCGTAGATCCACCGCTGTTTTATTATCTTTCTTGGATTCCACAGTTTGCTTGCCCCGATAATCAGACTCATCCGAAGTTGACTCGTAGTCACTCGGAGTTTCGGTCCCGTTGTCCGACGATTCAGGTGACTTTGGTCTCGAGTTAATTCGTTTTCCAGCTCCTTTTGATAGAGCTTTCCGAGCTTCCTTGTTTTCCGAAGTTCCACGATTGAAGGAGCCGCCCCTCTCCTTGTGGCACCCAGAACTTTCTTGCTTTACTGAATTTCTAAATAAGAAATTCTTGTCTGACCTGCCCGCCGTCACCTCTCTCTCATGACGGTGCTTTCCATGTCCACGATTCGCTTCGTCTTTGGATTTGAGCCTACCTTGATCCCGAAAGGCGAGCCCTTCCAATTTGTTCTGCATTTCAATCATTGCCCGTCGGAGGGCAGACAAGTCACGCTTCTCGTTTCCTTCACGGCTGTCCCCTTCTTTCTGAGTCCATTTGGTTCTTCCTCGCGACCTAGCCGCGTCGGCGCCGGCTCCTAAGCAAGCTCTGTCGTTCGAAATAGACCAACGGACTTTGGTTTCTCGCGGCACCAAGGCATTTCTGCCGTAATCTCTCCTGGGTTCCCACATCGACTGATCACCTTCCTCGTTCCCTCGAGAGTAATGTGGTCTATCCACCTCTCTAGACATAGCAGCCTCAGAGTCGGCTCCAAGGTATGCTCTGCCTATGTAGCATTGACCTTCTTTGACACGTAACGGACGATGGCCTTCTGGAGCGTAACGATCTTCAGCCTCTTTTGACATTGCTGCTTCGGCGCCGGCTCCGAGGCGGGTCCTGTCAGCGGATAGCTTCCAATCCTGTTGCTCCCATCGTCGTTCGGATCCCAAACTATCACGGTCCTCACATCCCTGATCTGTCCACTGAGCCTGTGAACTAGGGTGACTCTGTATTCTGGACACTGGTCTGTCTGTCGTTCTGTTCACTGCCCTCTCAGTGTTGGTCACGAGGCAAGGTCTGCCTGCAATATTCCGAATTTCATTCTGACGTGGTGCACGGTACCCTCTCTGCACAACGTAACCTTCCGCTTCTTCTAACATCGCTGTCCCGGCGCCGGCTCCGAGACGAGTTCTGTTATCCGAGTGCGGTCGATTGACGTGTTGTTGATCCCACCGTTCTTCGGTTCTGCGGTTACCTTTGGCGACTCTGTGAGCTTCGGAACTTGACACCTTCGATCGCTTCGTGAGTCTTCGTTTGGAGGATACACTGCTCTTTCGTACACAGTCGCCTCGGCGCCGGCTCCGAGACGAGCTCCGTACTCAGGGTAGCGATCTCCAACGACGATATTCTGCTTCAGTGTGGTGCGGTTGGTTGCTCTTTCGAACATCGCTGCATCGGCGCCGGCTCCGAGGCAGTTTCTGTCCTCCAAAGTGTCCCAATCCGCCTGGTTCTGTTCACCTTGTCTTTCAGCCCCATAAGTTTTGTAGTTAACCGCACGGTCTCGGTCATTAACTTGAACCGTTCCATCGTCGCTTCCACGCCTCTCGAGGGCGAACCTGGTTTCCCTTCTTCCCCTTTCTTGGAGCGGGAGCTCGCCGTCCTCCCATGAGACTGGCCTGTAAGTCTCTCTCCGTCGACCTGGTGGAGCAATATCCACTTCGGAGTCCTCGTTTCCGATATCTTCCGTTGGCACCTCCGATCGATACATTCGATCTTCGCAGCTTTCTACTGTTTGACACAGTCCTCTAACCGTTCCTGGTACCATAGCAGGCTTGTTCCTGCTTTGATCAAGCTGCGGCGGGCGGTCAACCTCGTAATCTGTCCCTGATTCTGACTCTGTCACAAACACTTGGTCCCTTCGCTGACCGTGGTTAGCTCTCCCAGTGCCGGCGCTACTGAGAAGTGCAAGACCCTGCGGCTGGCGATACTCAAGTTCTCTTATCTGTGACTGGCTGCCTGTTTGCAGAGTTTCAGAAACCGCCCGCCAAACGTTACTCTCCGGTCTCACGGGTCCCATCGGGAGGCGGTCCAACTTGCGCGTCGACTCACGTACTGGCGCAGACATTTGATCTCCCCGCTGCCTATAACCAGCGTTCTCGGTGCCGGCGCAACCGATATTAGCATTAGTCACTGGCTCACGATCGGTCTCAAGTTCACTCATCTGCAATTGCCTCTGTGGCGGAGGATGCACGCGCTCTTCACGGACCGCCCACCAGTCTCTATCAGTCCTTGGTTCCTCCAACTGGCTCCGGTTAATAGGTTGGCGATCCACTACACGCTGACTGTAGCTGTCTGGCTTCCGGGTGAACGTTTCGTCGATCTCACAGGTCGTCAATGCCGCCTCGGTGCCGGCGCAACCTAGGCTAGCAAATTCCCCAGATCTGTGCAGATCTTCTATTACGTTCCCTTCCGCTCTATCTGACCTTCCCGCTCGCCTCGGGATGTTTTCAGCGTTTTGACCACGGACCACCAACCAATCATTGCGGGATGCCTGTCGTCCCGAATCTGAACGTAGTTCCTCGGTGTCCCTCAAATTCTGACGGGGTGGAATTCTGTTCCAGTCCTCAATATCCATTGCATTTGGCTGGAAGCCAGAATCCACCCCACTTCTGGTACCATTTTGTGGCGACCCCGTCGGCTCGCGGTCTCGTAGCGCGGCCAGCGGTCGGGCGGCCCCCAACGCCCGCTCGGTCTCCCGATCGCCATCAGCCGCCGACTCTGCCTGATCGGCGGCGTCACGTTCCCTTTCCGGCTCTTCGACATCAGAGGAGGTGTCCGCGGCTGCCGGGCAGGCAGCACACTGAGGATGGCCGCTCCTCAACGTAGGGTTCTCGTTTCCCTCCTCTGATTCTCTATCCGTTCCGGCACCGGCCTCGTCCCGAGACCCTTTGACTCATGCCTCTTATCGCTGGCCACCGCTTGGTCTCGGCGCCTTAAGCGATTGCGATAGGTACTCCTGGTCTCTGGCTTCGACTTGGCCCCACGTCTCTTCATTCTCGGTAATCTGACCGTCTTCCGCTCTCTTATAGACAGGCGGCGTTGTCTCTTTGCTTCCTCACGCTTTCACCAAATCCAAGGTTATCCGTGCCTGAATGGACGGCGGTCCACTCTTTCCTGGCCGTCGATTCACTCAAACTGTCTCCCCGCGCCTTTACGACAGGCGGGCGTCTGTCTCCTCCCTTGGCTCAGAATTGACCTCCTGGGCACTAACGTGACCTCAGGTAGGCGAGGTTCATCACAGCCAAGGCTCACCTTCACGGACAGTGCGCTGAGACTCCGGCGTCACAGCGACTTTCAAAGACACGCACACAACTTGCCTTTATTGGTTTATTTTTATTTATTTATTAATAAACCAAGCAACAATGACAACAATGGCTACAGTGGCAACACTGGTAACACGGACAAAGACGCGGTAGCTAGACGCAGTCCGGCAGCCACAATAACTAGCGCACAGGAACTGCAATCAATAGCCTTTGATACGTCAGTATGAAACGATAAGCTTTAGCACTTTAAACGGGCTCCAAATACTCGCTTTCAATCGCTGTGCTTTCTTTACTCTATCGCTTCACAGTATAAGCGGCCACACTGCGAAAAGTACATGTGATGTTAGTGACTGACAATAACTAAAATTTTCAGAGTTTTGAAACTTTTTGACGGACACTTAGGCGGATTTTTCGTCTACAGTCTGTATTTCCGCGTAGTTGCCGTCAATAGGAAAAAGTAGGGACTTGCTTAAGAACGTTTTCCTTAGCGGTGATCAGGGCTTCATCTACGGCTAAGCGACGCGGCAATCGCTCCTGCTAGATGGGCGCGCGTCTCAAGCGGACTTTAATTCAACAGCCGCCCGCGTCCGCCTAGTGACGCGGGCTACATAAATTCCCATATTTCGGAGATTTTCGATTTTTAGAACTAGCCCTTGAGGGCGCTCGCTCCCAAATGTCCCTATCTATGCTTTTTATCCGTCATGAAGCTTAACTTCGGACCCACCCCCCTAGCGTCGTCGGCAGCGGCGAAGGGCGCATCGCCGCCGGCGACGCGCATCGCCGTCAGGACCTTGTTCCCCGGCCGCCGCTCCTTAGGCGGAATTTCAAGCTGTAGGGCCACGTCCGCTTAGATGCCGTCAGAGCAGGACCCAGGAGGCAGTGTCGTCGTTATCGGTGGTAAGCGACCCCGTCTACGGGCCCAGCCCTCGCTAACCACCCCTGGTAGTCCGGGCGCCAGTGTTCAGGCGTACGCATCGACTACACAGCCGGCCGACCGCTGCGTTCTCTCTCCGTCTTTCCATCGCTCCAACCGCCTGTTCCCTTCGTCAGCAGCCAGCCAGTCGCCGTCTCCGCGCAGCCTCTGTCACACAGGCGACGGTCTTTCAGCGGCCAAACTCTCTAGTTGCTAAAGACCGAAGGCTCGGGAACCATAAGTCGTTGCCGGTTTATACAACTTATCTCTCGGTCTTTGGGCGGCCGTGGCGATTCTAATAATTTTACCGAAGCCTTAGCGTCTTAGCCTAGCGCGTGCTCTGTCCGTTTTACATGAATTAAAACTTTATTAATTAATTAACTAACAAGTTATACAGTTAAGCAAGCGATCAATAATGATAATAATGATAATAATAATAATAATAATAATAATAATAATAATAATAATAATAATAATAATAATAATAATGCTATCTGTGGCACATGGTCGCCACAGTAGTAGTAGTAGTAGTAGTAGTAGTAGTAGTAGTAGTAGTAGTAGTAGTAGTAGTAGTAGTAGTAGTAGTAGTAGTAGTAACGCTTAAATTCAGTCCAAGGTTTATGACTGTTCTGGATGCCCAGTTCCGAGTTCTTCGTAGCGTAGGCCTACTTCGAGGTATCCGTGTCTCAGTACTAAGTCGACAAATGGCTGTACTGTGCTCTGCTTTACGACTAAGACGAATTGAGATTTATTGGGGTAGAATCCTGCGGCCCAGCGGCGTTCGTTTCCATTCAGGGACTTGGGGCGTGTCACTTCGACCAGACGCTGATCAACGGTGTAGCAGGTGGAGCTGGTGAAACGAACGCGGATCCTTTGGGTATCGTTTGGACTTTGATCATAGCTGATTTGTCTAAATCACTTTGTGTCAATTAACCTTAGAGACGCCGTGAGACGGAAGAACGAGAGACGGAGAGAGAGAGAGAGGAAGAGACAGACAGGCAGACAGTAATGACCTATCCAGGATAAAATGTAAGAACATTTACTATCCTCGTGTGCCTCGGACGCTCATCGTCTTCTGACGGACGCGTCTATAAATAAACCTACAACAGAGAGACTATCTCTTGCAAGTTCTGTCATGATTAGAATCTACTTCATCGTCATCATCATCATCATCATCATCATCATCATCATCATCATCATCATCATCATCATCATCATCATCATCATCATCATCATTTCGCCTTTAAGTTACTCTCCAGCAGAGACAGCTCTACAGGGGAGTCCGTGCCCCCTATTTAATGCCTGGCCCCAGTGGCCCCCATATAGAGGTGATATTCTTGCTGTGTGCTCTGATTTATGAAAACTAATTGGCGCCCATGCTTAGAAGTTGCCGCCGCCCCCACGCCAAATCCTGAAACCGCCGCTGATTTCCAGTAATCCACTGGAACGAGGAAATTGGTCTTGATCGCTGTATCCACAGTCAGTCTGGAACAGTCGACGGTTTCGTCTTATCTTCCGGGCGAAATTGTTTGCTTGTTACGGCGCCGTATTTTCTGAAAATCCCCAATTTCTGGACATGCAATATTATATCGGTGACGCCATTTTCACCGTGCACGTCGCACCGAGTGACACCAGTGATAGTGACACCGGTGTATCGAAAAGGAAATTAACTATAGGTATGAAGAGGGGAAACACTAGGTCAGTCTCCACCTAAATTTCCCTCTGGAAAAGTTATTGGGTGGGAAAATCAGGTATGGTATTCACTTTATATTTAATCGCAAAGTGAATATTTCTTTCTATTTCTTTTATTGCTGATCAATGTGCTATATATGCTCAACGTTTTAATTCTAATAGACAGTCAAGATGAGCTGTTAAAATCAGCTTCTTTATTGACAGCATAAATAGTCTTATTGTGCCCTAAATTCTGTTGTTAATAATAATAATAATAATAATAATAATAATAATAATAATAATAACATTACTACTACTACTACTACTACTACTACTACTACTACTACTACTACTACTAATAATAATAATAATAATAATAATAATAATAATAATAATAATAATAATAATAATAATAATAATAATAATAATAATAATAATAATAATAATAATAATAATAATAGTAATAGTAATAATAATAATAGTGATCTCAAGTGGTTTAGGGGGCTAAGTTAGGCTGTGTGAAAACCACTTTAACAACTCCACAGTCTACACATGAAAGTATTGTTACGTTAGCCAAGCGTCTAACTTAGACTACATTTAATCCGCAACTGGACTTACTTTGTCTATTGATTGAATGTTTGTCTATTGATTGAATGCTCATTTTAAAACCCCTTGTAAGTTTTCAATTTGTCTTTTAAAAAGTCATAATCTCGCAATTTCTGTGGCATTTTCAATGCCACGTTTCATTCTTAGATTGCTTAAAGTGGTATTTGGTCTGAAATTGCAACCAATCTTTTACCCTTACGGGAACTAAGCCGCAAGATCTCTAGAACAATCTGCATCTGTATCTGTATCTAGGTCGTCTTCACGAATGAAGGTTGGCCACAGTGAATAATGAATAATCGACCTCCAAGATTTTCTGTCTCTGGTCGTGCTCATCAGACTTGAGCCCTCGAGTTCAGTCCATTCGCCAATGTTGTCGACCTATTCTCGGTCTTCCTCTATTTCTAGAACGATGCTGAGATCAATTTGCAATTTCGCAGTTTGAAGTTTCCTAGTTTTAAATGGTGGATGCATTTAGTCTAAATCACGTCCTTTAAAAGCCATTACTCGTCGAAATTGTGTGATGTAGTCATGCAGGCTAGAAACCAAGAAATGCTTTCGTAGGGAACGGTGTCAAAGCAATTTCACGCCCATAGATTTTCGAAAGAGACAATAATCGCGATGGGATGATGAGATACTGTAGATACAGAGGGGTAGAGGTGGGAAAGCAGTAACCGAGTTGAGTCTGAAATAAATATAAGTGGCGAAAATGAACTCGAAGCTAGATAATTAAAGACATCCAATTGGAGATATAAGCGGATAATAAGTGTGGAAATTGAATAAGGTTAAAGGCAATTCTGACTAATAAGACGCAAGTGTCGGCGAAGACTGTGGACGGAATGAGTGGAGATAGATTTCAAGCAGATCGGATTTCTGCGAAGAGCAGAGAGTCAATCTGAACGAAAGCCAGAAGATGGCCAAACGAAAAAATTAATAATGCATGTACATGTATGTATGTATGCATATACTGTATGTTGCGTGTATGTTGCATGTATATAGCGTGTATATGTACATGCATGTGTGTACATGCTACATGCTATTGGTGGATGTACTGTGGTTCTGTATCGATAGTGGTACCAACCATGTGCCTGACTCCAAATTGGAACTGAAAATTATAGGCAATTTTGCAATTTTTTTAAAACCCGACGAAGATTCTCTCGACGGTCATTTTGCAGCGGAGAAAAATCCGTCTCGGACGGCAGAGAGCGTCACGTGACCAACTAAGATCACAGGAGGAACGGGAAAAGCCTTAATAGATCCTAATAGATGAAGATACAGCGAAACACCGTTAACATGGGCTTGGATAGGACGAACCGTCGGTTAATATAGAGGTACCGGTTTCTTCTGGTTCGGTTTATAAGAACGCATGTTCAGGTGAACTGTGACGCGCGATGACGGGGTTTTACTGTATCTCCTTAAGTTAATGTGAAGCGTCTCGGTTTCTCCTCTATTCTGTTTGTTTCTCTCTCTCTCTCTCTCTCTCTCTCTATATATATATATATATATATATATATATATATATATATATATATATATATATATTATTAAAATGGCGCGCGCTGCAGAAGTTCACGGATGATGATGATGATGAGGATGATGAGGATGAGGATGATGATGATGGCGATGATGATGGCGATGATGATGTGTGTGTTGTTTTTGTATTGTTTACTGCGAATTGTCATTGTTATTTTAAGGATCAAAAAGGATCAGCTGTAGCGAACAAACGGAAGTTGCAATAGATAACTGTATGAGCAACAGTGGTTTTCAACAGAATCAACACAGGAGAATCCTACTAAACCGCTTAAATCCCAGTTATTATTATTATTATTATTATTATTATTATTATTATTATTATTATTTGATAACTGTATGAGCAACAGTGGTTTTCAGCAGAATCAACACAGGAGAATCCTAGTAAACCACTTAAACCCTAGTTATTATTATTATTATTATTATTATTATAATTATTATTATTATTATTATTATTATTATTATTATTGTTGTTGTTGTTGTTGTTGTTGTTGTTGTTGTTGCTGTTGTCATCATCATCATCATTATCTTCATCATCGTTATAAAACCACGGCTTAAATACTTGAATAGACTTCAAAACTATGCGATGTCATTTCAGTTCTCATGGGAAAACTCAGAACTCATGGAGCACTCGTCTAAATATTGTCTTCTGTCTGATTCTGCAAAGAATGATCTTGTAATCAAATGTTCTGCGACGCTAAAGGCAAAGAGTAGATCTTCTGAATCTCTGATTTTAGATCTTGATCATTTGATCTTGATCTTAATCTTGACCAAGTGAGTATAGCCGTGGAAAGGGTCCGTAATGCTTGGGATCACGGAAGGAGAGACGCAGTGGAAAACTAATAGGCTTAACGTTCTGAATGAAGAACATTATGAAATGGACCCGTATACGTCCGTTGGCGCCGCCACGTGGGCGCGGGGCTGAGGCCGACACCATATTCTGACTGGGACCGGTCGTGGAATGTGCGCAAAACTGTTGAGAAATTGGGGGGGGGTGGTCTTGGCAGCATTATAGAAGAGAATACGCGAATGTGTGAAGAACCCGCGTTCACTGCCTTTTTGACTCGTTGGGGGCTTTTTGCCCGAAAATGTCGATGTGCCCCCCACATATTCTGGAAGCACGACTATGTCATTGTGAATGACAGTACCAGAAGCACATCGAGAAGCGCAAGACAGGGCTTGGTGAAAGTAGTTAACCCATGTCATCATCCAGCGCCGATGCGGTGGAGTCACGCCGGAGTGGCAGGATGATGATGAAGCCAATGGACGTCCGTCTCGTTCAATCTTAAGACAATTCAATGTCCTACATGCCCTCCCCCACGCCTTCCATCAGAAGGAAAATTACTTGGAAGAGCTCGTTTATGTGTCTGTGGATCCTGGAAAATTGTACGATTTACGTGCAAGAATGTAGAGACGCCTTTCAAAGCCTGCATTCTATAGTACTGCAAACCCCAAATTCAAATTCAACTGTTACATGGATATATCGATATTCTTATGGGACGAAAAGTAAGCAAGTATCTCGTGCATTCGTATAGCGGCTATGGAAACAGCGACGTCGAAGCAATGTCGAAGAGATGATGTACAGGTTATAACGTATCTGCAAAAAAATATCTGACAAACTTTAAGGAGTGTCAGATAATTAGTCTGAGTGATCGACATTAGGTAGCACTTGGAAAGATGAACGATGGATGATTGGATATGTCTTTTGTAATTTGGATAGGATAGGGGGATGGTCTAGACGGTGTTGTTATGCATGAGCAGTGATAAGCAGCAGCAGCAGCAGCATTTGTCTTGTAATTGTATTATCTCTATAATGGCAGCTCTTCGTGAGAGATCCGAACGAACGAAAGGATGGCCATCGACCAAATTATCTGACAAAAATACTGTAATTAGGAAATTCCGTCTTCGTAGGAACTATGAATCAGCGCTTCTTTAGATTGATAGACGTTTGAGATTGATAGACGCAAGTATCTGTGGAGATGGGCACATTGGAAACCGACACAATGATTTTAATAATAGAATCTCTTCTGCGCAGCTAGGGAAGACAGTTGCAATTGGTGTTTTTTAATCGATTAATCGGCGCCAGTAATCGATTATTAATCGATTAATCGAGACAATACCCAGTAAGTGAAATCTGTCAAGTCGGAGACCGCTGATATGTTCGGCACTCTACCCTCTCTCCCTTCAACCTCCCCTTCTACTCCCTTCCCTCTTCCCTCCCGCAAAAACCAAACTGCCACAGACTTTCAGTGCAATTTTTTGCCCCTATCTTTGCTTTGTGATTTGGCATTCTTCGTTAATTAAAAAGACTTACTAATCTGCCGTTCTTCGTGCAGTAAAAGTAAGCTGCGTGAACTATACGCTATAATGACATACATTTATGCGTGGTTCGGGGACTAATCCCAAACCAAACCCTTTCGGTCGCCGTCCTATACCAGAGCAGAACTTAAAGCCCGATCCATCTGACAGCAAGTTAACAATTGTTATCGCTTGGATCTGTTGAATTTCTGTCCTTATGATAGCAGTTTGTAAAGGCTACTGTGGCTCATCATCATCATCATCATCATCATCGAACTTCTATAGCGCTATTTTGTTAATGTTCACGACATCAGTCGATGGTCGTTCTTCTTTTTGAATCGTAATTCCCCATTGGCGAATTCTACAATCAGTCCGATTGCTCAGCGTATCTGACCTTATTGTGTTAAACTTTATTATTATTATTATTATTATTATTATTATTATTATTATTATTATTACTACTACTACTACTACTACTACTACTACTACATGATTGTTATCGCATATTAAGTCATTCACTTGGTGATGAATCATAAGTGCGGGGTGAATTACGTGTCCTAAACAGTAGAGTGCGGTTCTAAATGGGGTTAGAAAGCATTTAATGAAACAGGTAAGCCAGATGTGTGACAATAATTATGGTCCAAATTGTATGAAGAAGCTTCGATTCGATTAACTTGCCCTTTTAACTCTATATTGTGCATGGGCGCTCTCATTGGTTTTTGATCCTTTCACTTCCAGAATACTTCAGAACACTTTCTTTGTCTCTGTGTTGTTTAGAAAATAGGCAGCAGATTCAAGACGTCTTGGCATCAGGGGCGTAAACCTGGCGTCAACATTGGGTGGATAGAATAATTTTTAAAAAGTTGACCCCCCAGAAATATAAATATCCCCCATTTGGGGGAGATATTGCATATTATGGTGGGGACTTAAAATCGCCCATGAAATACATCTTGACAAGCCAAAAAGAAGGTCATTCTGATATTTTTATATTTTTCCCTCTCCAAATACCATGACAAGCAAAAAAAGGTCATCCGAAATGAGAGAATGTGGATTTGGCGTAATTCTGGCATCAACATCATGGGGTAGGATAGAATTTTTACCATATAGCCCAAAACATTGGGGGGGGGGATAATTGACACTCTGTCCCCCGCCAACTAATTATTCGGGGGCACCGTTCCCCGTCGTCCCCCCGTGTTTTACGCCCATGCTTGGCATGATTGCTCTTATCATAGACTTCGGTTGCAGTCGAAGGAACGCAATCTCAGGACAACGAATTCGACTTGAAAGAGAGCGTTTTGGTATGTTCTATATTCATTAAATCTACGAGAACGAGGAGTACCGCCTCTCTCTCACACACACACACACACACTCACTCACTCACTCACTGCGAAGCATTGTCCACGGTGTGCAGAGTCAGCGGCTGTTTTTCGATGTCAAATGGATTCAAACAAGCCTCCAGTGAGGAGCGCATGCTGTATGCGTTTGCTTTCATCTACTCTTAGTTTTTATGGCCGCTGCTTCTCCTTCTGTTCTCAGGATTACCTTTTTCATTTCGTATTGCTTTCTCTCTCTTTAAAGACGAACACCAAAGGGTTCCTGTCGACGCATTCGAATGAGGTTCGCGACTGTTACTTCCCTAATTTTTCTTGAACTCCAATTCATGGTTGCGTCTTCTAAATTGACCTCATCTCTTACGCTTAGGATTTGGAATACCATCGATTGGTGCCCTAATGGTATTAGAAATGGTGCTATAAAAGTGCATTATTATTATTATTATTATTATTATTATTCTCATAAAATTTAACTGATTATGAATCATGTTTTTAATTTTTACAATGAAAACTTAGATCTATCAAATTGTCGCCACAATGGAAAGCCATAATCCTATTGTTTTTTAATTAAATATTCTCAAGATATTCTCAATATTCTATTATTATTATTATTATTACTATTATTATTATTATTATTATTATTATTATTATTATTATTATTATTATTATGGGGCGGGAAGTTAGCAGAGTTAATCCAACGTTGGACGATGGAGCAGGAGGTCGCGGGTTCGAGTCCCGCAGGAGCCCTAAAGGTCGACTCAGCCTTTTTCGCGGTGGTAAAATGAGGAGCAGTGGTAAAAATCTCTGCGATAAGTCAAACAGGTACGCTCTGCGATACACTAGCCCCGTATCCGTGGCATTGCACGCCTTGCTAAAGGCTATAGAAACGGAGATCAGCGCCGCCTTATGAGCCCGTGAGGCTCGGGGAAGGACTCATTAGCAGTTGCCACCCCAACGGCCCTCACTTGCCAAATCCTGGAGCCGCCACTGTACGCAACCACATGTAGTGACTGGCCAAACCAAAGCTTGTAGTAACCTGTATTTGGGTTGTACACTGATGCTTTTATTTTTCCAAATTTCATTAAATTCTGTTAGCATTGTTAGTTCCACAGTCGGTCTGCATCGTATTTCTGACTCACCTTTGGCGTCATCCGTGATTTTAAATCCTAAATATATGAACGTCAGGGGCGTAGCCAGGAATTTTATTTGAGGTATGATGTGATTTGGGGGGGGGGGGGTTGTATAAATATTTAAAACTTAGAAATCTTTAAAAAAACACATTAAAATTTTAAGTTAGTCTGATTTTGGGAGTATATATGCCGATATGCCCCCGTCGCTACGCCCCTGGTGAACGTTCCAACTTGTTCTGGTTTTTTTAATACTGACATTAATATGTATTGGTTCTGAAATCAAGGCAATTACTTTGGTTTCTCAACTTTTAACTTTAGCCCATATTCGGATCCTGTTCGTATTAGTCTCTCTAGTAGCTCTTGCAGACCTTCAGGTGATGTAGCGATCAGGACGATGTTATCTGCATATCTTAAGTCGTTGATCCTTCTGCCTCCGTTTTGAAACTCTTGTGTCCCTCTCTAAGGCTTTTCTCATGGCCATCTCAGCCTTGATGTTAAATAGATACGGAGACAATACACATCCCTGCCAAAGACCCTTGTAGACCTTGAACCACTCAGAAAGAGTTCATGCAATTTTTACCTGAATTTTCTGTATTTTATGCATAATTGTGCCAACAGAGAGAGAGACCCATAATTTCGCGTGCTATATCGAGTCAAATGCTTTTGCGAAGTCTACAAAACAGACATATATCGGTTGTTTAAATCCTACTGCCTTACACACAGTGATGTGAAGGTTTGCTAATTGATCCCTTGTACCTATTCCTGGTCTGAAACCTGCCTGTTCTTCGGCAATGCTACCTGTCTTTTTAAAAATCCTGTTTTGTACTATTCTTAGTAGTGTCTTACTGGCTTGTGATACAAGACATCGTTCTGCAATTTGCACCGTGCGATAGATCACCTTTCTTTGGGAACGACATAAAAGCCGTAGGTGTCCATTCATCTGGCCATTTCCGCACACGCACACACACATACATACACATACATACACATACATACATACATACATCATACATACATACATACATCATACATACATACATACATACATGTACATACATACATACATACATACATACATACATACATACATACATACAAGCTCACGTCTACGGCAACATTTTGAATTCCACATACATAATTCATTTTATCCTACGATGATGCAGTGGGGAATCGAATTTTGTCACCTATCTTCACACCAGGTAACAAGATTTATTCTTTGCGCTGAAAAGTGTGTTTCTTCAAAATGCTGAAACAAGAGAGTAAGTGCATTACTTAATAAGCATCGGCTACATCCCCTCGATTTCAGCCTACGTCCTGATGCGATGTCGTCTCTTTTCTCATTCCTCGACGATGTTGTCAGCCATCAGATCAGGGTACAGTGGCGTAGCGTGAAAAAAACGTCATCACCTCCTATTTCATCCTGACGAGCAAAAAAAGTCGTCAGCACATCATTTCTAGGGTTAGGGTTAAGAAGTTAGGGTTAACCCTAACCTAACCCTAGCTTAGACCCCTCTTCGGGTCCCCCCAGCCCGGGGCCCGGGGGCTGTCAACAAAGTGCCCCCCTCCCCCCCCCCCACGTTACGCCACTGTCAGGGTACGAAGCAAAGAAGTGTGTATCTCTTTGTATTATCCGATTAGTGTGGTGTACACTTAATCATTTTAGTGTAACGCAAACAGAATATTTGTATGACGCCTCTTTCTCGAGAATTTTGGGGAGAAGATGGTATTGGGTAATAATATTGCCGATATAACCTATCATATAGTCTGCAAGATTTGAGTTTGATATTACCCTGCATTTTTTCGGCTGGGGACAAACCCCGCGGGGGCAGCTCACAACGCTCTCCCAAACCCCGTAGTCGTATCAGACCAAGCTTACCATTCATAGGTGATTGTAATTGTAACTGGACAATTTATATAGCGCTGTAGCATAGTTTAAACCCAAACTCAAAAGCGCTTTGACAGGTGACGATGTTAGAAATCCACTCGGATGATAGAAATAACTCGATGCCGTGGACGCATCCGGTGATGGTGCCCATCATCTTGAACCCTGGTTACGCCACTGGTTTTTACATTTTTACATAGTAGGCTCTCCGACGAAGAATATGATCACAGAAGCAAAAGCAAAAGATATTGGACATTGACGCTCATGTCATTCCCCGCAGTCAGTCTGTCATGCCTTGACGTGACAGAATCAAGCGACATTGATGTATCTAAGATGGTCTGACATGTTACCGTGACCTAGATTTTACTCGTGCAGTTCAGTTTGTCACGCATCTGTCACTTCCAGGACGACGCTCAAATCTTAACTAAATTCCCGGACAGCGTAGCAAAGGGCGCGCGGCTGCCTAGTGCACGTGACAAGCACTTGTACCGAGCAAACCGAGTACGCAGATTCGAAAACAGACCTACGGTAGTAGAAGTTCGTTTTAGCGCACTTAGCGAGTCTTTAAAAGGTAGTACGCTATATCCATTACCATCAAATATGGTAGCGCATTACATGGGACCATATATTATTGCGATGCGACATAACCGGTTATACGTTATAACCGAGTCCGTAATATCGAGGTTCTACTGCGTCGCAACCTTCACTATTTTGCAAGGAAAACAGCGAGAAGTCAATCGCTTCACTCGTCTCCATGCACCTAACTTGCCAAACTTAGCCTTAGTGCAGAACTTTCATCTTCGTCGTCATCCTCTTCATCATTACTGTACAATCCAACTTCAAAGGGAGCACAGAAACAAAGATAGTATAATCGAATTTCTTCTGCTTAATTAAATAATCTGTGCGTGCTTAAATGCAATGGTTTCTATCCGTGTAAATCAAATGTCTCCAGTAAATCGTTTACCTTTTGCTCTGATTTTACCAGCGAATCTGACTCTCCTTCAAATGCAAAGGTACTGTAACTTGCGTAGACAAGATGAAGAAAACCAGTAGATTCGGTCGCTCAGCTTTAGATAAACGGTTGAAAAACTCTTCTGCTTGTGGCCAAGTAACGACGTGTTCTTTTCAGGAAACCGAAAACTTAGTTTATGTGAGTGTAGTTTTCTCCGATGCACGTGCATTTTCACGCAAACTTCGCGTTCCAGCCAAGTGCACGCAAACAAGACTAGTAATTCGAAGATCCGACGGCTCAGGAAAAGTTACGCTCGTCATGATCCTCTCGTGACGGACAAAAGCAGCGGAACACAGGAGGATGGAATTACTTATTCTTGAGTGGACGGCTATGCCTTTCTTCGGTCGATTGCAACGTCTGCTTGTCTGTTTCCCTACTTTTCTGCTTGTCTGTCTACCTGTCTGTCTGTCTGTGTCTATCTTTCTATCTGCTTGTCTGCCTGCCCGTCTGTCTTTCTGCCTGCCTGCATGACTGCCTTCCTGTCTATTTATCTGTGTGCCTGATTTCCTGCTTTTCTGTCTGTCTGCCTGTCTGTCGACCTGCCTGTCTGTATACCTGCTAATCTGTCAGTCTATCTGTATTTTCGTCTACCTGTCCGTCTGTCCGTCCGCCTGTCTGTCTTTCTGTTTGTATATCTGTCTTTCTGTCTGTCTGTCTGTCTCGATTGATTTTGCACGTTCTTTAAGAAATCCGTCCGTCTGAGAGAGAGAGAGAGAGAGAGAGAGAGAGAGAGAGAGAGAGAGAGAGAGAGAGAGAATGAAATAGACGAAAGGAGGGATTAGGTTTCTAATAAACGGGACTTCATATTGACGGACAGATTAAGTGTATAGCGGTCGTCATACAATGGAATCTCTTCCAGTCTTTCGATAATGAAGATGTCGCTTATTACTTCCTCATTTTGAATTCTCAGAAACATGTGAGCATTCATAATGCACACTTTATTTGAAAGCCGATGAAGATGACGTGCTGATGACGACTATTTTCATAATTGTTATTTATGAAAATTCTTTTTCTTCTCCTCATCATCATCATCATCATTGTCGTCGTCATCATCATTTTCGTCATTATTCTAATCTTCATCATCGTCATTATCATCGTCATCATCCACTTCATCATCGTCGTCGTCATCATCATCGCCGTCGTTTTCGTCATTTTATGGGGTGAATTTTAGTGCAGACTTGGATTTAAACGATGACTCGACATTTATCTAGCACTAGAAGCTAGATTTGCAGGTTTTGTGGCAGAAGAAAGAAATTTCATTTACCTTGTTGAGTGAAAAATTTTTGCATCTTGACTATTGAGCTCAAAAGTGATGGAACTGAGTTGCATATTTCAAGACGGGTGCGTTTGACATTGCTGTATGCTCAAGACTAGCTATGCGATTGAGTTCCGTTGTTGTGATGCTTTTACTTCGCGCATTTCAAATGCTTTTTAAGGTTTCATCATCATCATCATCATCATCATCATCATCATCATCAGATTATCTGTCCTGGGATATGTTCATGGCTCCATTGTTTCCATTTTTCTCTATTCCTTGCATCTTCTTATCTTCTTTGATTTCTGCATAGGTTTTGCGAGGCTGTGCATCAGAGTCTTTTCAAAGGATTATTGATCACTGCGCTAAATTCAGACAATTTGTGGGCTTCCGCCCAAAAAAAACAAGCAGAAAAAGGTCGTCCGGAAAATTTATCACTGCACTAAAATCAGAAAACTGTTATTTTAGCACAGCACATTTTCTATTTATCGCTGTACATTTTGTGTATCACTGCACGTTAAAGAAATTTAAGGTTCTGCTGTGCATCTGTTTTCATCGTCCAGTCTAATAGCATCCTCATTGGTCTTCCATTTCCCTGGTACACACCCTCCATTACTGCTTTCAGCAATGATTCTTTTCTCAAGCGCATGTTGAATCCAGCTCTTCTGTCTTCTTTTGATGTCGTTAATCAGCGATCCTTGTTCTTCCACTATATACAGTAGATCCTTATTCTCCCACTATATACAGTAGATCCTTATTCTCCCACTATATACAGTAGATCCTTATTCTCCCACTATATACAGTAGATCCTTATTCTCCCACTATATACAGTAGATCCTTGTTCTACCACTATATACAGTAGACCTTTGTTCTTCCACTATATACTGTAGAATTGTAGATCTTTGTTCTACCATTATATATAGTAGATCTTTGCATTTCCTTTTACTGTAAAGTGCAAGTTTTAGATTGTGTCGCTGCTGTAAAGTGTCCGCTACACAAAAATGCTTCTAGCGCTGCGGGTCCCAACTGGTGAGTCCCAAAATTGCGGGTCCCAACGCGTAGTACCACTAGGGGTACGCGTAGTACCACTAGGCCTAGGGGTACGCGAGCTGTTGCAAGGGGATACGCGAAGAAAATAGGAATTTTAAAAAAATATAAAGAAAACTGGAAGATGAGATAATGATTTAAAGGTTAATAGTCAATAAGTATCAAGAGGGAATTCGAACGAAAACGGGCAAACGGGGATATATCATATATACGAGATGGGCAGACACCGTGTAATTGTAGCGAAAGAGTCTGTGTAAGGAGTTCAACATTATTGAGAATCAGCAACATTTTTTAGAGAAAACGCGATTTCCAACAATTTTAAAAATGCCAACGTAAAAAACAAACGACATAGGCCCTACTGCTAAACTGGAAAATGATTAAAATTATTTCAAGTGCTGCATGCGTTACGTGCCTAGAGCTGGGGGGAAGTACGCACGAAGCTTACTTGATTGCTTGGGGGTACAATTTTTAAAACGGTTAGGAACCACTGTTCCAGCGGACCTTGTCCGTTGTTGGATCGGGCTAAGTCGGCGCACTTAAGAGACGGTGCACGGTGCACCTATATTCTGTGATTCTGGCTACGCCACTTGAGATAGAAGCAGGCGCAATATTAATTTTGATAACGTCATAACTAGCTACATCCACAATCGTCCAATCGACGTGACAGACAAAGCGCAGATGTTGAGACGGTACAGTCGTGACCCATTAGAAGCCAATTTTCATAACGTGACCTAACGCTGGATGTCGCCTCTGTCGCCTCCGAAGGCTTTAGTGGTTTCGCACCGTTGATGTATTGTCATGCAGATCATTGTCGCTGGCCGCGCTCACCTCCAGGCCCAGGTTCTCACCCGGGGCGACATGCGACCCGTTCGATCATATTTCGCTGTCTTTACGACCGACATCGATACATCTCTTGTGGTCACGCATATTTGAGTTTCCATCGTTTGGACTTTAGGGTATCGGTTCTCATACAGGGCAGATCCTACTGAACCATTATAAATCCTGTTTATTATTATTATTATTATTATTATTATTAGTAGTAGTAGTAGTAGTAGTAGTAGTAGTAGTAGTAGTAGTAGTAGTAGTAGTAGTAGTAGTAGTAGTAGTAGTAGTAGTATTTGAGTGTAGAGTGCCTTGTATGGTAGTCTTCTTTCATCCATTCTGTTGACATGGTATGGATATGTAAACAGAATGGATGAAAGGAGACTACCATACAAGGCTCTCTACACTCAAATAGAAGGAAACAAAGGAAGAGGAAGGCCCAGGAAAAAGTGGATGGACAACATCAGAGAAGACATGAACATGAAAGGAATTACAATAGTAGAAGGAAGACGATTGACAGAAGATAGAACTTCTTGGAAGCATTTTGTGTCTAGCTATTGCCGCTAAAGAGTTGGCAGAGAGCAAAAATGATGATGATGATTATTATTATTATTATTATTATTATTATTATTATTATTATTATTATTCGGAAACCTAATTCTAGCTAAAGAATGAGACTGCACAGCAAGGTCATAATGTGAATGAATGGATGGGTAGGACATAGTGGCTCTCGCACTGAGCAGATCCCACTGAACCACTCTAAACCCTGTTATTCATCATCATCGTCGTCGTCATCATCATCCAGGCACAACGGAACGAATTTTCAGCAGGGGGCGCAGATTTTCTTTTTAAAATTCGCATCTTAGAAACCTGACGAGAAAAAAGGTCATCACGCTTTCTTAAAAAAGGTCATCACGCACGGAATTTCCTCTTTTTTTCCAAGAGGTGCAGTTTCCTACTGGCCTACAGGGGTGCGTTGCATCCCCTGATTTTTTCCAGGGAGTGCAGCTGCACCCCCTGCACCCCCACTTCGTACGGGCCTGTCATCATCAATCATCATCATCATCATCGTTGTCATTATTATTATTATTATTATTATTATTATTATTATTATTATTATTGAGATCTGATCTATTGAAGCAAATTATTGTCTTCTCGCACTTATTTCAAACCATGATACTGCGCTATATTAAAGAAATCAAACGAAAACAGTTATACAACCAGAGAACATGACGATTATCTTTGCAACACTATACAAGAAAACAGAGACAAACATGAAGGTTCTTTGTCCAGATTAGAGTCTTCCCCTACCCACTGTTACTTCCTCTACTTGAAAAGCTTGCGATAAACTCTGGTTACGCAATTCAATCTTCTTTCTATGTCACCAATAGTAGGCTACTAGCAGCAATTATTATTAACCGCGAATAACAAATGCACCCTAGTACTGTAGTTGGTTTATGCCGAATGTCCGTTCTGATTTCGTGCTTCGATCACGTGGCTAATTATTAGTCACGTGATCGAAGCAAAATAACTATTACTCAAAGTAATTATTACTGCTATTCCGAGATTCGCAGTCGAAGTACGACAGACAAAAACAAAATGTATCGACATTTAGAACTCTACAGGCGATCGACAATCGTTGTTCTAAATGCCAGACTTCTCATCAATTCTCGACCACCACCCCTCCCCCCCCATGAGTCCCAACGTAAAGTCCCTCCATCCCACCTTCTCGCGATCGGCATTATTCTTCATAAGACTTTTATTGACCGCGCAAAATGCGAAGCTGCGAACAACGTGCGTAGCATGACAAAGATGCTATACGCGGCGCGTAAAACAGTTGCGAAATATGACAAATAAAAAGAAATCTAGATATATTACACCAGTTGCGTCTGGTAAACAGCAGCGCGAATACAGTAGCACAATATCCTATGATAAATTGCAATCGAAATGATAATTTCAAATTTCCTTTTACATATCTAAGCGTTCAAAAAATGTGGTCTGTAGTATTTTGGGCTAGATGCCCAACAGCTGTAGATTAGGCCTAATTTACAGGTTTGTTATGGAACGAATCGTTACCTAAATAGTTTAATCTCTATTGTAGTTCTTTCTTAAAATCATGCAAACACGCGCACACACAGACACACACAGACATCGATGCCACCGCTCCGGTTCTATTCAAATTGGTTGACAGACATCGGTCAATCATTCGATTCCTCTTGTCCGATGCCACCGCGTGATTGATCAATATTCGACGGCGAGTGACAGCGAGTGACGGAGCAAGACGATGATTGACGCCGCAGACGACGTCATGCACGTCAAACATCCGACGACTGATCTCCGTCTATACGACGCATACATTGCATGTTCAGAGAGAGAGAGAGAGAGAGAGAGAGAGAGAGAGAGAGAGAGAGAGACAGACAGACAGACAGACAGACAGACAGACAGACAGACAGACAGACAGACAGACAGAGACAGAGACAGAGACAGAGACAGAGACAGAGACAGAGATAGAGACAGAGAGACAGAGAGACAGAGCGAGAGAGACAGATAGACAGAGGCAGAAACAGGCAGATAGAGACAGACAAAGACAGACATACAGAGAGGGGGCATGCAGAGACAAAGACAGAAACAGAGACAGAGAAAGATGGAGGGAGTGAGTGAGACAAAAGCAGAGAGAGAAAGACATAGGTGAGGAGAAATGAGACAGAGAGACAGAAAGAGAGGGAAGGAGGGAGCGAGACAGAGAGATACCGAAGGGGATTGAGACTGAGAGAAAGACAGAGAGAGGGTGAGAGTGAGACAGAGAGAGACCGAAGGGGAGTGAGACTGCGAGAAAGACAGAGAAAGTGGGAGTGAGACCCAGGGATAGAGAGAGAGAGAGAGAGAAAGAAAGAGAAAGGGAGGAGTGAGACAGAGAGAGAGAGAGATGGAGTGAGAGAAATGGAGACAGATGAGGTGAGAGAGACAGAAAGAGACAGGCAGAGGATGAGACAGACAACAAACATGGAGAGAGAGAGAATTCGTGGAAATAGTGAAAGCGGAAGTGACGCATTCGATGCGCGGTCACTTCCTGTCCGATTGGTTTGTCATTCGCGTGACATGCGTCACTCATTCCCCTGATCTCTGTCAGATCCAAATCCGATTCGATCCAAATGAGTGCAACGACGTAGAAATTTGTTGCACGTCTTAGTATCTTCGGTGCATGGACATGCATATACATACATATTCTGCTGCATTACACATAAGCCTGTATAAGCTTATTGCATACATCTATACTTTCACACTCTATCGTACTTTCACATTCTGGGATGTGCCCACGTATGCGTGTTAATTGAGCACGCAGACTACTGGAGGGGGACTGTCTACCACGGGCGTAGCCCCGAGTGGGCACAAGGGGCCTAACACCACCCCACCCCTTATACTGCCCTGCACTGGTCGTGGAATTCGTACAAAGCAGATTAAACTAAATATCAGTTTTTTATGCCGAATGTCAATATAATGACTTACTGTATAGTATAAAAGTAAGATTTATTCTAATATTGCCATAAATTTTCTGGTGATATTACCCTTAATTGTTCGCTTAGCTGTTGTAGTCAGCCTATGGCGCAGCCACGACGGAGTATGGGAGGGAGTATGGGGGACAGGCCCTTCTATTCGGCCCTGGACGTCGTGAAATTCGCGTAAAACGGTGAAAAATGTTATCGGTACGGGCTAGGGTAACAGTCGAAACGATCTTGTCACGTGGTCTGAAAGTCTGCTTCAAATACCAAGATTTTAATCGAATATTGACATAAAGTTTTCGGTCAATATCACCATAAATTTACCAGACCTGGCTGGCGGATCTCACGACGCTTCTCCCAAACTCCGTATTCGAATCTGGAAAAGTCGGACTGGAGAAACCTTCGTGACCCCCATTCTGAAACTCTGGCTACGCCACTGTTGTCGAGCCCCTGACATTTCCCCATTTCCTGTCACTGCTTTAGATTACTCGTATATTAATTTGCGACTTTACTGATCAATTCGACGACGGTCACCTAATATAGGCTTAATCATGCAGCAATGGTCAGGAACAATAGGAAAATCTGAACAGTGAGAGGGAATGATATGATTTCGACGTGATACATGCGTTCACATGTTGGAATTGATGACCAAAATTGATTAGGCCTAAATTCAGTCATTTTTGCAGCGAATATTCATAGACTCATTTTTATGAATCACGCCTGTAAAACTAGTCATGCAGTGTTAGGAGACATTAGCCACCATGACCAACGATAGCGACTACGATTATTATAGTGATGAAACAACTGTCTTCATAATAACGTCAACGACGACAAAATGTGTATATATATTATATATAATTATATATACAGGGTGAACAAGTAAAAACTGACCCCCTTTGTGATATTTAATATCTCGGCCGCGTGTGTAGCGATTTAAATGAAATTTATAGGCCATATACCTGGGAATGTTTCTGATGTAATTTCCAAATTTTATGCTGATATCTTTAGTATTTGCTGAAATATGGCCAAAAAACTAAATAGACCCACATTTTGAAATTGACATTGGAATATATCTCAAGCACGTCTGCACGTTTATCTGATCGTATTTCCAGTTAATCGAAGGAACGCCTCGAATATCGTATACATTGCAGATTACCTATATGCACGCAAATTACTGTTCGCAATTTTGTGCGGAATCAATTTTTTTCATCAATCAGACGACACCTAAAAATATTACGTAAAAATTCAGCATTACGACAGATCGGAGAGGGGGCGGATGAACTCGCTGGCATAACCCCACCTGGCAATCGCTACTTCGTAGTAAGTAAGTAAGTAAGTACGTCGGTGTCTTCTCTTACCTGTCTATCGCACTGAGCGGGTGTCTGAGACGGTCTCTCTCTCTCCACTGAGCTTTCCCGCTCGAGGAACCGGGCTTTAAACCCGTCTGCAGATCGAGCCACCGCCCGTAGCGGCGAATCGCGATGAGCAGCCAGCGGCACGGACGGGAGCCGGGATGGGGGATGGAGTAGGGGCGACGGAGCCCACCCTGCACGGTTAGAACGGCGGCGACATCGTTCGACAGCCGCCACCGCAAAGAACTGGATAGCAGCAAAAGACAGCGTAATCATCAGGCAATCGGCATCTAGCTTACAGAACATGGGTTAATTTACAGTTAATAAGTAAGTAAGTAAGTAGAATTTCGTGGATTTATATAGCGCCCCCGGGTAGAACAGTACCGCAGGAGTTGCCTATTCTTGGGCGGTTAGTCTATTCTAAAATAGCTCTATAGGAAGGGTGCGATGTTCAGCCGTGCAATGATCAGTAGGCTATATCCATGCATGACGTGATTTCGAGTGGTTTAGAAGGAAGGCACTAGCCTGTGTGAAAACCATTATAATTACTCTCAACCAGTGGCGTAGCCAGGATTTCCGGAAGGAGGATTTTGGTTTTGACTTTTGACCGTAACCAACTTTCAGGAAAATCTTGACAAGCAAAAAAGTCATACTATGTATCTATCCTATGTCTTTCCTTCAAAAATTTTCTTTTCAGATGCTGACAAGCAAAAAGGTCGTCACGCCTATGGCGCTTAAAAATTTTGGTTATCGGCCCCAAGAGGGTTTTGCCCTCAAAACCGCGTCCGAAAATTAAAAGTACATGGAAACACATTAAAAATATTTTTCGTCGGCGCCCAAGGGGGTTTTAACCCAATCCCCCCCTTGGCTACGCCGCTGCTCTCAACATTTAGTCACCCAGTTCTCCTAGATGACTTTCGAATCGGTTTACTGTCTCAACTGTTGCTGCATCTTCGTCCAAACTGTTCCATTTGTCCATAACCCTAGCACTAAAAAATTAACATGTTTTTGGTCCCACTCTGTGCTTGAACAATTTGCATTTGTGGCCTCTTGTGCTGCTATAGTGTGCTAATGTAAAGAATCGATCGTTTGGCACCTCTACTCTCACAGTCATTATTATTTTGCATGTTTCTAACAAGCGACAAATCTCCTCTTGTTTCACGACAGGAAATTCTACGATCTCCTCTGAAGAGTTTACATTGTTTTGTTGTTCTGTGGCGATTCATGCTAATGTCTTGATATCTCGGATAAATAATAATATATTGCTTCTAATAGTCTATAATAGTCAGATTAACGCAAACCAAAAATTCGCCTTCATTACCCGACGCCATGCTATGAGAAAACATTTCCGTAGTACAATGCGAAATGAACGTTCATAGGCTGGGGTTATTGGCGCAATGCTCATCACATAATATTACAAATAATGAGATGGCGTGGCGGTCGTAAAATTGAACGTTCGTTAAAAATCTGTTGTCGTCGTTCGTAAAAGAGAATATTCACTTCAACGTCTTTACTATTCTGAATGACATCGCACAATGTCGATAAATGATCGAGTAAAAATGCATTAATTTCCCTCGAATTTCCTTCTGCGGCTTAAAACAGAGCTCTTTTCATGCGCCATAACTCACTCGATGGGTCTTCAGCGGCGAGCAGAGGCGACCCGACTAGCCGGGTTAATTCCAGGCACTCGGTGAGATTATGCATTATGTATGTACTATGTATATATATATATATATATATATATATATATATATATATATATATATATATATATATATCGAGTATTCTCTCGTGTCCACCGGGAGCGCTTAACGTGGTCAAAGATGGGCGTGTTACGTCGAAGCCCAGAGCGTGATAATCAAGGCGCCATATAAATTGAGCGACTTTTTATCTCGTTCTCGGCGGATCGTCGCAGGTCATAAAACTTCAAAGCGATCGCTTAGATCAAAACTCGAACCCTTGCCGCATAATCTCTAGCACGCGAACGAACCACCCCTCTCCCCCCTCCAGTCGCCCACAGCATCTACAGGTTTTTTGATTTCGACTTTAGCTGATCTAATTATCTGACACCGATCTAGGGACGTTACACACTACCAATGCACTACCATAGCGTTCTCTCTCTCTCTCTCTCTCTCTCTCTCTATATATATATATATATATATATATATATATATATATATATATCTTGTCATTCAGTCGTCTCCGACGTGTGACATTATGGACTTTGATGTGCCATCCTTTTCTCAGATCCTCGAAGTTCATGTTCATTGCTTCCATAATGTTATCCACCTACTTGTCTTTCGTCTTCCTCTTTTACCTTACCCCTTAACAGCTCCCCTTAACAGCTGCTAACATCAATGATTTCTCGAGCGAATCGTGTCTTCTCATAATATGTCCAAATAACTCCAAGTCTTTTTAGGATCAGTCCTTCTAATGGTTGCAGAGGCTCAACAAATTATAGTCAATTGTTACCGTCTTCGTAAACATGATTTTGAAGAAGAAGAAGTAGTAGTAGTAGTAGTAGTAGTAGCAGCAGTAGTAGCAGTAGTAGCAGCAGCAGCAGTAGTAGCAGCAGCAGCAGCAGCAGCAGCAGCAGCAGCAGCAGCAGCAGCAGCAGCAGCAGCAGCAGCAGCAGCAGCAGCAGCAGCAGCAGCAGCAGCAGCAGCAGCAGCAGCAGCAGCAGCAGCAGCAGCAGCAGCAGCAGCAGCAGCAGCAGCAGCAGCAGCAGCAGCAGCAGCAGCAGCAGCAGCAGCAGCAGCAGCAGCAGCAGCAGCAGCAGCAGCAGCAGCAGCAGCAGCAGCAGCAGCAGCAGCAGCAGCAGCAGCAGCAGCAGCAGTAGCAGCAGCAGTAGCAGTAGTAGTAGTATTTGTTCCAATATTCGTCGGATTTCTGTTGTCGCAGTGTAGTTGTCGCTGTGGTTTTAAAATTGCCGACAAAACTGAAGCGTGTATTAGAAATAGTACTTTGCCAACTGTTTTTATTATCAAAAAACGTTGGGAAAATAAAAATACAGATTGTAGCGTGTCGATTGTGTCCTGCGGATCTTCGCAGTTGTTGGTTTTCAACTGCTAAACCTGCCTTATAAATTCCAAGCAGTATCTCCTAAGAGAAAGCTAAGCCACATAAGAAAATGTGAACCTGTTTTTTGAAATTTATGCCAGTATTATTTCATTTAACAGTCGTTTTGCATAGTGTGAGTTGATTGTTGATTCCCTGTGCATGCATGAGTGGATAAGGCACATTCATTAATCTCGGTCAGAAAAACGTTGGTAACGTTTTTTATTCAACGTATTTTACAGTCTTTTTTATTTCTGTAACGATTTTCTGAAGAAAGGAAGACCAAGAGAAACACGGAGAGAAAACTTAAAAGAGGATGCAGAAGAAATGCAAATGAACTTAATCCAATTGACCAGAGCAGCAAGAGACAGACAGAAGTGGAAGGAACTCATTCAGAGTTTCAGACCCATCGTCCAACCCAATAGGGAAAGACGGAAGGAAAGAAAGAAGAAGGACGTTTTTAACTTAGGGAAAATAGGCGTCTATGATCAGTTATCAAATTTAGGAAACTGAAATACTTTGGTCACATAGTACGAGCAGACAATCTATGTACAACGATACTGCATGGCAAAATTAACGGCAGGAGGAAGAGAGGCCGGCCTCGTAGAAGATGGACGGATGATATTGTGGAATGGACAAAAAACCAATTATCAATTGCATCAGAACTGCAAAAGACAGAGTCACGTGGAGAACCTTGTCGTCAGCCTGCATAGCCTCCGACCCTCAGCAGTGAGGATGGACGATACCATACCATACCATACCATACCAACGTGTTTTACGTCGGTAATGTTTTTAAATTATTTCTCCAACGTTTTTCACATCTATGGTATTGACGCTGGATGCAAGAGGGACCTAGCTATAGATTGTAAGCTTTGGTTAGGTATTTTCGGTTATTTGAATTCGAATGTTGCCGTAATTTTATCAGAATTATTTCAGTATTCGTACTAGATTCACACAAAATTTATGTTACATTTTAGTAAGATTTTACCGCCACCAGTTCACTTCTTTTCTATTAATTAACCGATTTACTGTTAAATTTAACTAAAGAAATATGCACCATACGCCGTACATATACATCATAATATCAACATCCAGTCCAAAGACGAATATACAATGCCGGGCAGTAGTTAACTACAAGTAGGTAACTACTTGTAGTTTAACTACGCTTTAGTAGTTACAGAGTAGTTAGTAACTACGTGTGAAAAAGTAGTTAACTACAAGTAGTTTAACTACTTTCTGCAGTAGTTATCAAGTAAAGTAGTTAACTACTGTGGTCAACTACTTTTGTTAAAACATTATTTGCCGCTTAAACCCGCTTTTGCCAACAATGCTGACGCCGGGCTTCTCGGTGAGCTCTTCGATGAGACTCTGTCGTGTAGCGGGCACATCGTCGATGTAACCCATGCCTGCCCTTGTTGCCCTTGTGCATACAAGCTTACTTACTTACCTACCAGTAATATAATATTCTATTCCTGATTTCCGGTCTCATACTTACACAACTTTTAGTAGTACCAAAAATACAGGTTCGTGTTGTTTACTGAGGAGATATAATTAATAATAGTAATAAAAGTTAACAGAATTAACAGATTAATTCTTAACTCATAGATATCATTAAATATGAATAGCCAATTAGTCAAAAGCTGTTTCGTGAACCCACGTAAAAAGAGTGAAGAGACAGGCTAAAAAACAAGTCTAAGACTATTGAATGATTGCAATCAGGAGAACTGCTAGAACTGAGTAATCATTCATTACATTAATTACATAAGCAGAACTGCTGCAGAAGCAGCTTATATTGATAGAATTGATGTTCGTGTTGACAGTGTTTGTGTGGTGTTTAAAAAATGAAGACATTGAACAATGGATATTTTTATTTGAGCGTTGCAGGGCCAAAAGTAGTTGCAAAGTAGTTAACTACTCAGGAAGTAGTTACCAATTAGTTAATAACTACTTTGTGGGAAAAGTAGTTAACTAGTAGCTACAACTATATTTTTATCAAGTAGTTCACTACAGTAGTTGAACTACTTTCACAGTAGTTGGTGCCCAGCATTGCGAATATATTTTAGAGCACTGTGCAACAGGACCGCTGTTTCAAGAACGCTTTTACTGCCGTGCATTTCCGCTCTATAGACATTAATCATGCTGGGTTTTATGGACACAGCTGGCATTAAAGTCTGCCCTTCACTTTAAAAACATCTCGAGCGCACCTAGGCGGAAGCATTTAGATAAGGTGTATTGGTGCTCGTAGCAGGTCCTTTGTCATGTTTCGCGGCAATATCGGCCCGCCTGTCGACAGCCGATGTCCGGTTGCTCTGCGCCATGCGACCCGTTGTGCTTACGAGCGAGGATTAGCGACGACAAGAGAGCCGTTGGCGTCTTGGCGCGGATTTCCTGAAATATTCAGTCGCTACGTTGTCTGACTGTCCAATCGGCAGGCAGCTGCCATTCGAGAAATCGTATTTCAATCATTTCCAGTTCGCGAAAACGCTTATCGGTCAGACGGCGAGACGCCGTTTAAGTGGCGGCGACAAATGCACGATTCTCGCGAAGTCCTGGAAACTATTAGGAAATATTTTTCCGAACTAAGTACATCGACCCCATCCTGCCATCCATCCACAGAGCGCATGTCGTTGAAAAACTGCGTTCATTTATTTCTATCTTTCTACAATGAACCGCAACGTATCAATTGCAGGATATTAAGGTGCCTGGCACAACACACTTGGTGACAGGAACGAGGATTTTTTGGTGTCTAATAGCGTTCGTAAGTAGGTCTAAGTATAATAGAAAATTCGTGTTTTAAATGATAGAGAAAATCACACTGATGCGTTGATAGTGTATTGAATCTACAGTATTTTCCTTTGCCAATATGGCATCCGAATCACTTGATGTCTATCAAGATGGCTCCCCAACGCTGACGGAAACACGTGATATCCGGTTTAAACAATCGTTGCGATTCGTGGAAAGATCATAACGACATTCGCGGCGATTTTTTCTACTTCCGCTTTAGAAACCAGTGACGTCATTAGAGGGCGAGCAGAAGAAGACGAGAGGGTATCTCTATAAAAGTGACGTCATGCAATTAAGACGGCGCCAGTTTTGACCGCCAGGGCTGAAACCGTTGACAGATTCAGTCAGAGCAATGCAAAACCCTAGGCCTACTAGTGTTGGAGTTGTGAAATTTGAGCTGGGGGGGGGGTAAGGTCTGAAATTTAAGAAATTTAATGCATGACAGAAACTGCATGCACCAGATATGCGATTTTTGGGAGGGTTTCAAAGTTAACTGGAGGGGTTCAACCCCCCGGCAACTCCAACCCTGAGGCCTACAGGTACTATTGACCTTGCATACAGTACACTGTACATTACCCGCAGTACTTAATCACGGATTGACGGTTAGGAGTGGAGACACTCTGTAAGGGGATTAATCATCACGCAATCTGCATGCTGTGACGATTCACTCAGCCGTATGTTGCCATGCCAACGGAAGTCGGTAGAAAGAAGACAAGGGCGGGACCAAGGAACAAATTTTGTTAGAACCAGGGAAGTGGATTTGCAGTTTGGACGAAAAGGCAGTAACAGTTGAGACAATAAATGGAATCGAAAGTAATCTAGAAGTACTAAACCACTCGAAATCAAATCAAATCATCATCATCATCATCATCATCGCCATCATCATCATCATTATCATTATTATTATTATTATTATTATTATTATTATTATTATTATTATTAGACCCCTGGTGATCGACCGCAGAACTTGGTTGCATTAATTACCGAGGAACCTGATTAACCATCCAGCAATCAGTCTTCTTTTTATAGTCTTGAACATAGGACCTACATACACACATCTAAGATGATTTGAGTTGGTCAAATATCTGCTACAGTCAGCGTTGCATAGGGTCCGGATCGGGGAGAATTCCTGTCCCCTTCCTTAGATTTACCCCTCTCCAAAAATTGCAATAAGTTGCGAGTAATAAGTTAACAATGCTAATGCCAAAGTTAGGGCAAGCATGACGCTATCCCCCCACCCACAAACTATACCATGCGCCCTCCTCGTGGTAGAGGAGAGTGCATGCAACGCTGAAGTCTGCAGTGCGTATATTTGCGTGCAATATAGATAATGAGGCAATTATAATTTCGTGTCGTCTAGTCCTTTGGAATTTTTGTGAGTTATCACGGCGATACCTGATAACGAGACAAGTCAGGATTTTGAGGTACTGTAGACGGCTAATTCTTCTTCTAGCGAATGCCTTTCTTTCTCAGCCATTCAACGGCATCAGGTTGAGCCTGATGCAGGGTCTCGAGTCCTCCTTCGAATCTGGTGAGGTGGCAGTCATTGACTATGTGGTTCATAGTCTGTCTGATGCCGCAAGGGCAATTCGGGTCATCTCTGGCTCCCCAACGGTGAAGCATAGCGGCGCATCGGCCATGGCCTGTTCGATAGCGATTGAGGTGGACCCAATCATAGCGCACTAGGTCAAAGCCGGGTTGGCGCTTGCAGGGGTCTGTGATGAGGTGTTTGTTCTTGACCTCAGCAGACTGCCAACTCTGCTTCCATGAGTCCGGAACAGAGAAGTGCAGTATAGGCGCAGGAAACCAGATTGGATGACGAGACGTCAGACGTTGAGCAGGATGGTCAAAGATGTCCGCATGTATTGGTAGATCTGGTCGGGCATTAATGTGGGCAGTGAGCTTGGATGTTGCGGCTTCACGACGAATAGCTGGCGGGACGATGTTACTAAGGACTGGCAACCAGTGAGCCGGGGTAGAATGGATGGTTCCAGAGATTGTCCTCATGGAGGAATTCAGTTTGGAGTCGACCAAATGGACGTGGGGGCTTCGGCACCATACTGGAGCACAGTATTCTGCAGCAGAGTAGCATAGTGCCAGTGCTGACGTTCTTAATGTAGAAGCGCTTGCTCCCCACGTAGAGCCGGCCAGTCTTGCAATGATGTTGTTCCTCGAGCCCACCTTTGCCGCAGTTTTTTGAGATGCTCATGGAATGACAAAGTGCGGTCAAGAGTGACGCCAAGATAGACTGGCTGGGCTTCATGTCGGATTCTTTTACCATCAAGTTGTATATTGAGCTCACGTAATGATGAAGCGTGATGTAGATGGAAGACAGATGATACTGTTTTTGCAGCGCTAGGGGTTAGTCGCCATTTTCTGCAATAGTCAGAAAGGAGTGTCATGTCTTTAGTTAGTGTTTCCTCAAGCTTGTCAAACTTTTTAGCCTGGGTTGCACAACAGATGTCGTCGGCGTAGATGAATTTTCTTGAGGAAGTTTCCGGAAGGTCATTGATGTAGATATTAAATAGCGTGGGGGCCAGAACAGAGCCTTGAGGAAGGCCGTTTGATAGACGCCTCCACCGGCTTGTTTTGTCGCCCAAATGCACACGGAACCTTCTATTCTGGAGAAGAAATGATATAATGTTAGCCACCCATGGGGAAGGCATCTAGATATCTTCACCAAGAGACCACGATGCCAGACCGTGTCATACGCTGCTGTAAGATCGACGAAGACAGCACCTGTCTTCAAGTTCTTCTGGAATCCATTTTCGATATGCGTTGAAAGGGCCAGGACCTGTTCACAGGTAGATCTTCCTGGCCGGAAACCAGCTTGGTCAGGGGTTAAGAATTCCTCCGTGAGAGGCGCTATTCGCGACAGCAGCAACCTTTCAAGGAGTTTGTAACAAACAGAAAGGAGAGATATCGGTCTATAACTGGCAGCCAGTGCTGGGTCTTTCTTAGGTTTCAAAACAGCTATTATCTTCGCACGACGCCAGATTTTGGGCATGGATTCAGACTCTATGACATAGGATAGAAATGCAGTGAGCCACTTCTTGGCCACAGGGCCCAGGTTGATAATAAGTTCTGGGGTAATGTTATCATAGCCAGCTGCCGTTCCCGGTTTGACCTTCTTCAATGCATCTTCCAATTCAGACAGGGTGAAAGGAGATGGCTTTGGGGCTGGACCAGACAACCGGAGATGGGATTTCCACTCATGAGAAATTTCTCTTTCCAGTCTGGGTCGATCTTGGCTCGGCCAACTTGAGTTAGGTGGCTGGCCACTGAATTTGGAGATACAGGAGGGTGGAAGACGGGAGGAGGTTGGCTGCCGGCGTCCAGTCGGTGAAGGAGCTTCAGGCCTTCTTACTCGAGTGGGTGAAGTCCAGACTTTCTGTGAGTTGAAGCCAGCGAGCTTGGCGAGCTGCGTCTAGGAGGCAATTAGCTGATCGGCCACTTCTATGTCGCCCGACTCCTCGTATTGCTTTAACAGCTGCTCGCATTCTGCGTCAAGGCAAGGCGTGTAGTTGGCGCGTCTCCCACGAGGAATGGCATGGGAAGCTGCCTTGAAGATGGCTTGGCGGAAGCGCCTATAGGATTCTTCCGTAGTGATAGAATTAATTGGGATTACAGGAATGAATTTGTTGGTAAGATCCCCAAATAGACACCAGTTTGCTTTCCGGAAATTCCATCTTAGTTTCTCCGAGCACGGGATCACTGGGAGCTGAAGACCGATGTGAATGATGACTGGACGGTGCTGACTATGCGGGAAGTCCTTGAGGACATGTCTCGTGGCTGGAAGGGCTTGACCGTTGGCTGTGCTAACCCAGCATAGGTCAGGCGATGAGTCTTTATTCCATCTGGCGCTGTGAAAGGAGCCTGGTTGCTTGGGATCATATAGCAGTGAGAGGTCATTCACAGAAGCCCAATCTGCCAGGATGGAACCGTCAGCACAAGTGGAGGAGTATCCCCAGTCTTGGTGCCGGCAGTTAAAGTCTCCTATGTAGACGGCTGGATGATTCGGGCTAGGCAGGACCTCATCATCCCACGAGGCGCTGGGAGGCTTGTACACATTGACAAGCTGGATAATTCCAACACTAACGGAGTCGTAGAAGGTCGAGGAGGCAACATGGTAGACATCTGCGAGATCCGATTTGGCATAATAAACGGCTAATTAGACGGCTAATAAAGAACTGTAAGACAGATTTAGATGCATTAAACCTACCAGAAAATGTGGCTAGTTGATCGAACAGTCTACGAGTTTTAGAGGCGCAGCGTTACTTAACCTATAAGACTCACTAATGTCATTTAGATTTTTATCTTCTAAAGAATGTAAATGTAAGAGCCTTCGCGACATGGTGTATATCGGGGGGCAGTGTGGTATATCTGAAAGTCAGACCAATGGGGAGGGGAACATCCCTTGCTACGTATAGAGTGGACCAGTGGAGGGGGTTAGTCAGTGAGCAGCGATCAGGAAATTTCTCCCTCCTTTCCTGCGGATTCCACGCAGTGGCGTACCTAGGGTGTGGCAGATGGGGCGGATGCCTTAGGCGCCACTTGAAGGGGCGGCTCCAATAAGCTACTTTATTTTACTCTACTCAGAGTAGAAAAGAAGAAACTGAGAAAAGCAAGTAAGTAGGTAAAGTCTCGTGAATTATTTTACAGCGCTTTCAACAGTAGCACAGCAGTAGCTCCTCATTCCTAAGCACTTAAGCATAGACCGTCGTTGACAGTTCGCGTCAGTAAACGCAAGAAAAGTGCATCTGTAGCATCGATCGTGTGCTAGTAAAATGTCATGATTTGTTAATTAAACAATTGCTGACCTGCTGGTTTAATTTTCTATGCCCCCTTCCCGAGCCACGGCGCAAAATACCCAAGGCACGTCGCTAATTCCACACTGGAAATGAGCCCAGAGCGACTTTGACATGCACGCGCTACATAAGTGCGAAGACCCTGGGCGTTCTGGGGTGGAGGGTGACAGAGGAGGTATTACTACACTCGTTTGTTAGAGTCGATTTTGATCTTTGCCTTACTGTATGTAGTGCAGCACTAGTGAGATCAGAGTTGTCCATGGGTCGGTTTTGTCAACCCAAACCCAACCCAACCCACCAAATTTTCAACCCAACCCAACCCAACCCAAACAAAATTCGTGTTTTCTGACCCAAACCCAACTCAACCCATCCATACAAAAACGTGAAAGTACAATCGCAATTTCAAAAACATACATACATTCAAGCACATAAATAGTTATTTGCTTATTTCGAGTTGTTATTGCAACAAACCGGAAATTCATCATTCTCGTAATTGAGAAACAATGATTGTATTAATGCCAGCGTTGGCGTGATGTGATGCATTTAATTCAATGTATGCATGTATTCGAAACAACTTCCATAGTGCCGTAACATAGCCTGGTCAAAGAAGCACGTTGCGTCGGCAGCCATGGGGGGGTTTGACCCCCCCGAACCACGTCAGAAAGTTAAAAATAGATGGAAGCACATTAACAAAAATTTTCGTCGGTAGCCAGGGTATAACCTCCTCCCTCATGGCTACGCTGCTGGACATCGATTCGCTTGATCAGTTTTTACAGACAAGAAGAATAGTTCACTGTTATAAGACTGGATGGAACACAATTACAGTTACTGAGAACACACACAGACACACAGACACACACACACAGACACACACAGAGCTCTAAAAGGAAGAAAGGAAGGACAAATATCATGAAGAAAATCAATAATTATATAGTAGAGATAAGGCATCCAACCTGTCTTTTGCATAGTTGTTCTGATGGAATTTCGATCAGAACAAAGCGACTGATTAATAAATTTATTAAACTAGATCGCAAAGTATTTGACTGAGAAACATAACAGGTAAAACTGTGAAGTGTAGCCTACCGATTGTCCTGACATGCTCTGTTCGGTTTAACTGATTCTTGTTTTAAGAGAAGCAGGGCCAAGTGAATCAGAGAGAAAATATAGGAAATATCTTAACAAGAAATTTCTTCCATTTCAACACGAAAACCGTTCCTACCATTCATTTCTTTGGCAAACGCAGAAAATAATGCGAACAGCTACAGCAAGAAACCCCGCAAAAATCAATGGCACGAGGATGTTAAAAATCGGCACAAATCTTGAGCGATAGAAATGTCCGTCAGAGTATGAAAGGAGGAAAGTGTGAAAAGAAGAATTTGTAATGGACGAAGAAATGCAAGAAGATTGATATATAAAGAACGTGAATCTTTCCTGAATTCAAATTTCCAGCGCAATTTTGTAGCGCTGCTGCAAATGACCGATTTGATGTTGACGAATCGACACAACGCTTTGAAAAGGTCGAGAGGTCGAGGGGTCAGAAGGTCAGACGAGCGCAAAGGAAATCGGAGGGAATTTTTCTACAAGTTTGTCGTGCATTCAATCACTTATTTTGCTATGAGGTATGCTAAGTGAGCGATTTTTTCACAGATAAATAATGAAACCTGGACTATTTCCAGCCCAAAATGTTTGACCGTCGGCGGGATGGTGGTTCGGGGAATCCTATTTGAAAATGTGGTGGCACCCAATTCGGGCAAATCGAGCGTGGGTCTATATATATATATATATATATATATATATATATATATATATATATATATATATATATATATATATATATATATATATATATATATACTGCGTATTGGGTATAGCTGACCTGGAAAGCAGAAAAGCAGGAAAGTTCTAGAGATATTATAGCGTCTAAAGACAAAATGGTTGCCTGCAGTAGAAACAGTGTTTATTCTAGACCTTCTCTGGGGAGAATTCCCCCAAGTTTTAAAATCCCCCACAAATGTTTTATGTGATTGCTGAGGATGGAAATCCCCCCCCCCTCAGTGTGGAAACTCAGACCTTGCCCTCCAAACATTTCAACCCCCCCCCCATGTCAAGGTGGCTAGAATAAACACTAAGTAGAAACCGTTTCCAAGTTGGTAAAATGAGGAATTTTCTTGTCCACTATAACTGTGGTTTTCTCCCATACAACTGGGTAGCAGTTTGACGTGAAAATTAAGACGAAAACTGAAAGAAACGAGTTTTTTTGTTTCTCGCTGAACAGGCCTATCCATAGAAAGCTGCAGCAACGTTGCATACTCTCTCCTCTGTCGTGAGGAGGGATTTATGGCAGTTTAGGTGGTGGTGGGGTGAGAACTTGTCATGGCATTACCTTGCCTGCCTTAACCTCAACATTGCCATTATTAACTTATTACTCATAAACTATTGTACGTTGTGGCTCAGAGTTTGTTTTAAGATAAACTTATCACTGCAGTAAACTCGGAAAATTTGTGGAGGACATCCGCGCAAAAAATCACAAGCAAAAAACGGTCGTTCGGAAAATTTATCATTGCACAAAGCACAGAAAATCGTCATTTTGACGCTGCACATTTTCAATTTATCACTGCACATTGTGTGTGTGTGTGTGTGTGTGTGTGTGTGTGTGTGTGTGTGTGTGTGTGTGTGTGTGTGTGTGTGTGACTGCACGTTAAAACAGGCCCTGTTGTGGCGGAATCTAAGACTGGGAGAAGGGATTACCTTCAATGCAGCCCTGGTAAACTATGCAATGTTCGCGTATAAGGAGAACAGTATAGTTTTATTCGTTTGTTTCGCGATGCAGCAGTTATCGTCGTATAGGGCCAAAGGAAAGGATCTCTTCGCATATTTTTATTCGATATTTGGTTGATCGTGAAGACCATACAGTATCACCGCGTGTCCAACTGTCATTGCGAGAACTCTCATTCGAAATTATTATTATTTTCTCGTCGGCGAAAAAAACGAGACGTCTGAAGAAGAAGAAGAGGTGTTCTAATCTATTCGGAAAACTGCATTGAAATTGTTTCCCCTCCTTCCCCTGGTATCGCGTTGCGCGTTCGGGGGGCGGGGGCGCGGGGGGGCGGGGCGGGGGCGTCAGAGGAACCGAAAGGACACCGGTGAATTGATCAGACGGATGACAGGTGGACGGATTGGGACAGGTAATCGATCAAACTGCGACTTAGGCCTCGACAGCGACTCGTGCGAACCTCTGGTTTCATGTAATACCGTTTCCCCTTCCTGTCGACTTAATACTCCTCCTTATTCTTTCCGTCTTTCATATCGATCATAAGTCAGCGCAAGCTGTCAGCATATGCTTTGTCTCTCTGTCTCTCTGTGTGTGTCTCTCTATGTGTGTGTGCGCCTCTCTCTCTGTCACTCTCTCTCCCTCCCTCTCTCTCTCTCTCGCTCTTTCTCTCTCTCTCTCTCTCTCTCTCTCTCTCTCTCTCTCTCTCTCTCTCTCTCTATATATATATATATATATATATATATATATATATATAATCGTTTTAAATAATTCATAATGTGGAAGCATATAATAATAATAATTCTAATAATTGTAGTTTTTGCTGCGCTCTCAACTGAAGAATAATGCTATCGTTTTTCTATGGCATGCTATTGCGCAGATGATCATCATTCATTCATTCATTCATTTATTCCCTTTCTATTCTTTGTCTCCAAGCTTTTGTCCACTACAGTCAACACCATCGCCTTTCGTCGTCGTCAACGTCGTCATCATCGTCGTCGTCGTCTTTGATTGTCGTCTTCGTTGTTGTTATCATCACCAGTAACACGAAACTAGGACGTATTGCAAACTAAACCGACGCACACAAGCAAAAGGTCAAAACGTCGGAGTTCGTCATAATTCTGGAATTCCTCGCGGCCTTTTTAACCGAACTCCTTTGGCGTTCACACGATAATATAAACGTTAGTCGTGTCTGGAAATTACTCAGCGAATAATTGTCGATAGCAAAAGGCTATAGGGTGTCGAATCGAGGCTATATATAGGCCTATATAAGATCAGCGGCACAGAATAGGGTGGGGAAAAGAGGGCACTTCGACATTTCTCGACCCAAAAGTCTTGAAATAAAAATAAGGTCGTCGTCTTCTCAAGTTCTCAAGCGTTTTAAAGTCTGTTGTCTGGCGCGTTTTCCTCGATTTAATGCCCCCCCCCCTATACCCCTCAACTTCTCACCGGTTTTGGACGAAACTCGCCACCGGTGGTCCCGACCCAAATAGAGGGCTGTTTTTCTCGTGGCTTAGCCAACGAATAAGAAGACAGATTGCTGAATACAAGATTTTTGTGAAATTCCCAAGCGTCTTTATAGATGGACTAGAAAGATGCTCGCTTCGCTCGCGCTCGCTTCGCTCGCAGTGCAGGATAATACTAATCCAATACCTATACCTAATACCCAATCATTGAATTCATGCTGAACAACATTTCAATGATCGCCACCTAGCCAAGCTCTGCGCCACGTAATAATTAGGCCTATGTACGTTAAAATCACGCAACTGTGGCCATTTGTGACGCTATACACGTATTTTTTGTGTACGTTAAAATGTACGTTAAAATTGCGCAACTTCCTCAAGCTAGGAACAATTGTTACCAATAGCAACGTCGTCGCACGCTACGAACAATTGTCACCAATAGCAACGTCGTCGCACGCCCAGCCCTCTGACGCTGCAATGACTCGACTAAACCGTGCTAAACTACGATTCTACGAACAATTGTTACCAATAGCAACGTCGTCTTCGAACATCGTCCACCAACGCATCGCGACGTAAGGACTAAACCGTCTACCAATAGTCAACGCTCGCCTACCAACGCATCGTGACGTAAGGTCTAAACGGTCTAAACCGTCTACCAATAGTCAACCAATCAGAACGCTTGAAGGTAACAGACAGAGAGACATACAGATAAGGATCTTAATATGATAGATGATTTTATTCATTCTGTTTTTCTTTCGTTCATTCGTTCATTCGTATTTTGCATGAACACTTGATTTGTTAATGTCATAATCGAATTAGACTTAGACGAAACTACGGCTTAAGATATAGGTTATAAATAAATTGCGTGTGAAGATTGAATTTTTCCTGAAAATATAATTTGAAATATATTGAGGCTGTTGCGGACTAGGGACGCGGCGGCCGCCCGGCCCATGCAGAGGCGTAGCTCTGGGGTGCCGAGGTGAGGGGCGCCAAAATCGGGTTTTGGGGTTAGTTAAATAAACAAGAAGCAACTGCGACGACCTTTTTACTTATCAGCAGTTTAACGGATGTTGTGTTGTCGGGGGGGACCTTGCCCCCGGGCGCCAGATACCTTCGCTACGCCTCTGGCCCCTCTATTCTGGCTGGGATCAGTCGTGGAATTTTCTCAAAACCATCCATAAATTACAGTGTTTGGGGGCGAGGAGCGAAGTAGGAGAGAATTATTGCTAGAGATTGAAGAGAATAATGTAAGTATGTAAGTAAAATCTTGTGAATTTATATAGCGCTTTGGAAAGTAGTACACTAAGTACAGTAGTAACTGCTTAATCTTATGCGCTTAATCTTTCTTGAAATAGCTATAGACAAGGTGGATTGTCGATCGGCCGGGCAAAGGATGTCCTGGATGTGCCAAGAACCGATTTATGATTTTTTGCTAGTCGACTTTTTTCGTGGAAAATGGCGGGACTTGGTTGGTGTCGGTTCCCCTATTGTGGAACCCTGACTGGCTACGTCACTGTTTAGTAGGTCTTACGATCTCGTGGCGGCTCCAACATTTGGCAAGTGGGGTGGGGGAGGGGGCGTTGGGTGGCAACTTCTAAACAGGGTCAACAATTTTCATAAACCAGCACATACAGAAGGCGTGATGTGGGTCACAGGGGAGGGGGTAGTCATTCAATAGAGGCACGGACCCCACCCGCCGTGGAACCGCCTCTGTTACGAGCTGACCCGATTAAAGATTAATTTTACTTAAGCAGGGCTGTCATTGCGGTCTTATATTCTGCCTACTGATAAGTTGATAACTAAGATTGTAGGATGTGACATAGGAATATTCTTGATTGTCTTGATTTACTAAAAATCTCGTCTCGTTAACAAGAAAAAATAGATTGTGTTGTGCAAGAGGTGCCACCTACCGAGCTATTGAGCGCCAAGTTTTGTCCATATTTCGACGCTAGACCTCGCATGGCGAATAATGACACGAGACCCTATGATTTATGAAAAGGAATCGAAGGATAGTGAGATAAAGTACCTGGTTTACATCCCCACAAACAAAACGAGAACTTAATAACTAGTTGATCCGATTATCCGTATCACTTTTACGGAGTCAATTGTCGATGGGGGAAGAATATCTCCTTCGTTGCTTCAGTTTTCTAGGTCTTTAATTAAGACCGGGATGCCTGGAATTGTATTGGCCCATACCTTCGTCTTACAGTGACACAAATGTTCCTACTCAGATTCACTGCACGAGTGATCTGGTTCGAAATAAATTGAAGCAATAAAAGTGTACATATGTAAATGGTAAATGCGTTGGCAAATGTTTTGGACTCTTTCAGTCAGTCCGTCAGCTCAAATCACCAAAGTTCTGCCATATTTCACCCATACTGAAGTCACTACACTGGCTTAAAATATCCGAACGTATACAGTACAAGATAATAACGATTACTTACAGTTCACTTCATTCGTCAAAACCGGTTTACCTTCGTAAACTCTTAACGCCTCAGCCTCCCCGACCTACACGATCATCATCTCATCTCACACTTTCACGCCCGTTAAATCAGTCATCACTCAAAATCTGCAACCGCGCTTTCTCATACGCCGCACCAGAACTTTGGAACTCAATTCCAGCCTCCCTCCGCAGCCTACGACATGGTCAAACAATAAGCTCCGAATCCTCATTTCCTTTAATTCCTTCACTGTCTCCTCAAGCCTTTAGGTCTAAACTTAAAACCTTCCTATTCGAAAAGTCATTTCCCCCATAGCAATAACAACCTGACCCGCCGCCTCATGGATACACTGACCTTTGCCCGGCCGACAAACCACGCTGCTAAAGCTATTTCAAGAAAGATTAAGCGCATAAGAATAAGCAGCTACTGCTGTGCTGCTTCTGGGGCGCTGTAGAAGTTTACGAGATTTTACTTACTTACTTACTTACTTTTCTGTCTTTCAGTCAGTCTGTCAGTTTTTCTGTCTTTCAGTCAGTCTTGTCAGTCAGTCAGTCAGTCAGTCAGTCAGTCTGTCTGAGTGTCTGACTGACTGACTGTCTGCCAGTGTGCTATGGGCCGTAAGCCCCGTGATCAGTGGCGGTTCCAGGCATTTTTGGTGGGAGATTATTTTGTTCATAGAAGTCGGTGGGGAAATGCAAAGTTTCAAAAAAGAAATGAGAGGGGAAAAGGTAATTCTTAAGGTTTTCGCCCACTGACATGCAAAAAAACTCATTCGCAGCATCTTTTAGTACATTTCTAAAATAAACTTACCGGTAAAATAGGTTGACAAGCAAAAAAAGGTCATCATGGCTGGTGGGGGGATGCATCCCCAGTCATCAACATGACAGGGGCGTAGTGACGGGGGGTATATCGGTATATATATATATACCCCAAAAATCAATCTACCTTAAAGTTTTTTATGTGATTTATATGTGGTTATATGTAGTTTATATGGTTTATAGTTAAGGTTTATACCCCCCCCCCTCCAAACATTTATACCCTCCCAAATCATATTCCTGGCTAGCCCCTGCAACATGGTGGATCCGCCACTGCCCGTGATGCTTCCCTGACATAGCAGCTGATTGTCAGATCGTATGTTCCTTGAAGAACACTTCAGTTCCCTCAGTCCGTTGGCGTCTGAGGAATCGTTCGGGGTGGGGGAGGGTGTGGATTAAACCGCGGATATGGCTGGAAAACCTAAGACCGTCCATCCGCCGCTGCGCCAACCTTCAGACCCGTAATGTGAAGCTGTTTTTTGCGTAGAGTTCGTCACCGAAAGTGCGAGAGACTGGAATGCTTCTTCGAAACCTGTCGGAAGTAGATGTTCCGTGTATGATTGACGATCGTTCGGCGGAGTAACAGGTGCCATATGGGCACCACATGGGTCCTCGACGCCCCACTCCGTTCCCCTCGGATCCGCTCGCTGATGGCTGCCAGCCTCGCATGACGCCGACGCTAAACGTCCCATCGACCGACCGTCGAATCATTAATCTCGGACGCGTTTTCAGTCAACCGCTTCACTTCTGCTTCTTACGGGTTCCATATGTGACGTCCCGTACTCCAAAGCCCCCCCCACTGTCTGTCTGTATGTCTGTCTCTGTCTCTGTCCCTGTCTCTGTCGCTCTCTCTGTCGCTGTCTCTATCTCTGTCTGTCTCTGTCTCTGTCTATCTGTCTGTCTGTCACTCTGTCTCTGTCTGTCTCTCTGTCTGTCTCTCTGTCTGACTGTCTGTATCTGTCTCTATCTTTGTCTCTGTCGCTGTGTCTGTCTGTCTGTCTGTCTGTCTGTCTGTCTGTCTGTCTGTCTGTCTGTCTGTCTGTCTGTCTGTCTGTCTGTCTGTCTGTCTGTCTGTCTGTCTGTCTGTCTGTCTGTCTGTCTGTCTGTCTGTCTGTCTGTCTGTCTGTCTGTCTGTCTGTCTGTCTGTCTGTCTGTCTGTCTGTCTGTCTGTCTGTCTGTCTGTCTGTCTGTCTGTCTGTCTGTCTGTCTGTCTGTCTGTCTGTCTGTCTGTCTGTCTGTCTGTCTGTCTGTCTGTCTGTCTGTCTGTCTGTCTGTCTGTCTGTCTGTCTGTCTGTCTGTCTGTCTGTCTGTCTGTCTGTCTGTCTGTCTGTCTGTCTGTCTGTCTGTCTGTCTGTCTTGTAACCTGAGGCCTTGAGCGTAGCGGAGTTTTGCGGGGCATCGTTTACGAAGGGAATCGCTTACTGCTGTAAAAGTTATTAAAAATTCAATCTGAGAGGAGGAAGTAAATTATTGCGACCGAGAACGAATCGAATGCGAGAGACGGGTTATAGCTGCAGCGTCCCAGAGAGTAATTTAGTTTTTGTTTAACCGTCGTCTTCTGGCAATAAATAACAAATGAGTTTACTGAATTCGCGCAGGCAGACGGACAGAAAGACAGGCGGGCAGACAGACAGACAGACAGACAGACAGGTATTCATACAAGCAAGCACGCACGAAAGACTAAGCTAAGTCTTACGAAGAGCGTGGCGATTAGCCTACTGCATAATGATAGTGGTTTCATTTCTCGTACCACTGTTTTTATAACTAGCTCCAAGTCTACTGGGTGATTGATACTGATGCTTCTATATAGGTTCTACACAGAAATGACTCAAAATACACAAAAACACAAGATTAAAGTCAGTAGTACCCTCACACTGAATAAGCATAATAGGATACGGATAGTAAGGGGAAATCTCCGCACCCAAATTCTTAGATTCACCCCAAAAATTTGCATCTCGTTGTGTTGAGACTATACAATGTTCACAATACCCCACACCCACCCACCCCCACCCCCCGAAACCAAGCCCTCTCCGAACTGCTATCAGTCTGTCGATGGCAGAGGACAGTGTATGCAACACTGGCTAATGATCAGAACATATTAATTTTACAAGCGTTGTCCTTGCTATCTTGCAAACACGAGTCTTCTAAAGAACAATTTATTCGCATCCAACATTTAAATACAGAAATTTCTAGACAAGCTAGAATGCCGCTATTATAAAAGCAGTTACATCGGAACAAATGTGGACACGATGGAATAGTGGTAGGACCCCTGTCATGTAATGGAAGTGTAGCGGGATCGAATCAGATATAGACATGGAACGGATCCACCCATGGGTTGGACTGAGTTGGGTTGGGTAAAAAGAACAGCGGTTAAGCAAATGCTCATTCATTATTTTGCAATTTTTCACTTTATCCGCGTTAGCAATTTGCCCGGTACACGCGCTGCTGGCGACATGATAAATCCACGCAGCCCCCCTCTCTCTCCCTTCTCGCGAGACACTCCCTTTGACCCCGATTCGTTCCTCTCAACTCTGGTGCCCCTTTGCAGAAACCCCATCTCCGGTTTCGTTGGAGCTTTTGATCTGTCAGTTGCCGGGGTATTCGTTGAAACGGGAACCCTGTCAAAGGTCACTTCTCTTTCAACGCGACGAATTAAGACTATAGAGCGACAAATGTAAGATGTCTTTGCATCTCCTTCTCTTCTTCTTCTGCTTCGACTTCAGAGATTCTCTTCTCTCTTCAGCTGTACGTGAATCATCATCTTCTCCTTGTTCCTTCATGAACTGAAGTTAAGGTGACAGCATGAATTTCTTTCCTCCAACCATGTCGATCCTCTGCCTTCTTGACTGCTGCTGATATTTTCATTCCTGTCCACTCTTCCACGTCATCCACCCATCTTCTCCCTGGTCGCCCTCTTCGTCTAGTTCCCGACATCATTCCTTGTTGGATTGTCCTCTCCAGTGTTGACCTAGTGTCGCTGTTCCGCTGTACGTGTCCCGCTGTTCCGCTGTACGTGAATGCTCGACGCTTATTTACTCATTAAACGAATATATACCCTTTTGACTTGTTTGGCTTTACCGCGTCTGTCAGATAGTCTAGTATAGAAAGTAATTATAAAGTATAGAAAGTAATTATAATCAATTACAATTTTCCTTTTAATTTGCGCCTTGTAATTGAGGTTCGATTTAAAGAAATCTAATTCTAAGGCTTCAAAAGCTGGTTCTTCGCTGTCTTTCTGAAAAGAAATATTAAATTACCGCAGCTGGGGAGGGAGCATCACTGCGGGGGGGGGGGGGGGGGTGTCGTGCTATTCGCCGAACGTTCGAAGATTCCAAACTGGTCATCGAACTTGCATATTAAGGGTCTTGGAAGAAGCATCGGTTCTTGAGATGAGAACTGAAAGATTGCCACAAAATTCATGATGCACACTGGGATGGGGTGGGTGGGGGGGGGGTGATTCTGATAGCCCAGACCCGTCCACCTGAGGCTATGACATGAGAATGCGATGCTATAACTGCTTACATTTGAGATTTCGAACGCTTTTCAGCCTCAGAGCGCATTTAAAGAATGATTCGGAAAACGATATATAGTCAGGGGCGTAGCGACGGGTAGTATATCGGTATATGAACCCCCTCCCAAAAAAAATCAGTCTACCTAAAAGCTTTTTTATGTGATTTACATGTGATTATATGTGGTTTATATGGTTTATGTGGTTTATAGTTAAGACTTAAGATTTATACCCACCCAAAGTATTATACCCTCCCAAATCAAATTCCTGGCTACGCCTCTGTATATACAGTACTCGTATTTTATTATCACGATGCAACTAATTGGCTTTAAGTTGTTTAGCAAGATTTCTCTTGTGTTAAAAACCCCAATTTCGTTTTCATTCATCCAGTGCTCTATTATTAGCTGTCCAGAGAAGTTCCCGTATATTTTATCGACGCAATATTACGGTTAAGAATCTGTAATTAATTAATTTAGCACCAGAGTGGAATTCGCAGAGAAGAAGGGAAATATCAGACCATTCTTTACTGGCTAACTACGGTATCGGCCTATACTGGTCCGTGGGATTGAGAAGTGTCATGTTGTCATGAGTTTATTTTATTAACTTAGGTCTATAGCATTATGAAACAATCAGATTTATTCTTCTCTAATCCTCCCCACCCGACGCATCACACTCTCAAATACCATTTTGTGTAGCGCCAGCAGTGGCGTATTTACCATTGGGCCATTTGGGCCATGCCCCCCTTGGTCTTGGCCTAGCCTGTCCTGGCCCATCCATTCTGGCCAATCAACTGTTGTAGTTGTCCCACGTACGTACAGAAAGTTAATCCAAGTGCAGTATAGGTATGCCTCTGGTCTTCTAATTAATCAATAATCTTAATTTTATAATCTTGTCACTCCAGCGTTGGGACTTATAAGAATTATTCAATGAGTTAAATTCAACGGGAATTCAAGGGGTTAAGCAACAGTTACAACACGTAGGAGTCAAGTCATGCATTACTGATAGAAAACAGAACACTGTTAGATTTATTTATTTATTAAGCAGTGTGACGTCACATTAACTTACTCTTGGAATAATCATTACTCCAAGAACTTACTAGCTTAGTGTTCATGATATTTTTAAAATGTCGTCTGGTCCACCTTCAAAGCGATTTCGCCAGACAATATTAGATTTTGAGTCTAAAACGCTTACATTTTCAGCCTAATACGCATACAGGGCTTAGTCACAGCCCACAGAATTCCATTTTTTCTCCAATAAAGTTGGCTTGCACATGTTGATGAAAAGAACATAATCATGCATATTTTCAGAAAAAATTAATCTGGAAAATCTTAAAATGTCGCCAGCTTCAGGGGGCTTCGCCCCCTAACCCCCCACCATGGGCTTTGCCCTGGACCCCACTGGGGGCGTAGCCCCATACCCCTATTATAGGCTCGCGCTTCGCGCACGCCATGGGCTGCCCCCCTTACCAAAATTCTAAATACGTCACTGAGCGCCAGTTTTTGCATATCCATTCGTCGCTAACGCTTTCACATTTCGGTGTGATATACAGAGACAGAAGTACGAAGACAGACAGACAGACAGACGGACACAGGCACAGACGCATACCGGTACATATCATGATAGATGATAGTCTTGGCAGGTCATTCGTCACACACAGAAATATTCCTTTAACGTCGGGGCGAGGATGCTGCAGCTCACTTATAAAGGATTTTAGCGTACAGAGGGTAACAGAGCGTACCCTTTAATGTTCCGCCGGGTGATTCGTCTCAGTCATCGCGCAGGGCAAGTCTCATGCGCACCCCTTTCCATCTCAGCGACCTTTGTGTATCATCCAGTGACCCCGTCCCTACGCTCCTCTTTCTCGGCTGACCAAACTGGGGGGAAGGGGTGTGTAGGGTGACACATGCAGTGCAAAGGAAGGCCCTGGAGTACGGTATTAAATCAGGGACGGAGATGTTGGAAGAGCATGAGACGAAATAGACAGACAGACAGACAGACAGAGCGGCAGAGACACGCAGACAGACAAAGAGACATATACTAGAAAATACAACAGCAGGCAGCGAACTTAGTTCATCTGTTGCAAGTTCTAAGGAACGCGATACGAATTTAGATACGAGATCTGGATGATGATGATGATGAATATGATGAATATGATGATGATGAAATGATGATGATGATGATGATGATGATGATGATGATGAAATGATAGATGATGAAATGATGATGATGACGATGACGATGATGATGATGGATGACGACGACGACGATGATGATGATTATGTTGAGCATGAATATTAACTTGCAGTGTCGTCCTAGGATAGAGACCTACGTTCACTTGATGTACCACGCATGCAAGAGCATTTTGTATACTTAAACTTTCCGAATGTAGAGTACAGTATATACAGTATGCATACTGTATGTTTCCTCGTAGGTGTGTGTGGGCAGCGCGATGACTGCTGCATTTGGAATGCAGTTGGGTACACCTGTTAGACGTAAGTCAAATTGGCGATCAAGATCTAAGCTTATGCTAGCGTCTGATGATGGCGATGGCGAAATCTGACATGCAGTCTCGATTTCTCTTCTATTTACCTTGCAAACATGCCTGCAGCCTATACGGGCGTAATAAATGAGGTTGCGCTGTATACATTTGCATGCACGTCTCGAGTTACCAGTTACGCGGCAATGACGGATTTTTGGCGAGTGATTATTAACAGCCAACGATCCACTCCGGATAATAAAAAAATCAAAGTTACCATTTGGATATTTTTACTCTTAGGTCTATTTCATTTTCCACTCCTCTGAATAATATCATGTCTATATCTGCACTCGTATGATATATGATATGACAGTTAATTTCCTAGGCGCACTTAAAGAACAAATGCGCCGCTGCTACATAAACAACCAGGTCTTGAGCCTAGTTAGAAACACCGTTCTAGAAATGGCAACGTCACGTAGTTCTGACGGGAGAGAGTTCCAGAGATTCGGTCCAATTGCCCTAAAAGACCGATCACCCATTTTGCTCCGAGTGCAATGAGTATCTAGTAGTTTCGTGTCATTTGAGCGTAGGCCTGTCGGCCGACGAACATGGCGCAAGAGTTTGCAGTCTTCAGCGAGGTATCCGGGTGCCTCTCCCCGAAGGCATTTGTCGACCAGCGAGATGATCTTGAAGTTGATCCTCTGCCTGACCGGGAGCCAGTGTAGTTTATTCAGTATCGGGATGATATGATCTCTGCGTCGCGTATCCGTTATGAGGCGGGCGGCTGAGTTCTGGACAGCCTGAAGTCTGCGAATCGTGGTGTCCGGTGCCAAGGCCAGCAGGCTGTTACAGTAGTCGAGTTTGGAAGTAATCATGGCATGTACCAGTGTCTTACCCGCCTCTGGGGTCAGTGAGCCGGTTACCAAACGAAGTTGCCTCAGCTCGAAGAGGCAACTGGCAGCTGTCTTCGCCACATGGTGAGCGAAAGTTAGGCCCTCATCTAGCATAACCCCGAGGTTACGCACGACGCTGGACCGGATTATTTCCACAGGACCGATGGTTATCTTGTTGAGCATCGTCTTGGCTACCTGTGCTCTGCTTCCTAGACAAATCAGCTCTGTCTTTTTTAGGTTTAGCTTTAACCGATTCGAGTGTAGCCATTTCTGTATGTCTGTAACGCACTCAGTTAGTGCTTGGGTTGCTCCCTCGGCGGTTTCGACTGGGTCGTGACTGCAGTATATAGTTGTATATCATCTGCGTAGAAATGATTCCATGAGCCAGTGCCGTCATGACCACATCCTCAAGGTCACTGAGGAACAGGACGAACAGCAACGGGCCCAGTATGGATTCTTGAGGGACGCCCCAGGGCACATTCCTAATGGCAGACGTCCTTCCAGCATACACTACCCGCGAAATGCGATCGCACAGTTCGCTATACGAACCGAACTGAACCTGTTGGACTGAACACGCATGCACTGTCACCCCATTCTACCGCTCTATAACTTAAAAGTTCGTATTAAAAGTTCGTTAAAAGTTCGGTTCGTATACAGCGAACTGAACAACGGCTGATGCCCTGGGCAATATGATGGAGGCGCCATAGAAGTTTCTTCTTGATTGATTGACAACGTGTTCGTGGGACGTGGGATAGTAAGAAATTTGGTTACTGCATCTCCATCAGGGCTGCTTTATACGAACTTTTAAGTTATAGAGCGGTAGAATGGGGCGACAGTGCGTGTTCAGTCCAACAGGTTCAGTTCGGTTTGAACTTATGCGAAATTCCGCGAATTTTGGCGAACATTTAAAAGAACTTTGGCGAGCAGCAGTCGCGCCACTGTCGCCTATATAATCGCAAACTGTCGCCAAAAGTAGCAAACAGTTGCCAATTTGCGAGCTTTATCGAGCATTAACATGTGCAATTTAATAACTTATTGTAACGTAAACTTATATATTTATTCTGCAATGAATATATATATATACATATATATATATATATATACGAATTATATTATTAATCCATTGAAAATGTTTTTGGGACATTGCGAACCGGTTGTTAGCAAATTGGCATTGCACCTCTGTCTTGACAAATTGCGACAAAGGTGAAATCAATTGACTAACAATAGAGAATAGGCCAGGGGCGTAGCCAGGAATTTGATTGGGGGATTATAAATTTAGGGGTATGTAATGTTTTATATATATTATATAAGCTTATAATATTTATTATACTATATATATATAGTAAACATATAAGCTTAGGCCTATATATGTATAATATATGTTATATATATATATGTATATGTTTGTATAAGTCAAATATACTGTATTATGTACGTACTAATTTAGGGGATATATAATGATACACCCCCATCGCTACGCCCCTGGAATAGACCTATACCTTTAGTGAATCTGCGTCTTCTAATGTTTTGATCGTCCTATATACTCTTAATTGAACTCTTGGCATTTTGAGACATTCGGCCAGTCTTATCGGACTCACCGGAGTGCATATTGCGAGACAATTTTCCATGTCTCCTTACTGCTTTGAAGTAATATTCTCTGCCACTGTAACTAGCCCTTCGACAAATCGCCGAGTTTAAAAAAAAATCTTTTCCAATTATCGTTAAAACAGGCAAGAGGTAGTCCTGCATGTAGTCGAACGCAATTTTGGAATATAGACAGGTCTAGTTCACCTTACGTGACTGAAATATCACAATAATATCGTTTTATTCTTATTCTAATGTGTTAGAAATTACCTAAATTTAGGGGGCCATCCAATCCCTCGAACCATAATGAATTTACCACCAATAGCCTATACTTTTTTTCTAGATTCTACGGAAGCACAATACGGGCATTTCGTCTTGCATAGGCGAATTTTTTACGAGTGCAAATCTGGATTAGGAAAATTCTAAACACATCAGAACAAACAGATTTCTGTTTCAACAGTAGCCTATAGTTATCGAACACAATGGACTTCCTGATATCGAAACATTACGAATGTGTGTTGATTAATTATTTTTGATGAAGAATCATACCATTGGCGTAAACTTCTATTAGACATATAAGCTCGAGTCTCCCACTATTTGAGAGGTTACCATAGGAATGGGGTAATATTATGGGGAAGGCATAGGAGTTGGGCCCTCCCTTTTCTTCCTAGTCTACGTCAATGAATCCTATTCGGCCATGGGTCCATTTTCTAGAACTCAACTCTTCAAATCTCCAACCCATGCCGGCAATAGGATTATTTGACCCAACCCAACCAAACCCACCGTAATGCATTGCAATTTCTTAAGCCATGGCTTATTTCCTGACCCAACCCACCATAAATATGGAAAAGTCTGACCCAACCCAACCCATGGGTTAACTCAAGGAAGCCTGCTTAGCCTGGCGTATTTATCCAGGCTTCCTTGCCTGACCCGACCTCTGCCCTATCCATGAGGCTACCCGACCAAAATGACCTACAACCGTTCTGAGTTTCAAGGGAAAACTCCGACTTTACTGTTGGCTCGTCCGACAAATCAGTTTCACCAAACGCTCCATAATTAATCAATCATGACACTCGAACTGCCAAATGGCCGCACAACAGCCAATGGGGCAATAGGCAATTGGCCTGTAGTGAACGCCCACATGAAGTTTGACTCCGCCCACGCGTTGAGCTATCGACTCTGGGTCCGACAACAGGATTTTGGATAGTTGATATCCATTCGTCAGGATTTCCGTACAAAGGAGAGAGATGGGTAATTGGGGCGTCATCTCTTAATTAATAATAGAGATCTCTTTAGCGAAGCGACGCGGAATGAGCGGAAGTAGTCCTAACCATCGAATCCTTTACTAATCGTGCTCAGTTGCCCATAGGTTAGTACTTTTATCATTCGTTTCACGTCTAATAAACAAATTAGATCAATAACGAAAAGGTTTTCTTCAAGTTCTCTGCATTGCACAGTGTTTAGCAGATTCGCCTTTCGACAGTGGCGGCTCCAGGATTTGGCAAGTAGTGGGGCCGTTGGGGGAGGGGCAACTTCTAAGCATGGGGGCCAACCATGTGTTGATAGCCTAGGCATGTAGTAGTAGGTATAGGGTTCCAACAGGGGGGTTACTGGAGGCAGGCATTCCATAGGGACACGAGCCCCCCGGGTCGCCATGTGGAGCCGCCACTGCCTTTCGATCCGGTTAACTTCACCGTTGACTTCTTCTTGCCATCGTCTATTTATCGACGCTAAAATTCGAAAAGCCTCAATGCCATGACCAGACGTTAAAAAAATTGTAGTAAACAGAATTAATACTGGACTATGTGCCAATCTCAGAATCTGAAAATTTACTTTATTTGAAAGCAGATTTCTTAAAAGAGAAATACTGTACTGTAATTCTCTTCTTGTACCTATCTTATTATAATTATCTAACCGTCTCTCACGGTCAATGTAATTATCATTTGGATTTTATAACTGTCACCAGGGGCGTAGCGACGGAAGGTATATCGGTATATATGCCCACCCACCCACCCCAAAAAACCCAATCAGTCTACCTTAAAGTTTTTTATGTGATTTACATGTGTTTATATGTGGTTTATATGGTTTATGTGAGTTATAGTTCAGATTTATACCCACCCAAAATATTTATACCCTCCCAAATCAAATTCCTGGCTACGCCCCTGACTGTCACATCTTAAACATTTTCACTGCTTTGTTATCTAATACTAAATAACGGAACTGGATTTGGACTTAGATCCTACATGTTCTGTGCATTTTTGCTTGAGGACTCTGTAACTATATTGACATTTGATCATTCATCTTCCAGAAGAAAACATATACGAACCAATCTGGATATCCCATGAGATCACAAACGGGAGTTGGTGGATTTTGAGAATCAGACAGTGCAGGCCCGTGTTTTGCCAGCGTGAGACCCCCTGGCACCTGGCGACCTGAGGGGTCCTGGCGGGGGTGAAAAAAATCTTTTTTCTGATGCTCGAAAAAGTTGAAGAGCAAAATAGGTCATCGCGTGTTTTGGTGCTTGATCTTTCAATTAATTATCCTCCAGCAATGATATGCCAAAAAGAGGTAAAATGATCAAAACATAAACAGGCTGAAGTGCGTGGGGTCCCTTATGGAGCGCGCGGGGCCACTCAGATGCGCGGGGCCCCGGGCACAGTCCCCAATTTCCAACACATAAAGACGGGCCTGAGACTGCAGTGTAGATGAGGAGAATCAAAACAGCGGAGTGAAATTTCAACAGCATCCACTATTTGTCGTTTCATAGTAAGTAAATCTTACACAGCACGGCTATAAGCTACGCAGGCCTACTATAAACCTACATTCAGTGTTTTATACAGGCCTGTTAGAAGAGGAGATTCACCCCCTCCCAAAAAATCCTCTCAAAATCCCCCCCCCCCCCAATCCCAGCACTTACACAAAGTTTGCATTGAACTGTGACTTTTCCCCTCCAACCAAGTCGATTTCTCCCTCGAAAGCCTCAATCCCCCCCAAGGCCTGGAGTCTGGATAAAACACTGCCTACATTTCAAAACCCAATCCAACCCAACTCATCATGATTCAGAGTTTCAGACCCAAACCACGAAAGCAATTAATATAGGCTATATAGTTGCAGTCTTAAGGCGATCGAGTCTAAGAATTTCCGTGATTTTTATTCTAAAACCGATAGATCCGAACGTCGCATCAATCGTCCTGACGCTTCCTTACGCTAAACGCAGCTCATTGTTACAACTTCAAGACCTATAGGCCTACAGCTGTTCTCACTCTTCACTTCACTGTATATAGGCCCTGTTCACTGCGTTGCTAAGCGACGCACCGTCTTCCCTGTACTCTCCTGCCTTCGTTACGTTCTCCGTCCTATCGTTATCCCGTCGAAACGATTGACAGGAGTCAGGTGCCCGCCAGGGCCTCCTCTGCAGGCCGACTTCCTCCCCCTCGCCACGGAAGGGCGATGGGCCGTGAAATCGTGGATGAGAGAGGGCTCCGCGTGACACCTGCTTCTGGATTTCCGTTTCGAGATGCTGTAGCTCTGCGGTCAGAGCGCTCCGTGTATAGGTATAGGATGGCTGGCAAACGGTTCGAAACTCAATCTAGTTATAGTTCGTCGGGCTTTGTAAAGTCTGTTTGTATTTGAGATTCGAAAGTGTCTATTCCAGAAATTTGAACACCGAGCATCAGAAAAAAGTATCGAAACGGACGAGAAGATCTAGACTTTGCGTGGCTGAAATTTACTTTAAAGTAGGAATACGGATATTAACGATTAACTAATCGATTAATCGTTAAAAATTTTTATCGATTAAATTTTCTTTAATCGATTAATTTTTCGATTAAATTTTAATATTTTTGTAACTTATTTACTTGAATACCTACTTAGATTACTATATTTCTATTTCGTTCAGACAACAATGGCGAGTAATGAAAGCAAGGCTGCAGTTAAGCATTTAAGGGAAGAGATGAGCAAGCACTTCTGTTTTGCTTTAATTAAGCTAACAGTGCTAACTGCAGACGGCAAAGTAGACAATATCCAGAGTTGCAATGCAAAGAGATCAGCCAAAAACTATATGTAATTATTTTAATCGGCATTAATCGATTAAAAATTTTTCCGATTAATCAAACAAGAAATCTTAATCGTTTTCAGCCCTACGTTAAAGGAAAAACAATTCAGTGTATTTGAATTGGGAAGGCAGATTTATTACAGAGGAATGTTTATCTTCTCCTGCCTTTCCTTGTAGTTCATCACCAACAACGTTATATCCGAACCAACTCTATGCCTTTGCCGACTATTTTTGGGTTTTGCAATTTCGAATTTCCTTTTATTTGGGACCTGATATTAATAAACTGATTTCATTTGATTGATTGATTGATTGATTGATTGATTGATTGGTAATAGTAAAATGACGGTCTTTCAGAGAAACACGCGAATTTTGCTTTGAAGGTAGCATATTTATATAATGTCGTGGCAGCCAACTAATTGGACCACTGTTTTGATTTTTAAAGTCTAAACAGAAACAGATTTCTTTCCTTTTACTCTTTTTCTTAGTCTGTCTGCAATGGCTTCGACTCTAACCGATATCTTTGGCATTAACCCGATTGCTTGGATTTTAATTCAGGAGCAACATTGAGTGGCACCATTTGTGCCTTAGAAATGGTGATATAAAAGTGCATCATCATTATTAGTAGTAACATTAGTATTATTGATATTAATTATTGATATTAATTATTGATATTAAAATTATTATTATTATTATTGGTTATCATTGCGGCTGCCACTACTACTACTACTACTACTACTACTACTACTACTACTACTACTACTACTACTACTACTACTACTACTACTACTACTACTACTACTACTACTACTACTACTACTACTACTACTATACTACTGCTGCTGGTGCTCCTGCAACTACTACCACAAATATTACTACAACAATTACTACTGCTACCCCTGCTACCATTGTTGTTTTATAAATCTATTATCGTGATTTGTTTTTGTTTGTTGATTTGCAGTATACTGAGTATAGCTATCAAGGAATGACATATGTGATTTAAAATGACCAAATGAATGTTTACTAATGCAATAGGCCTTGCTAAACGTTGGACAGCATGAATTGCTGATAGACTGACTACTCCTTAGAAGCAAAACAACGAATATTCACATTCTGGATGTCGATCTGCGACTTAAAAATGAAACCAGCCCGGACGATGGAAAGTCTCCAGGTGGCGCCATAGTTGAGTGCACGGAATTTGCTTCGAATTCAGTTTTTCACAGGAGATTAGTTTCGGAGATGAAAAAAATGAATTACTCGAATAACAGCAATTCCTTCACAGACGACAAATATTTCGACGTTGACAATCTGACCGGATTCTTCAACTGCTCGGAGGATCTCTTCATGACGTCCCTTCCCTCGGAAGAGCGTCGACGCAGGATGATGGGGTGCAAGCGCAAACCACCCGACGACCACCCGAGCCCCTTCTACGCCGCCTACCGTTGCCCCGACATGGGAATCGTCGGCCAGTCGTCGACGACCATGCCCCGGCCGCCTTGCGATTCGGCGGTCGGCTACCCCCCGAAGCCGCAGAACCAGCGCAAGGCGGCGAACGCGCGCGAGAGGGATCGAACGCACAGCGTCAACTCTGCCTTCACCACGCTCCGGACCCTGATCCCCACGGAGCCCGCCGACCGGAAGCTGTCGAAGATCGAGACGATCCGACTGGCCACCAGTTACATCGCCCACCTGCAGACGGTGCTGGTCGCCGGGATGGACTGCATCGAACAGCCGTGCATGAGGGCGAGGGGTCCCGGGGCTCCGACGGGGGGCAGGACCCCCGGCGGAGAGGACGACCGCATGGACGACTCTATCGCTCCGATCTGCACATTCTGCCTCAGCGCCTCCAAGTCGAAAACGAAAACAAAGATGAGTGTAAGCGGTTATGAACATCTGCAGAAAGCGTTTGTAGGCCTACAGCCACTATCCATTCCAGTGCAAAAGACTGTCACAGCTGTCCGTCCTTATAACTGTATGTCTCTCTCTGTCTACCTCCTTGCCCCCCTCTCTCTCTCTGTCTGTGTGTCTCCATTGTATACATTTTAATTTTACTATAATACTACTATTAGTATTACCATTACTACTACTACTACTACTACTACTACTACTACTACTACTACTACTACTACTACTACTACTACTAATAATAATAATAATAATAATAATAATAATAATAACAACAACAGGGTTTAGAGTGGTTCAGTAGGACCTGTCCTATGTGATAAAAGTTATAATCCTGCACCCGGTCGTTCATTCGCATTGTGGTCTAGCTGTGTATTCGAGTCTTAAGCCAGACTAGAGCTAGGCTCGAAAACCTGCGCATGCAGTTGCTAGCTGAAAGTCGTTCACGTTTTGCGAGGCGTTTTTTCATCTTTTTTTCTATCGACTGAAGCGCAAAACTGAGCTCGAAAACAGAATCATTTTGGAATAATACGCTACACAGTTGCGCTGCGTTTATAGCACATGCAGTAAATGGCCTTGCACGAAGTTGATATTATCTGCTGACATGGGAATACGGCTGGCGTTTATTTACGTTAAGTATCTCTGCCTGATATCGCGTTTCCAGATGATAGATAAGACTTACGGAAGTTCCGTCGCATAATTGGCTTCGTAGACACGCATTGACGTGCATGTCGAGGGCAGTTGACACTTCGCGCTTGACAAAATCTTATCTCAATCGAGGAAACCGCTCAACAGAGGTGAACTGGACTGACTGAAATGCGTATATAGTGGACTTGCATATATGGGTGACAAGTGACTTGATAGTCGTACGAGAGACATCTTTCACACTGTTGCTTTTGGTTAAGAATTCAGTCGATAGTCGTAGATTTGAGCTTCTGACAGACGAACAGCATCAGTTGATGATAATTATTTTGTACATTGGAGGTAATTGTAGATTGTGGGTGTAGAGTCCGCCACCAGTCAGTTCCTTCAAACCTTATCACAGAATGTACGCGATTGCGTTTCTTGTCTCCCTGAAACACTGACTTTAGAGACATTATTTGTCCAAACGAAACAAGTAATTGTGGGGAAATCAATTAAATTCAATGCTAAAATGTAGACAATCTAACAAAGAACGTGGAGTCAACGTTTAACAGTGGACGAAGTATAAGCTTATTACTGTCATGAAGTATTTAAAGAGGTGTGGCTGCAGCAACAGAAGATGACATCATTTTAGACGTTCTCTGAGATTCAGTTTCAATGCACAAAACAGTATTGCAAGTTTCATTAAGTACGTACAAATATCAGACCCAAATGGCAACAGACCTCCATCAACGAACAGCATTGACATAAACTTTTATTAAAAAGTGGGGAGTGAGCCAACCCCTATGACTTCCCCCTTCCCTATGGTAGTCTCTCAAAAAGTGGGCGGCTCGAGCCTAGAGACTCAATAGAAATCAACGCCAATGTCAAATAGTGATAAATTTGTCAAAAGATGTAGAGCTGGGGTCTGCCAAGGCAAAGCTTTTGACCTCCAGTGGACGACCAGGGGCATAGCAGCCAGGAATTTGATTTGGGGGGGGGTAATAATGTGATTTGGGATGGGGTGGGGGTGTAAATCTTAAAAACGTTGAAAATCTTAAAAACACATTAGCAACTTTAAGGTAGCTTGATTTGGGATATATATATATACCGATATACCCTCCCCTCGTCACTACGCCCCTGGCCACGACAAGAGATTAGGATTATCACGGCCGCTCTCTCTGCAGACTCTTTCAGAGATGAGAGGAGACCCCGGCCATTTATAAATTTGACATCCCCAGTCTCTAACTCTCAATATGAATCTAGAGCTTGAAGATAATTAAAAAGTATTACTTTAATTAAGGTCCATTTCTAAGCAAAGGCCCGGACCAAGTGGGCTGAAGTGGCCAGCCTGTTCCCTTCTGACAGCGTCTGGTTCCCGGAAAAAATAGAACACTTATTACAAACTTCTGTCAAGCCAGTGTTTAATATAGGCCGTTTCCGGGAGGAAATGGCCCCTTTTCCCCCCGGAAATTTCAAATTCCCTCCGGAAATTTTGGAATACTACATGAACTAATAGCGGCCCCTAGCAGAATTCCCCCCGGCTTTGTCAGTTTCCCCCTCCGGCTTTTTCAGTTCCCCTCCGGAGTCCAGGAGTCTATATTAAACACTGTGTCAAGCATGCAAACATCAGCCAGAAATTCAATTACAGCTGTTAGTTATAGGCTGATTTATATAGCGCTATTGTCATAGCGGCCTAGAGTACAGCTAGAGCTGTAGACGCGGCTATTTGTTTTTATCATGGTGTTTCACGAGCGTCCAGAGAAATTTTTCTGGGAGGGTGTAAAACATGGTCATGTGTCGAAAAAACGAAAACTACACTCAAGGTTGCCAAGATCTATTGGGTTAATTGGAAAAATTTAACGCTACAAGATAAATTAACCGCATTCTTAGATAAATTTATATTTTAACTTAGCAGGCCTACTACATATAGTGTATTGTTATTACGACTAATTGTTAATTTTTTAGTATTATTATTTATTTATATTTTTTCATAATTTCACAGTTTATCCAGGCTGGGGCCACTACACACATTTGCTTCCTCTCCGAACGCCCACGCATGTGTTATGCCTGCAATCAAATGATTTCTATAAGCTTTATTCGACTGTTTCAATAATTGCTTTCTTTCTTGTAGAAAACTCGAGAGGACGCTACGTCGAGTGGAAGGGACCGATATTACGACTACATCGCAACGTAATAGAGAAGCAAGATCCTATAGCTCCATAAACGATTGGAAAAGAGTATTGAATTCGGGACAAAGCTTCGTCGCTGTCTCTCTTGTTATTGCAGTTCTCTAATTGAAGTCGAAATCTATGAACTCTGGCTTTAATTCGCCAACGATCATCGGCTAGCGATTATCTCGAAAACGAAATTTAAAATCGAGCGTCAATTGCATCTAAATACCCAACATTTAGGAAATGAATTCAAAACATCTTTAGTAATTCAGAGTGAAAGAGAATCAATGGGCAAGATATATAAAGCCGATGAATATTGGAATAAATACAAGGCCCACTACTATTATTACTACTACTACTACTACTACTACTACTACTACTACTACTACTACTACTACTACTACTACTACTACTACTACTACTACTACTACTACTACTACTACACTACTACACTACTACTACTACTACTTATTATTATTATTATTATTATTATTATTATTATTATTATTATTATTATTATTATTATTATTATTATTATTATTATTATACGTGCTATATTGTGGTAACAACAATAATTAAAAAGAAACTAGAAGCTCTCCGAATATACTGCATATATATATATATATATATATATATATATATATATATATATATATATCGTTATGGTCCGATGGGTCTGTGACGTGCTTGTCATGCATTTTGTTGATTATGATAGAACATATAACAGAATCATTGGCGCAAGAATCATTTTTTTGAAAAAGTGGGGACCAAACCTCTGTCCTTTCCCCTTCCTTATGATAGAGCTCTCAAAGACTAGAGGCTCGAGCCTAGAGGTCTACTCTAATAGATAAATAGAACTTTACGCCTATGAATAAACCAAAAGGTGAAATATCAATGTATCAATGGTATAGATGTGCCGGTAGTTACAGGGTGTCTACGAAAAAAACCCCCAGCAGGAAAACTTTGATTTCTTAAAAGTTCCTAAATATATTTTTATCAAAATTGCCACACTTGTGCAGCACATATTTTCCCACTTTTCTGCCAATTTGCATCTCATTTGCGTGTAAGGTGGCCATTTTGTGAGATATCAAAGTCAAACTTCGATTTTTACTACTCAGTCGCAGCATGACAGGCCTAAATATCTATAGCTTCACATAAATTTGGCTTCATGTCAATTTTGGTGGTATTAGTAGCAGTTGTTGTTGTTGTTCCAGTAGTAGTAGTAAAGTTTAAATCGAATGCAATTTTGTAAACATGTTTTTAAACTCACAGAATTCGACATAACAATAAAAGTTTGATTTAAACTTTCAAAATGGGTAAAATATCGAATGAAGATAAGATGCGAATTCAGACATTGCGGGAGCTCGGCTTTGGATACCGAACAATTTTTGCAACTAAGGTTAGGGTTAGGGTTAGGATTTGCAATTATGTCCGATAACCATCTTGAACAATTGTGGTTTAAGTTGAAATTTCTAGACAATCAATAAAATTTTGTCTGTTGATTCGTAAAAATCGAATTTTGACTTTGATATCTCACAAAATGACTACCTTACATGCAAATGAGATAAAAAAATAGGCAGAAAGGTGGGGAAGTATGTGTTGTATAAGCGTGGAAATTTTGATACAAATATATTTAGGAACTTTTAAGAAATCATAGTTTTCCTGCTGGGGGTTTTTTCATAGACACCCTGTATATCGTTGCTCGATTTTTAGAACAAGTGAATTGAACTGCTCCAGACTTAAATTTTTCGGCTACCGATGAATCTGCCGAATACAGGGACTGGCCAAAACACAGCACGTGGAAAAGATGAGGCAGTCGCTCTGTATTGCTTTTGAACAGAGTATGAGAAATCTGAATGATTTACATTCAGCAATGAAACCAATTTGTTTAGTTTTAAGAAATTCATCGGCTACGGAGCTCTTTGTGCAGATTTGCATGAAACGCGTGTGTGACATAAAACGCGTGTGCGACACAAAGACCATATCACAGCGCAATCTGTTGCATTTTCATGGATTTTATAATAATTAGAAATGGTGGACTGTCAGTCTGATATAATAGCGTTGCATGTACATGTTAGGGATGTGCGGGTATACCCGTACCCGCGGGTATACCCTACCCGTACCCGTACCCGCGGGTACGGGTAGGGTAGGGTACACATTTTACGGGTACGGGTCGGGTACGGGTACAGCGCTACGGGTACGGGTATAGCGGCTACGGGTACGGGTATACCCGTTTTACCCGAAAAGTTATATCTTCATTTCTCACTACTATAGCAAATTAGCAATGCAGTAATAGAAAAATAATATTGAGTAAAGTGTATTAGTATAACTTGTACATCGCGTTCAGTTTGTCAGACAGCATGCATTTTACTTACTGAAAACATAAAGGAAATACAGATGACGTAATCTGACATCATCAGTAATAAATCTATAATGGCGTCCTCTGACTCCTCCAAGGACTCTTTGACCGAGAAAGTTCTTCTGGTAAAGTTTTGTGGTTTAACTTGAGCTCTAATGCCTGCTCATAGATAAATGATATCTACTAAATATTTTAAACAAGCCCATTCATGTCGGCTTAGGCTAGCTGACTGATTATCCTGATTCCTATGTACTAGATCTGTCCTAATCTAAACATCTACAATTAACCCAATTTCGTAGCCCCTATTTCACTGTTGCCTCTCTATAGTCTCTAGGAACGGATACGGGTTCACGGGTCCATGTACAGGTCTTTGTAGTACTTGTACCCGTAAACGCACCCGCGGGTACGGGTCCAAAATTCCAAATCCAAAAACTCCAAATTCCAACCAAAGTCGGTTACGGGTACGGGTACGGGTACACAGCTTACGGGTACGGGTCGGGTAGGGTATAGCGCTAGCGGGTACGGGTAGGGTAGGGTAAAAAAGTTTTTCCACGGGTACGGGTAGGGTATGCATTTTGCTGTACCCGCACATCTCTAGTACATGTGCCTATATCTGAGACGTGTAACTGAATGTTTGTTTTCGTATTATCGAAAGTTAGGGCATACCGTAGTCCGGGTTTCTACCCAACTCGCGCACCGTGGTACTGCTGCATCCTTTAGAGACTATAGAGTTGAGATTCAACCAGTGTTTTCCAAACTGTGGGTCGCGACACAAAATTGGGTCGCAGGGCTCAGTATAATGGGTCGCGGGGTAGCGTGAAATTAGATTCAAAGGTGCCACTTTCTAGCCAATGTCACAAGCCTTGAAAGTTGAAAGTAGGTTTAGGTTTCACGAAATTTATTTGCCTGCATTCCTCCATACACGGCTTAGGCCTAAATTAAATTGATTAGTGTTTTATACAATTTTAGTTGACAAGAGCTTTGCAGGATCGCGGCATGACACAAAACTGCTGAAGTGGTAGCAGTTCCAAAAAGTTTGGGAAACCTTGGCCTATAGTACTTGTAAAAATTAATCATATTTCGTAATAACGCAAGGAAGCGTATTCCGACCATTTTGCTCTGAAAATCCACTAATAATAGAGAATCTCTGAGTTGAAGAGGTCATGACCTGGCGGCTAAGCGATTTTGCCATTCTCATAGGATTTTTAAGACGCGTAAAAAAGGTATGGAGGAAGGAGCCCGAGCCTCGCGACCTAATAGAAGCTTACGCATATGGCAGTGGCGGTTCCAGGATTTCTTGGTGGGGGATGAAATTAATTCATAGAAAGTTGATGGGGGGATGAAGATAGAAGGGAAAATCTATAAACTTTACCGGAAAGGGCTGAAAAATGGAGTTGACAAGCAAAAAAGATAATTCGCAGTTAGTTTTACTAAACGTTTACCCAAAAATAGGTTTCACAAGCAAAAAAGTAAGCCCGGAAGTCCGATGGGGGGATGCATCCCCACTCATCCCCCACGTGGAACCGCCACTGGCATATGGATCCGCCGCCCCGCCCCCACCCCCATGGACCACTGTGCATGGCTACGCGACTGGTGTTACCTCAACACAACAACAATTTTTTGTGAAGAATTAATTATTTTAATTATTAGTTTTGTCTCATTCAAGTGAAAAGTTAAAAAGAACAAATAGGCAATTAACAAATCAATTGTAACAGTTAAGAAAGAAACTGCATTGAATTAGGAAAAGCGCTCAGTTATGATAATTATAATTGAATGCTGTCCAACGCCAGCGAAATTCCAGCCATACCAATATCAGTGGCGGAGCCAGGATTTTGGAATAAGGGGCGCGTCGACATTTACATGTAGAACATGTCAGACTCCATGCAGCGCTTGTAACTTATTTCGTTCATTCTCATCAAATAAGAGTCATCATACTGCCCCCTCCCCACCCTCACCCCCTCACCACTCGACGGTTTTACACAGATCCCACGACCGGTCCCAGTCCGAAGTGGGAGCGGAGGGCGGCGGGCCCCCGAGGTCCCCCAAGGCTACGCCAATTACCAATATTAACTGCTAACAAAAAGTTGGAAGACGACATTAACCTAAAGCCTAGATCAACTCGACCTGGATTACCAAAAATTCATTGCAGTACGAAAGCAACGTTAACAAAGCACAGGTCACTGACTCTTGGACACCGTATAGGCAAAATAATATAAACGTTACCCTACAGAAAACGCAATATAAGCTTATTTATACTTGAAACAACAACGTAACCCTTTCTTATAATTCAGTCGATTTCTATATATCTACGTAGGCTATCCACATCGCTTGATGTTGTCTCTCTTAAATTGAAAGCTCAATTGCTTCTATTCTGAACATTTTGTTCAGTCTTTCACTCTTTCAACCACAAAATAAATACGAAGACATCGACTCCAGAACCACCACATGCAGTGTTTATTCTAGGCCTTCTCGGGGGGGGGGATCCCCCCAGTTTAAAAATCCCCTCCCCCAAAAAATTTTTATATATGTTGGCTGGGGAATGGAAATTTCCCCCAAGTGTGGCGACTCAGACCTTGTCCCTCCCAAACATTTCAAAATCCCCCCAATGTCAAGGTGGCTAGAATAAACACAGCACCACATGTGTACGCCACACGCCCCCCTCCGTCTCCTCTTCACCGATATCAGGACGCGTAATTCGTGAACTCAGATTGACGACTGCTAATATGCTCGACAACGCAAGAAACTCCAGCTCACATCGCTTCAAATTCGCTATAAGTTCAGATTCAGAAACACACACACACAGAGGCATACACACAGGCATACTCACCATAGGTCAGGGTTTAATCTAGGCCGTTTCCGGAGGGGAAGATTGCCCTTTTTCCCCCGGAAATTTCAAATTCCCCCGAAAATGTTGGCATACTACATGAAATAACAGCAGCCCCTAGCAGAATTCCCCCGGCTTTGTCAGTTTCCACCCCGGCTTTTTCAGTTCCCCCCTGAGTCCAGGAGTCTAGATTTAAACACTGCCATAGGTGTAACATTCTATTAGGCATCTAGGATTCTAGGCTCGAACCCTCCCTCCCATTTATTGATCTAATCTAATCTGAATCTAATCTTAAACTGCTATAGCGCCACTTCATAATGCACTCGAGCATCAACCGATGGCGCACCAAATCCAAATCATTAAAGATCCAGGTCAATTACAGGAGCGGAAGATAGATAGCAGATTGGGTTAGGCGCTGGAGCGGCAGGCTGACGGAGCGGGTTCAAGCCCCGTTAGTGCCCCTAGTGGCTTCACACAGGCAGTTAAGCCTCCTAAGCCACTTTAAATCACGCTGTGTTTATCCGGCCAGACAAACGGGTGACTGTCTATGGCGGATAATCCAGGTCAAAAAGATAGGGTTTTTAATTTTGTTCTAAAAATCTGTAATGAATTTGCAATGCGCACATATTATTACATTCATTTACCAGTGATGGGCAACTAGTTAACTAATTAGTTGCTAACTAAAAGTTTAACTACTTTTTTTAGTTAGCTTCATAGTTTAATTAAATATAAATAGTTTAGTTAAAATGATAGTTTAACTAAAAAAATTTAGTTAATAACTAAATAGTTTAACTAAAAAAATTTTAGTTGGTGATCCGAAATTACAGTACCTTTTTATCTATTCCTTTCTGGGTAATTTTTTCATGACAAAGATTACACCATATATCACTGATCTTGGTCAGAGACCAGTGTATTTTTACTTACTTACGATCTTTGATCTCGTTGGTAAGCGGGAAATGCTTTTATAATTTATATGAAGTCGTTTATCTTTAGTTGGAATTATATACAATATTGAATTACATCATAAGTAGCGTTTTCTAGCAACGGAAAAGTGAAAATGAATTAGTAAACATGTGTTGCGAAGAAGTCAAATTGAAGTTAAAGGACTCAAACCAAGCTCATAATGACTGCAAGAATTTCAGTGTCACGTGCCGCTTTTGCCGACCAAAAGTAAAGCGATGAGACTCTTGACAAACTTGTGTTCCTGCAGTCTAGACTTAAATATACTTAAATTACTCATATCATATCATATACTTAAATTAAATATACAATCAGTGATTAATAATATTAATTCAATGGTTCATTGACTGACGTGTTGATGCTGCCAGCATCGTCTATGTTTTGAATTGTTTTCACTTTTCATGAACACATATTTGATACATGAAATATAGTTGTAAAATTAGTTGCAAAAAGTTTAACTAAATTTTTTTAGTTTAGTTAACTATTTTAGAAAGTTAGTTAGCAACTAAAAGTTTAACTACTTATTTTTAGTTGAAATTTAGTTATAGTTTAACTAATATTTTTTAGTTAGTTGCCCATCACTGTCATTTACATTATTGAGTGGCTACCATAGAATATGGAGAATGTATGGCGATTGCTCCTCAATTTTTGTATCCAAGCTAATACCAGTGACACGTGACAAACTCACACTGAATCTGTGGTCTTTTTGGCCTTAGCAAAGGCAGCATAGCCGTAGGCCTATATGCCCAGCATTGTTTTACTTTCGTTTGGCTTAAGAGGGACGTAAAACGCGTTCCGACGTCAACACGGTTCAGTGTTCTGGAATAATTCCAGTGCAGAACAGAAGCTGCACCGCAGCGGAAACCAATACGAACGCCAGAACCGGAACAGGGAGTAGCGATCGCACGGAGCTCGACTCAGACGACGGATTTCGAGAGGATACCAGTTGGACGGAGGCCTGTCGACTGGTGTCGAATACACGAACGTCTCCGTCATTGCTTCGATAGTCGTCGTCGTCGTCGTCGTCATCATTACTCGCTTCTTTGTTGTCGTCGTCGTCATCGTCGTCTTTTTCATGAAGGTCTGAATCGATAACAATTTATTCTCAGATCGTTAAGATAGATCCTAAAAACAAAATATAAAGTTAATTTCGAATGATCAAATTACGTTTCCCAGTAGCTTCTACTTTAACATTTCTCATTTCTCACATTTTTGGAGGGTAATTTCAAACTTCTCAAAGATAAAATGCCCTCGTGACAACAAAAATAGGTCGTTAGGATCGAGCCGCCCCCACACTTTTCAGAGACTATAGGCACTGGAAAGGTGAGAAAAAGGGGAGAGATAGGCCTATAAGATTTCCACCCCTCCCCCACTTTTTAAAATCTAAGTTTACGCCTATGCGTGACAGACGTTTGCACTGCACTGGGCTTACTGCGCGGAGCGACGTGAAGGAGGGGTGTGGTGAAGTGAAGGGCGACGCCCCGGCCAGCGCCCGCCCGTGACAGCGCCTGCAATCGGACGGCGTACGTCGTTCCTTCTTGAAGACCGGGCAGGGCGAACGACCTCGCCTCCTACACGAACAAGAAAAGAACCGAAAAGAAGAATAGACAACGCGTCCAGACTTAATGCAGACGGTTTTAATCTGTGGTTTCTGAAATTGAACTCTCGATAAATCTGCCAGAAGATTTTTGGCACAAGCAAACAGTGCAAACGGGGCAGATCACTCCAAAACCTATTATTATTGTATCATCATCATCATCATCATCATCGTCGTCGTCGTCGTCATCATCATCATCATCATCATCATCATCATCATCATCATCGTCGTCGTCGTCGTCGTCATCATCATCATCATCGTCGTCGTCGTCGTCGTCATCGTCATCATCATCATCATCATCGTCGTCGTCGTCATCATCATCGTCATCATTATCATCATCATTGTCGTTGTCGTCATCACCATCGTCATCGTCAGCGCTCAAGAATGAGTAGCAACTGATTTACTACTACTATAAAAGCGCTATTTAAATTCACGAGATGTTACTTACTGACTTACACGATGTTATGGAAGGCGGTGATTTTAATTAATGCACCCGACAATAATTAATTACTTTGTGTTGACGTCCATTGACAGTTGAAAGGTCCTATACTTACTCTTGATAAAACCTTGGTCAGAGTAGACGACGAACTCTGAAGTGCAGATTGTGGCGAGGGCATTTGACCCCAGATGACCCTGTAGCTGGAGATCGGAGGGCTGTCGGGTGGGGGGTCGTTCCAGGACAGTCGGGCCGTTATATTCGAACTGCTGATGACGAAACTGTGCTTGAATTTCAATGGGGCGTCCGGCAGGCGAAGAGCTGTTAACGAGCAAATCATTCCCGACAGTTGTAATCACCGTAGTCGCCGGAACTTAACCGCAACGGAAATTACTGAGTAAGAGAGAACAGAGTAGTGAGTACAGTAACTGAGGAGGGAGTTCAGCAAGCTGTGACCAGGAGTTTTCTCATTTCCCCCTATATATACTACTCTGGTCCTATGCAGTGGCGTCGCCAGGAATTTTGGGTAGGGGAAGGGGGCTGGCGTGTCAGATTCCTTATCCTACCCCACACACACCCTCCACAAAAACTTTCTCACCGGATTTGAGATAATCTGGTAGGTGGTCTGGAGGCAAGTTTGGGGGGGCAGTTATCCCCATTTGCCCCCGCCCCGTGGCGACGCTAATGGTCCTATGAAGACTAAAAATATTAAGATACAGAATGAATTAGTCCTTTCGTGCCCTTTCGTGGTTACGGTACTGGCACCCTGTAGGCATATGTTCATATTGTGCTTAAGTTTGAGGCAGTGGGATGGAACTACTACTTTACAGCCTAATGCACTTCCCATACAGCGCAGACCTTGTATTAAAGTTGCTTTATATCATTTGCTTTTAAATACTGCTATACTGTGTTTTTACAATCAATTCTAAGTTGTGTGCATTCGTGCAGTGATATAGAATATAATAACATAACATTTAGTCAGCATTTTATTCTATTAATTAAATTACTGAAATTATAAAGATATAATTAATTGCAGCAAGAATTTTTTATTGTTCAAAAATTTTGCCCGTAAGTTTTAATGCGCTAGATTAATGGCAGATTGAGTGGATTGCGTGGCAGCGAATTGTTGGAGTCAAACTAGATTAATTTAAGTGAGTTTGACGTGGAACCAGCTTACCTGAATTTGGACAGTCTGGTTTAACCTGACCCACAATTGAGGTCTCGTAGCAGGAGGGCGTGGCAAGAGTCAAGTGTCTTGTCACTCCTAGCACTCCCTGATTGGTGACAGATTGAACGCGAACCAGATAGCGACAGTCGAATCGCAGATCGTAAATTACAAAGTAATTCTCCTGTTGTCAGCAAAACAAATTCAGGCAGTCAGTGGCGGTTCCAGGAATTCTTGGTGGGGGCAGTGGCGGCTCCAGAATTTCGCAAGTGGGGGCCCTTGGGGTGGTAATTTTTAATCATGGGGCCAACCATTTGTTGTTAGGTACGTAGTATTAAGTATAGGATCCCAACAGGGAGTCACTGGGGGGGGGGCAGGCACTCAATAGGGGGCACGGGCTCCCCGGGCCTCCTGTGGAGCCGCCACTGGTGGGGAGATGAAAAAATGTATAGGAAGTTGGTGGAGGGATGCAAAGGGAAGTAGAAAAGAGAGAGAAACGGTCATTGTTAATGTTTTGCCCACTAAATGTTAATAGACCTTGCCAAAAATACCCGACATGCAAAAAAGAAGGCCATTCGCAGTATTTTTCACTAAACTTTTTAAAAACTCACCGGAAATAGGCTGACAAGTATATAAAGGTCATCCGGAACCCCGGTGGGGGATGCATCCCCAGTCATCATCAGGGTGGAACCGCCACTGCAGGCAGTTTTTTCTAAATTACTTCCTTTGTCAATATATATGTACATGTACGTATTATCACTATCAGCAGCATCCAATGCATGAGCATATTAGTCAACTATATCCATAGGCCGATCTAGGGGCGGGTGTGGTCATTTGGGAATTTTGGGACGTGGGGCTCATCATGGCGTAAACGAGGGCGTCTTTCCCCATGCCCTTAAATGTTAATAAACCTTGCAAAAAATGTTAACAACATGCATCAATCCATTAACAAGGGGCGAATCAAGGCAGAACGGGGGAATTGAACATAAAGTGCTCCCAATCTGGATTCCTGGATCCGCCCCTATAATTATCAAAGCTATAATCATAATAGGCCCTATTGTAAATGCTTTGGGATTGCCAACCTTATTTTTGCATTCAGTTTATCAGTAATCATTCTTCATCTGGTACGATTATAATATTTCAAAAATTATAGGCTATGTTAGGGCAAAAGTTTTCATTTCAGTTGCCTATGAGCATTTGCTACGAATGTAGGCCTATAGTTAAAAAAATAATTCCCCGTTACTTTACATTGCGTAACGGTTAGTGCATTTTCTGTCCGCACTGATTTTTGTCAATCGCGGCTGGAATAAAAATAATTGAATTTGAAGGTCGATTGAGTGCGTTAAAACTTAAACCTGAGACGAACAATACAGAGCGTCAGAAGAGAGACAACAAGGAGACAAAATGCGGATAAAATAATAATTAATCTGGCGATAGGTCGGTTTTATACGCGTAGGCGATTTAGGCGGCTGTCTATGGCGGAACTGTTTTTTTTTGGGAGGGGGCGGCATTTTTGGACTAAAATATTTGTCCGTTAATAATTTTTGGCGATTTTGTGGGTTCGATTTCGATAATATTGCTCTGAACTTATTTTTATAAAGTCTAAACATTACACTATACTTATGTAACAATGAATTGCATGAATAGATATGGACCTACACAGAGTCGTAGATAGGTGTGGACAGGGTGGAAAGCTGCCCCGGGCGTTTTCGGGGGGGGGGGCGCCAGAAACTATGGTTATAACAAGTTAAAAACCCGTCGAAGGTATTGCGTCAGTGTGACAAACAAAATAGGCCATCGCCCGTTTTCTGCACCTCTTAACTCCTCCAACGTCGTGAAAAATCTGATGAGCAAAAAAGTCATCACCAATTTTTCAGTTTTTAAACTGTTTAGCGAAAAATGTATGCATTGCCCCGGGTGCAAATTACTCTAGCTATACAGTTCTGGGCCTATACAACGGCAAATTTTGCCATTTTTATAGGCGGCACTTATATAATGAAATGCAATAAAATGTACAAGACAATTATAGTGATAATAATAGTGATCGCTTGCTCGTACAATCGTATTTTTATACTGTTAGGCCCGCAAATGCCCAGAGGCCCGACGACCTGTAGGGGCTCCGGGCGGGTCAGCAACAAAAGTTATCGCGTGCAATATTATTTATTATTATGAACGGTGTGGAGGTCAGGGGAGAGCGGGGGTCCGCAAAAGGCATTGCGTGTTTTTTTAACGTTTTCAAAAGTCTGACAGGTAAAATAGGTCAACACCACTTTTTCACACTTATTTTGTATATTTTCGGAAAATCTGGAAATCGTTGAACTTTTTGAGGACGTTATAAACGTTTGGCACGCTTTCATTTAAGAAATGTAATGTCCCGTGACTGGACTGGTTTGCTCTGCCCAGGGGTCTGGCCTGGAATATCTCTCGACGGGCCTGTTGCTAGTGTGGCGGCGGCTACATTACACATTGCCTACTCTAAACAAAATTCGTTGGATCGGCCCTGTTTGACGACGGCACGCTGCTGCTGCTGCTGCTGCTCAGGGGCGGTTCCACGTTGGGGATGACTGGGGATGCATCCCCCACCGGCCCACCAAAATGCGTCTTCAATGGGAGATGATCGTCTAAACGGATTAGCTTTCATGTATATCCACAAAGATATGGACGTATCCATAGACAATGACATCGACAAATTCGCTTCCAGCAATAGAAAACTCTATTTTGCACTATGACTTTGTACAACCAGACTAAAATGGCTTTAATGCATTGTCAATTCAGAACATTATATCTTATAAATCAGTTCTACAGAGTTCTTCTAAACCGTTTACACATAATTCCTTTGAAAATTGGCGGGATCTTCCTAGAAATTCATTGTATCCCCCCTCCAAGAGTTCCTGGAACCGCCACTGCTGCATGCTGCCCGTCCTAACCAGTGACCTGTGGTACCCGTACGGCTCCGACGTACCTGAGTGCTACCTGACATGACCTTGGCAAGACCGTCGTCCGACAGGTGATCGGCGATGCACGCCTCCGGAGACCAGAAGACGAACACACGATCGACTGCGGGAAGAAGTCCTCTGGCGGTGGACTCTGGAAGACGCCAGGAGATGTTCGCCTTTAGAACTCCGTTGTGGTAGAATGAATGGTGTGCGTGCAGTTCCAGCGGAGTGGGAGGGGTGGGAACGGTGCGCGCAGGGTTCGGAGTGTGCAGGGTACGAGAACCTATTACTGCAAAAATTAATACGACCCAATCGTAACTGTAACTGCAACGGTAACTGTAACTGAAGGCTGCACCTAATATATGACACTGTGTAGAGCGTTTGAAATGCCACAAAAATGGTGAGCCATTTCAAACCACAATATAATGCACAGTTTAAAAAATATATTCTCTGTCAAATGACTACTAAGTCGATAGAGAGATGAGTCGTATTCTAAGATAACTGGTTCCTTGCATCGCAGGTTTAATATACGAAAAAAATATTATAAAATCGATTCCCTTGTATACTGATAGGTTCTGTTGTAATTTGTAGACGCGAAGACAAGAAGACAAAGAAGAATACAGGAACAAACCTACTAGAAGACAAGCGGGCAAAGAATCAGATTACACGGCAATACCATAATGTGAATGAATTGATGGGTGAAACATAGTGGTTCTCCCACAGGGCAGACCCCACTGAACAAATCAAAATCCTATTATTATTATTATTATTATTATTATTATTATTATTATTATTATTATTATTATTATTATTATTATTATTATTATTATTATTATTATTATTATTATTATCATTTGTAGATAAGAAAATTCACGGGCAACTTGATTTTTAAAACCGATTCTAGAGAAACCGCTAAGTTAAGTCGAGATTCTTACATCTCGTCGCCTGAAACCAGCTTAACTTGGAAGCCCAGGTAAAAGACCTCTATAAAAGACTTTGATCTAAAACTCTAAATGAATAGCACAAACTGCTCTATCGAATAAATGGAATTTGCATAAAACCTTGCGTATCGGATTTTGGAAGAGGATAGGTCATGATGAAGAGGCTGGCTTTGTCGCTCTTCAATCGAATCTCGCCGTATTGGCAAATTGCTTGAATCTGATAAGTAACAACAAATAAATAATATTAGAATATGCCTGATAAGATACGCAGGGGCGCGGCGACGGCGGGGTATATCGGTATATATATACCCCCAACAAAAAATCAGACTACCTTAAAAGTTTTGATGCGTTTTTTAAGATTTTTAAAGTTTTTAAAGATTTATACCCCCACCCCAAATCACATCATACCCCCAAATCAAATTTCTGGCTACGTCCCTGAAGATAATATAAGATATAGAGAGACGATATACTGCATCATCTCATTCATAATTAATACGATAGATTCTTGGCCATCGGACATCAAATGGCGCTGTACCTTTGCGGTGGTGTCAAAATAACTCACTGTCATAAGCAAAGCGAATTTCTTTAGCCAAAGTTGATTTTAAGATTCGACAGCATGGCCCTGCGCTTACCTGAACAAAATAGGTGCTGTCCGGGTCGAGGTCTGGAATCTGGAACATCACCTGGTCACCGGGAACGACTTCTCTGAATTCGTTCGACGACTGAGTGACGCCACCCTTCGACTTCTTGCTCCAGAATAACTATTAGGGAAAAAATTAATCAAAACTTCAAATTTTAGCGCAGAAATTAGTAGTGGAGAAGTAATGGTTGTAATGGTGGTGGTGGTGGTGGTGGTGGTAGTAGTAGTAGTAGTAGTAGTAGTAGTAGTAGTAGTAGTAGTAGTAGTAGTAGTAGTAGTAGTAGTAGTAGTAGTAGTAGTAGGATCTGTACTACATCAGAATCACTGGCAGCATCATTCGTTCGAATAAGGATACACATCATGACGTCATATATAGCACACGTCATCACCCGTCCTGGGTCATCGCGTAACATATTGATAAAGATGGCCGAGACAGAGCGGTGATCGAGCGACGTTGTTTACCTTGTATCGACCGACGGGAAGATCGGATTTCTTCGGATGGAACCAGTGCAGATTGACCGCCACTTTGCCGCCCATTATGAGAGTGTCGCCTTCTGTCACGTTGCTCGGAGGATCTGGTCTCGTCGGTTCTGAGGGACAAAACGAAAGAACCCACCCAAGCCAGCATTTTTAACGCAACGGTGTTCAATACAACGTTCCATTAAAAAGTAGGGGAGGAGGAGTCAAATCGCTAGAAAATAATGCTGCAGTATTTTGAAATGCTGATAAGTAAGAATGCAAAATCTTGTGAATTTATATTGCTCGTTCGAAAGGGGTCGTCCATAATTACGTCACGCGATTTTGGCACTTTTTTGACCCTCACGTAACGCGACGTAACAAAACGTCAGACCCGCTAAATTATGACATAACAACATCCTCGTATTTTTTTCCTCTTGAAAATTGTATTTGTTTCTTCTCCAAAATATCCCTGACAAGTAAAAAAAGGTCAAAGGTCATGACCTAATTAATTTTTTTGCGTGACGTCACATTTATGGACCACCCCTGCCGTCGTCACACTTCGTAACAAATGGCCGGACCCCCTCCCTAACCGCGTGACGCAATTTATGGACGACCCCAAAGCAGTGCCGCACTGGCTTACACGCTTAGTCTAAGTTTGAAACAGCCAGAGCCAGAGTTTTACCCAGACTCGGGCCTTTGGGCGAGATATTGACTTGGCTGGAGGGGAAGAGACACAGTACAATGCAGAAATATGTGTCAGTGCTGGAATTTGGGGTATTTTTGTGGCTTGGGGGTCTCCCCCCAACAGGTCTGGATATAACACTGGTTATAGCCAAATGGTTGAGACAGTCAGGCAGGGTCATTTTATCCAAAGGGTCATCGTGGTATGGTACGCATGTTAAAGAAAAGGCTTAAAGCTTAGATAGAATACTTGAGGATATGTTGCAATAAGGGGTCGTCTTAAACGAGTGGAGGTCGAACCTCTTTAACCTTCCGCAATATAATCGTCATATGTTGATCACATCTTGGTCTGCTAAATTATGAACTTAACGAGCCATTAAAAGCCAAGAAATGTGTAGAGTTACCCTTTGAAACGGTGAACGCTTTGGTTGGCGGTGAGCTGCCCTTACGTCCGTTAACGTTAACGGCAGACACCCGGAACTGATACCAGTGTCCGGGTGTTATGTCGCTGACGACGGTCGACGTACCGGTCGTCTATATAATGAAAGAACGAACGGAAGGTAATGCAGTTATAGTCATAGCTAGTGGCGTAGCCAGGATTTTCCGAAGGGGGTTATAGTTCCCAACTTCGAAAAATTCTGACAAGCAAAAACGTCAGATATATGAGAGCGTACAACTATATTGATACCGAAAAATTATTTTTTATCGAACAGCCAAGGGGCGTTGAAGGGGGTTAACCCCCAAGCCCCTCTTGGCTACGTCACTGGTCATAGTTACTGCAAGCTGTAGCGTTGTAGCCTATATCTAGGTCTACAAATCAGGGGCGTCGGCCGCGTGGCCAGGGTTCCCGAATTTTGCGCAAATCCCACGACTGATCCCATCCAGAATAGGGAGCCGGGCCCCCGCCCGCCCCTGGATACACCAGTGCTAGAAATAAATGTTTACGCCTAAGTCAAAACAAAATTGGTTTTTACTGAATAGTGTCAATACAATTAAGTTTACTATTTATTATTGAGCTAAAGAAGTTTTATGATTGATTGATTGATTGATTGACACCACATACGATATAGTATTATGTAATGATACAATAATAGTCAAAATACTAATGCCAATAAATGAGTTGCAAGTGGTTTAGTAGGATTTCTCCTGTGTTGAAAACACCTGTCTCTCGTAAAGTCCTCTCTTCCATCTTCCGTTTGTCCGCCGCAACTGTTATTTTTGATTCAACAAAAAAGCAAAAAAACAAACCCAATGCGCAGTAAGCCTATATGCAAAACAGCACGCATTTTAAATTTCCGTCCTTCTTAATTTCTAATTTCTTGTACATTACAGTCGGTATGTAGGTAGGAATCAAACTGACATGTAGTAACATAATTGCATAATTATTATATAATAGCACAATTGTATTATTATTATTATTATTATTATTAATTATTATTATTATTATTATTATTATTATTATTATTATTATTATTATTATTATTATTATTATTATTATTATTATTATTATTATTATTATTATTATTATTATTATTATTATTATTGTATAACACAATTTATTTATTCCGTGGATTAATTGATTATATGATGGACCACTTTCTCCGTCTGGATCAAAGCCTGAGAAAATCGATTTCGACGGAAACTTCTCTTTGATTCTCATTGTTTCGACCGAAGACACAGACTACGCACGTGACCTTCGCATCTAAGAAGAGTTCGGTTCTAGTTCTGTAGATGTAACCCGTTGATGACCTGTGCCGTTTGATGCCACGGTGACATGTCGCTTTCGCTTTCCTGCGGCCCGATGTTCCAGCGCGAATCGACGATGTACAGAACGGGACCGGAGGTCAGGTTGGAGGCGACGGAATTCCAGCGCAGTTCGATCGAGGCAGCCTTCGTTCTCTCGCGGATCACCGGCCGATCCGGAATAGCCGGAGTACCTATATAGGAGTTACCGCATAGACACTGGATAGACAGCAAGCAGCACTCGATACGGTAAAACTTCGCTATAACGGACTCAGTTATTATAGCGTATACTCGGTTGTAAAGTATACCGCAATGTACAGTCCCGTGTGATGCGGTGCCGTACATCGGATGGCATTGGATGTAACGTACAACGGATGTAGCACACTCAATTTGACAGACCCGCTATGTACGTGACAACGAAGATCTACTGTACCCCTATGTATAGGATTCAATTACGTTATGCGTAATGTCTACGTGACGTTTATCGTTGAATCGATATAGATTCGGTGGTTTTCGATGTAGAGATTAAACAAACATTAATCAAATAAACAAACATTAATCAAATATCACTTCACTCTTCAATTATTCACTTCCCCTCCCTCTCAACCACTACGATAGTTCGACAATAGTATTCTCGTGTCAAGTCGCATCACGTCTAGATTATGTCACGTCCGTTCGTTATCTTTGATGATTTGCGTTCGTCTGCTGCTGTTTATCAGTGCATAAATTCTTTTCCTCGAACATTTCGTGTTCAATCGCTATTTTTTAAATGACGAAAGGAATTGTATATAATTATAGCGGCAACAGTTCTTGTAATAAACCCTAAAGTCCGATGTTCGAATCTGCTCTTTATTCTCTCACCCCTTGATTACAAAGTTATATTATACTGGATCGGTTTTTCATAAAGTCAAAATGTGCAAACTGAACACTGAAAATCGCACAGTTGTAAGTTTTTTCAAAGCTTTTCTCTGCATTTTGTCTTTGAGTTTCGCCCGTTTTGCTTTCCCAGTCTCCAATTCTTCCAGTCCAACTGCTAAATAAAGCAATCAAAGCGCTTTCATCTCAGATCTTCATTATAAAGTTTTTTCTTGCGAAAAATCGTCATCAGAGAATCCAGTCAGCGCAGCTAATTCATGCGCCTCGCTGTCTCTTTCTCGCTCGATTTCATTTCGAAGACGGCAGGCCAAGAGGCCTAATAATTAGGCTTTTACTCCACTATGAGCCGGCGGTCCATAAGTCTTTCGTCGCTAAGCGCAGCCATGCAATCCAGGCAGCCATCGCAAAGATTTGATTAGCTTTCTAAGCGCCACAGCCGGTTCTTCGTCAATATCAAAGCGGGCGAAACGGCGCCTTCAAATCAACACTTCCCCGGCGAATGACGGGACAAAGAATCAAGACCACATGGCAAGCGACGGAGCTTCTTCACGTAGCCAATAATGCCGACGCTATAGGCCTACAGACGAAAGATATTAAACGCTAGGCGGCAAACCTCAAGACAGTTTCCTCATCAACAAACGCTTATATCACGTATATCTCGGCGACTTCAAGCTTTACTGTGCACTGTCGTTGCGTACAGTAGAACTTCGTTATAACGTAATCGGTTATAACGAATGCCCGGTTATAACGAACGTACCGCAATGTACGGTCCCGTGTGAAGCGCTACCGTATTGGATGGTATTGCAGGCCTATATAACGTACCTCGAATATAACGCACTCAATTTTACAGACCCGCTAAGTACGGCGTAACGGAGCTCCACTGTAATTGTTTCTTATCGTGTCCGGTGCGGTTTACCCTGATCTTCAGCACCGTGGTTGTGTGGTCCTCCTTCGGCCATTTAAACGTTAGACGTTTCATCGGGTGAGGTAATATAACGATACTTGGCTAATCTAAGCCTATAATTATGTCGTAACGAAACTATTTTATACGTCGTCTGACACCTTGTGTCGGGACGCCCTCTTCAGACGCATCGCCGCCCTCCCCTCCCCCTCCAAAGACGAGGCGGCGGACTTCAAAGGGGAGAAAGCAGCCGAGAAATTATGGATCCGGACATCCGGAGAAAAATCAGCGAATGGAAGAAAGCCTTTCCAACGCCCGGAAATCTCTGGCTTCTTCCAATTTTTCCACTTTACTAGCACGCATGCAGTATTTCGTCGTCGTCATCGTCCTTATCATGAATGTAAAAATCAGCCAACAACAACAACGACAACGACGACAACAACAGTAGCAGCGACAACAACAGCAACAACAGCAGCAATAATAATAATAATAATAATAATAATAATAATGATGATGATGATGATGATGATGATGATGATGATAATAATAATAATAATAATAATAATAATAATAATTATTATTATTATTATTATAATAACCTTCCAAGGAACTGTCACATAATAATAATAATAATAATAATAATAATAATAATAATAATAATAATAATAATGATAATAATAATAATAATATATTAATAATAATAATAATAATAATAATAATAATAATAATAATAATAATAATAGTGAAATGGAGTAAATGATTTCTTTTCGAATCGAGCGACAGTTTTGCGAAGTGGCTCTTAATCTTGTGTGTTCCTACTCCCTAATGTCAACTTTATCAGTCTTAATTCCATTTAGAGCGATCTCAAGCGAAGGCGAAGTTGAGTTTATTGCTCCGTGACGTCATATTTACCTCAACTGCCCGAGGTCCCAAATAAAACAAGCACCACCTGTTGGCGTCTTATACTGCGCTTCGCTTTAGAACTACGCCAACAACATACACCTATAACCAGACGACGGCGACTGTACCAACCGTCAAACAGGTGGTCCGACTGCTGACAGGTTGAACCGCAGCTGCTGGTGCAGCACTTCCGGTGGCTGTGACAGTCGGCGTCGCTATGGCAACCGGTGTCGCACTGCGCCATCTCGGTGGTTGCCGCCTCGTTTTGCGGGGGGCAGTTACCTCGGTGGACGGCGTTCGATTGTTCCAAGAACTGGCAACTCTCTCGACATGGAAGGTCGTATTTCTAAACAGCAAACGATAGGCATTATTCAATAAAACACTAAACATATCTAATCCGTCGTATTTCTAATAGGTCCTACGCGACATTCATATCGAATGCATTCGAAAGAGAATAATTAATCTAAGTGGTGGGCGCGACCGATTGCAGACGACATCGGCTCAAACGCTGTCTGGACACGTTGTCAAAAGCCCTTTGCTGCTGCTGCTGCTTCGGCGGCGGCGGCAGCGTACAAAGCAAAAGAACAAACTGCACTGAGTACACAGAGAACTCCGTGGACACAAAGAAGACAAACGCAGACTACTTCAAGCCAAGTAAACAGCTAAGATGTTTCTCACAAAGGACCACGAAATACATATCCGTCTAAATCAAACAATCGTCACGGCGCTGTATAATATACGCATACTATGCGGGCGTACTGTAAGTTTTTAAGGGGCGCGCCTGTCAGAAACATCTGCCGTCTCTTATACAAGATTACATTTACGATCGGAGCAAAATTAAGACAACGTACGAACGTTTAGTAAAATGTAAAAACGGAAGAGAAATGTTCGTTATTCCCGAAAGTGTGTGCGTACTTTCGCGTACTTTCATACTGTCGACAGACAATATTGATTACCACGTTTAGTTGTACTCGAAAAGAAAGTTTAAAAAAAAGTTTATTTAGTAAAATATTTGAGCAAAGTTAGTCAAAAATGATTCAGCTTCGAGATGAGACCTCCGAGATGAGACGTGGAATGTATAGGTCCTTAACAGAGGGAGAGAGAGTGCTTTCATATTTTCTTCCTTTCTTTCCTCGTTTCTTTTTTCATTTCATTCTTCTTTTTAATTTTCTTTCTTTCTTCTGTCTTCTTTATTAATCTCTTTCTTTTTCTTTCTTTCTAGCCTTCATTCATTCATTCATTCATTCATTCATTCATTCATTCATTCATTCATTCATTCATTCATTCATTCACCTTTTAATTTTCTTCCCTCCTTCCTCTATCCGCCCACGACTTATCCACGCTTTCTTCTCTTCCAGCTAATTTCGCTCTCTTTTATTTCCTATCTCGTTGACCAAACAACAGTTGTTTGTCCGGTGGCGTCCGCGAAAATCACCCGAAAGAACCGGCGCCGCCGCTGACAGCAGCAGCAACAGCATTAGCAGCAGCAGCAGCTGACAGCAGCAGCAGCAGCAGCGCCGCCTGCCGTCTCAATCACTATACGGCGTCCATTGTCCGAGCAGACGACGACGACGACCGAAATCCCAATAAACCCGAACACTGAGAACCCGACGATATGTTGACGCATTGAGAACCGAGTAAGTAAGTAAGCGAGCGAGCGAGCGAGTGAGTGAGTGTCTAAAGGTCGTCGAGTGCGATCGCTATTTTGACTCAGAAGACGCGGTCACGTGACGAAAACAATGCCACGTGAACAGATTCGGCGATTTTTTGGAACGGCGTCATACTGTAAGTGCAAGTTTCAGTCTACAATTCCGAAAAGTGCTACAGATGAACTTCGTTATAAGGGACTCGACTGTAACGCATGCTTGGTTAAAACGTACCGACCGCGATGTACGGTCCCGTGTGATGCGCTACTGTATTTGATGGTATGGATATAGCCTAACGTACCTCGGATATATATATATATATATATATATATATATATATATATATAGGCTGAAGGACTAAATTTTACCGATCCGCTATGTACCGTACGCCATAACGAAGTTCTACTGTAGATAACACTCGTTTTAGAAAATACGCATGCAAAAGATATAGACAATTGCCCATCGCACAGCAAGGTAGAGTATTAATATTATTAAAAATTCATAGAGCAAACAGTAGCATAGCAGTGGTGACATTCTAGCACGGTTATTGTGCTACTAACCGGGAGTTGGCACGCTTCTTCGCAGTGGGAGACACTTGTGAACGGCTGGGTACAAGGCCTAAGACACTGAAATCAGAAAGCAAAGAAATGCACGGCATTCATACAATTAACAGCAACAATTGCAAATCTATTAAACAGATACGTCAAACTGTCGGACGATCATTGAACGCTAATATATAATTCATTCAATTCGTTCTGAGTATCATCGATCGATGACCATTTAACAGTGGAATGGCATTCAAAATCTGTAGCACAGCAACCATTAAGCAGAACGCTCTAAAGCCAACATTGCGTTGACTTACAGCAGGCTTTTTCAAAAAGCAAGCTTAGAGAGTGTCTTATACTTTCTAAGCCTAATCGACTATCGATTATTCTGCTCGCGGTCATATAATAATAATAATAATAATAATAATAATAATAATAATAATAATAATAATAATAATAACAACAAGGAGGCTGTCAGTCTCTGTTAAAACCACTGTAATAACTCGACATTCAATAATAATAATAATATAATAATAATAATAATAATAATAATAATAATAATAATAATAATAATAATAATAATAATAATAATAATAATAATAATAATAATAACTGGATATCATGTGGCTTGGACTGTGTTGGGAACCACTGTAACACTGTTGCTAGTACAGTCCTTTATTCCAACCTCTGTTTTCGCCCGTTACAGTTGTTATCTTTGATTCTACAAAAGTCAAACACAATTTGCGGCATAAGCTTACTGCAAGGAGTGTAAGCCAAACGCCACACACATGAAATTTCAGTTCTTGATAGTTTTTTTAACACTATAAGCACTACGTTTATCAACCGTACCAACTGGTCGGGATTAAGCTTTTGTGGACCCGTTTCACAAATGAATTAATAGGTCCCAACGGTGACGCTTTAGACAAAATGTCTTTTAAATAATGAAAGAATAAAATTGGTTTATTTTCAATAGTTGAAGTAGCGCTTCTGAGAAAAAGACAGACGTTCAGGTGATTTTTATGATCTAATATCATGAATTTAAACCGATATTGTAGTATGACAATATCGACTGTCACAAAAAGCAACATCACAGCCATATTACAGCTCTTGTGCTAGTCTACAGTGTACTATACGGATAAAGTTCTGTAATATTAAGTTGCCCTGTTTTGCGTGCAATGTCAAAAATCTAATTTAAAAAAAGAAATAAGCGGCTGTAGTCAATTGCTGCGAATACAGTTTAGCCAAATTTCTGTGTTCGAAAAACTCAATTTGAAAATAGTCGTATCAACCGATGGCTTTTGAAACGTCAGTGGCTGATGATTTTTTTCCCGACAACTAGAATTGCTGTACAGTACATGTCATTATATAGTACACTGTATTGACTATTGACTATACTATTACAAGATAATAAGATTATTAGAGCTTAGAGCCATAGGATCATGCCAGTTCATGAGTCAGAAGCAGCAGTGACCGACTGGGTCGGGAAATATTGGTTGCCAGGAGACAGAGGGCCCACTCTGCACTACCCACATCGGCGATCGCTGATGTCTTCGACGTTTTAGCATTACTTTAGTCCACAGACTGACGGCCCTTAACTATTACCGTCTAAAGGACCCCCTTTGCCATCTGGCAGGGTGACAAACCGGCCAGTCCGCCACTGGTGACTGGTCAGCAGTATTAATCTATCCAGTAGTGGCAATAGTAGATATCTAGTAGGTCTTTAAATTGCTAATTTTTTAGCAGGACCGTTTGTTTCGTTTGAAACACGTACAACGTGGTCAATCCGGCCCTCCATACCAACCTCTGGAGTGCCTGAGATACAGTGTTTATTCTAGTCGCCTAGACATTGGGGGAGTTTAATATTTTTGGGGGAACAGACATTGGGGAGGTCATACTACTTGCCAAAATGTAAAAAATTTTTTGGGGGAAATTTCAAACTTGGGGAGGATTTCCCCCAGAGAAGGTCTAGAATAAACACTGCCCGAGATATATAACAAAGCAACGGAAATTCAGTCGAGAGACCCTGGAATCGTTTAACTATAAGAACAAATATAATAATAACAGTTGGATCAACTTGAGCGTAAATAACGTCTTTGGAATTTTGCGATTGTCCTTAAGGGCCTAATTAAGAAATCGAGCAACACTATTTCGATAAAAGCAACATTAAAGGACCGTTTCTGTGGAAACGCAGTTTCTCCGGGTTTTCGCGTTCGAAAACGAAAACGAAATTCAGGGTTCGTTCCCTTGGAATCCGTCGGTGAAATTAACCGATCAAACGCACGGCGGTGTAAACCGATTTCGCGAGGCGCTTCCGACTCGACGCCGTGACAGAAAATGCAATTAATTAAGGAAGAAGGCGACTTTCGACGAACATTTGGAACCGCCGTCCGCCCTTGGCCCCGGAAAAGAAGACCGAACGCCGACTACCACAACAGATTAATTCGATTGCCCACCGCCAGAGGGAGGGAGGGAAGGAAGCAGGTCGACCGTAAAAGTAGCGCAGAACCGTTTAGAGCCGCAGGAGGGGGGAGCAGCTAAATGGCGACGATCACCGAGATTCAGAGAAGAACGGACACGGTTACGACATCCGATGAAGAATTTCGGTGCTGCTGGCGACCGGAATAACATTGGTAAAATCAGGACAGATACAATTGCAGAAGAGACAAGCTTACATAGGCCAGGCAGTATAGAATGAATGGATCGCCACGAAGGTCTAATTCTACTACTACTACTACTACTTCTGTTCATCCTCTTGTCCTTTTCTTCCATTTCTTTCTTTCATGCTCTTGTTCGTTCTCTCTCTTCTTCTTCTTGTTCTTCTTGTTCATCGAGTTGTAAGTAAGTAAGTAAAATATTGTAAACTTCTACAGCGCCCCAGAAAGCAGCACAGCAGTAGCTGCTTATTCTTATGCGCTTAATCTTTCTTGAAATAGCTTTAGGCAGGGTGGTTTGTCGGCCGGGCAAAGGTCAGTGTATCCATGAGGCGGCGGGTCAGGTTGTTGTTGCTATGGGGGAAATGACTTTTCGAATAGGAAGGTTTTAAGTTTAGACCTAAAGGCTTGAGGAGACAGTGAAGGAATTAAAGGAAGTGAGGATTGTAGTTGTAGTAGTAGTAGTAGTAGTAGTAGTTGTTGTTGTTGCTGTTTTTCATCTTCTTATCTTCTTTCTTCTCCTCCTCCTTATTCTTGTCGTTCTTTGCTACTACTACTACTACTACTACTACTACTACTACTACTACTACTACTACTACTACTACTACTACTACCACTACTACTACTACTACTGCTACCACCACCACCACCACCACTACTACCACCACTGCTGCTACCACTGCTGCACCACCACCACCACTACCACTACCACTACTGCTACCACTACTACTACCACCACCACCACCACCACCACTACTACTACTACTACTACTACTACTACTACTACTACTACTACTACTACTACTACTACTACTACTACTACTACTACTACTACTACATCATCCTCGTTCTTCTTCTTCTTCTTATTTTCTCCTTTCTTCTCCTCCTCCTTCTCCTCCTCCTCCTCTTCTTGTATACAAAGAAAGAGGATTAATGAACTTGAAATACGGGCGTTAGAAAATGTCGCTTAAATTTATTCAGAGCTTAACCAGTTTTCACGAACAAACTGTTCGAAGTAAGGAACATAAAATCGCGTAAGTAAAATGTCACAGCACGATCAGAAAAGCCATCAAAATGTTGCCTCAAAAGCTTCCATTGCAACGTGTCTGCATAGGACAGAAACCAGCGTGCACTAACGAAACACTACTGACTCGAAAACGTGGACCGTATAAGAAAGTTCACTTCGAGAAATCCAACGACTTGTTTTGCTTCTCAGTCCAACCCCCCACCACGAAAGATGACGAATTGTGCATATATGAGCATGTACTCTTCTTTAGTATCCTGACCAAAGACCGCGACAATCTAGGGTGCTACGAGGAGAAGTATAAGAGCGTATAGAGAAGACGAAGCCACAGCAGCGGGTATTACTGTAATCTTAACGGCGTCTTCGTTCTATAAAGATTCCCCAGGAGAGTCGTCGTCTGGAGCCACTTCTGAGACGCGCTCTCTCGCAGAATTTGTCACTTCTGATCTACGTCATCATTCGAGCGAATCGATTCGCATAAAATCAACTACGGCGCCGAGAACGGAAATTAGTTCAGCTCCTCTTAGCCAGCTATAGCAACAACGATTTGAAATCTCGACACAGCTAAAATCCTCCACATAAATCATGGTGTTTATAGCACGCACATGTACGAATGTGTATTCATAATTTCATAGCAGTGGCGGCTCCACACGGGGCCAGTGCCCCCTATCGAATGCCTGGCATCCAATGGCCCCCTGCAGCTGGGACCCTAAACGCACTACTACATACCTATCAACAAATGGTTGGCCACCATGCTTTGAAGTTGCCACCTCAACGCCCCCCCCCACTTGCCAAATCCTGAGGCGCCACTGATGCATAGTTTTGAGGCACTGTACCTTAGCTTCTCAGCGTTGCAGATGAATGCGTGTAATGGATGTATCGATAACATTGGTCACATTGTATTTACATCGGAAGACTTCAGCAGATCACATTGAGTCGAGATGACGCCAAAGATATACAGGTATATAACGCGTCGCCACAGACCAATACGACGAGGAATTCTCAAAGAAATTATTATTTCCCAACGGAACCGATAATTAATTAATTCTGCCGCCACCGACCAAACCATCTCGTTCTCCAAGTTACAGTACGTAAGGAATTTCCAGGAATTTCCTTCTGTCAACTGTTTAAGACGAAAAATTATGCAAAATTCAAAGACGCATGTTCCAATTAGCAAATATCTTCCTTCCCAACATTGGACCTGGTCATCCACCCATCGGTTTGGCCCTAAAATTACCAATATGGTGGGGCAATTAATACTACTAAATAGACGAAAACGCAGCAACAGTTGAAACAATAAATGGATTCAAAATTTATCTAGGAAAACTGGGTTATCAATATGTAGCGTTATTACAATGCATGGTTTTCACAGAGGTTAATGCCTCCTAAAGCACCTGAAACCATGTTATTATTATTATTATTATTATTATTATTATTATTATTATTATTATTATTATTATTATTATTATTCACTTGAAATTAATGTAGGTACTGCATCAGAAACGGCAAAACTAATCCGTAAACGTCTGCCCTTTAGTTGTAAAATCGCGTATACATTTAGACATTCCAACGGAGGTCCTACAGTACGACATGTAGTCGTACATTCAACAGCTTTGCACCAAGTATAAGATTCTGTAACGGATACGAAATCAATCGGTGTACTTCAGGAACTGAGAGCTGATTGGGAGGGGGAGGAGGGGGCTTACGAGAGGCTGACCAAGTATCGTGGAGCGACCATCAATCTTCCTCTACAGTCTACGCATAGGCCCTACGATGCAGATTTCGGTCGCGTGTGATGGCTTTTAACCGCCAGTCTGCAGCCGATGGGACTGGAGACGAAGACCCCCTCCCTCCCAGCGTGGTCCCGTTGTCTCCGTAACTGTCCCATGCCCCTCCCCCCGCCCCACTCGGGCAAAATAAGACGCAACACGGTTAACAAGATCATACAGACGCCGGCCAATAATTTGTCGCCGCCGCGGATAGCGCCTGTGTCAGAATCCGCGACGTTGACGTCGTACTCAGGAAGGGCGTCGCAAAGACGGAGACGGGGGGGGGCGGAGGAGGAGGAGGAGGCCGATGACAGTAGTCCTCAACCCTCCGTCCGTCCGATCCGTCCGATCCGTCGGTCGGGTGGACGGACAGACGACTGTGCCATAAATGGAAATCATTCCCCCCACCCCCACCCCCGCACACAAATCGGCCGACCGGAGTCTTCGGTAGATTTATTGGGACATCGGCGCGCCATCTTCCGTCCGATCGGAACAGCAGTCGTCGGAAACCAACGCAACAAGAAATCAAACGAATTCACATAAAATAAACAGAAGACCACGTGTGCGTGTGTGTGTCAGCATGTACAGTACGTTTGTGCGTGTGCGTGTAAGGAGATCACAGATGGAAAGAAAGGAGGACGAAGAGAACGAGGACGAGGAGAACGAGGAGGAGGAGGAGAAGGAGAGAGCGTTAGGCGATGCGTAAGAAGACTGGTCAGAGGGGCGTTGGTGTGTGTGAGAGAAAACACAAAACAAATGGATTGCTATAATCGTCGCTTAATGCGATGACCCCCTTAAAAGCGAAGAACGTAGTGACGCTGTTAAACACGGCACGTGCATGTCGTTGTAGACGTTTACGGCGTCAAATTCACGTATTATTTCTCTTCGACCATACTCCCAACCACCAAACAGGCGTAAATTTCTACTCGGCCTTTAGGTCTGAGCCCCCTCCCGCCCACTTTTTTGATAGGCTACCATAGGGAAGAGGGAATGTATAGCGGTTGGCTCCCTCACTTTTTTGTTCAAGTTTACGCCAGTGACCCCCAAATTTCTCAACAGTTTTGCGCAATTCCCACCAAAGGTCTCAGACACAATAGGGGCGGTGGCCCTCCGTGCCCCCGTGGCTACGCCGATGGTAGCGCCACGTTAACTGCCAAGAAATTACGAAGAAAATTACTTCTTTCCGACTTTGTCCTGCACATTATACTGTATGCCCGTGGCTTGTTTTGAGCTGTGAGTTTCTTGTACTCGGTTTCATTTAGTTCATTTCCATACAAACCAAGAGTATTTGACAACAGGCAGACATATGGTCGTTAACTAACCTAACAAGATACTTTTACGACAGTAGATGCAGTAGTATTTCCTGACTTATCCACCATAGACTGCCGCCTGGTTGTTCGCCGAATATTCTGGATTCGACCTGAATCTTGAATGATTTTGATTTGGTGTGACAACGGCTTATGCTTCTGTGCATTATTAAGTGGCTCCATACAGTGTTTTATCCAGACCCCAGGCCTTTGGGAGGGCGAATTGAGGCTTTCGGGTGGGGGGATCGACTTGGTTGGAGGGGAAAAGACACAGTTCAATGCAAAATTTGTGTAAGTGCTGGGATTTTGTTTGGGGGAGGGGGAGGATTTCGAGGTTTTTTTTTTTTGGGGGGGGGAGGATCTCACCTCCTAACAGGCTTGTATAAAACACTGACTCCATATAAATTTAGGAATAGATTAGATAATAGGATAGTACTATAGTTCTAGACTAATCTATTAAGGTGCTAATACGGCTAATACACATCGAGCGAGATAACCACTCAGAGAGCATCCACATTAGTGTAATATTTTTAATATTTGAACAATTTTAAATGTCAGAAATTGTGATCACTTTAAAAAGTAGACTAAATAGAAAATAAGACGAAGGTATTGGTGGGGATTTTGAGGGGGTGGGGTGCTCATAACTTACCGATTCGCATTCTTCTTGGCGTAGACAGGTCAGCAGCGTTATCGATTCGTAGACAATAGATAACTGAGGTTGGAGCGATCGCTGCGAAGATAACACAGATAAGAAAGTCTCAATTAAAATCAAATCCAGAAATACAGTAATTAGACCTACACCCAGGGACGTAAGTTCACTGTTTTCCAGGGAGGCAAGACACTTTCGACCTGACAAGTTTGATTTTTTTCCTTGTCAGTCTTTTTGCGGCATTATTTACTTAACATCAGGCCTTTTTAGAGTGCGTAGCACAAGACAAATTAGTCAACTTGCATGTAAAAACTTTAAAAAACACAAATATTCGCAAAAAATTTTCCCCCTAAAAATCAGGGGGCAACTGTCCCTACCCCCCAAAAAATTACATCCCTGCCTACATCATGGGAATCTAGTTTCAATTTATAAAAGAAAACAGAATATCATCCGACGAGAAACGAAACACTGTAGTCCAATTACTAATGAACTTTTAACACCGAGATAATTACACTTATAAAACAGCAAGGCTAACTGAGGCAAGCTTTGGGTTCTCGTGGTGGCGAGTAGTTAGAAGCATTTTCGTTACCATTGTCCTGTTTTGCAAAACGTTATAACTGCCAACAACTGCAGAATTTTCACAATGTGCTTCAGATTTAGGTTTATCTCCCTAAAGGTGCATCTCCGCTGTTGGGTTTGCCTCCATCGTCACTGGCTCTGCTTCCCAATATCTGACTGATATTTCAGGCGCTGATCTGATCTTTTGAGGACGATTTTCTGATGTCATCGATTAATAACTGCCTACATTGGAAAATGGTGCCGTGAATTACAGTAGTGTTAGCCTTTGTCTTGAAAATTTCGAGAAAGGAGACTGAGTTAAATCTCTAAAGTGTCACTGATAATTATAATCGTTGTAGGAGAAAGACTGTTTCTCTTTCATCTCCAGATAGTCATGGTAGAAGATCGCCGGAGAATAATAATAATAATAATAATAATAATCGTCATCATATTCGTCATCATCGTAATTATCATCATCATCATCATCACCACCACCACCACCATCATCGTCACCATCACCATCATCATCATCATCATCATCAGCAGCAGCAGCAGCAGCAGCAGCAGCAGCAGTAGCAGCAGCAATAGCAGCAGCAGTATCACCATCTTTAGCGTGGGCGGGGTGCGACCGTCTGGCGCAAAATTCTATGGAGAGGGCGCAAAATTTAAAGTACTGAAAACATAAAAAGACGAAGTAATAATAAATCATAAAGTAGGCCGTCACATGCAATTCACAAAGAATCTAGCATTGAAATACGGGAATATGACTTGAATACGTTTTGTTGCTTATCCTGACATTTTGGGGAGAAGCTGGAGGGGGGCACAATTCCTCTTTTTCCGGAAACGCTTCCAACCCGCATTCCGCCATTGGGGTGTTCTTGTTGGAAAGTAACCTCCAGCAGCATTCCAGAAAACGAGTATCATCCACTCGAGACATTGCTCGCAAAATTGTGTCGAATTTTACTTCACGACCGCCATATTTATCTGCACTTTTCCAGCAATCAAATAAAACGTTCAATAACGCAAAACTTTCAATAACGCAAAATCTGAACAATGTCAGTATAGACCAGTGCTTCCCAAACTGTGTGCCGCGGTACACAACTGTGCCGCAGCAACGGTAGAAGTGTGTCGTGGCAGAATGTTGGAAAATAGTAAAATAATAATGGTGCTGTATTAATTATTAATTATAAGTTGAATTATATCTCTTCAGTGAAGTTAAACATGAAATAATGATACAGATTGCAAAGAAAATATGTACAGATGAAGAACGGTAGTCAATATTATACTTGTATACAAGACTAGCGTATAATATATAACACTGGTAGGCCTATATAAATGCATCATTTTAAAAATGAAAGGTGTGCATTTCGGCTACAGTGTGCCGTTGACTGTATGTTTCTTGGATAGTGTGCCGTGGCTGGAAAAAGTTTGAAAAGCACTGGCTAAGACGCTAAAATGTCTGTCAGAAGTTTCCAGCAAGTTTCCCATCTACAGTGTGTGGCGATCGCGGGCAAATACCACATCTCCGTGACTCCAACTGCAACATGAAGGGCATAGCGTCCAAACAGCCTGCTGATGATAAATATTTGACCAAGTCGAACGGCATGCAGTCGCATAACGAGCAGCTGTCGAGAAGAATTTCTCCTCGCCATTGTACAGGACGCGTAAGAAGAAATTCGTGAAAAGGCCCCAATTCTGTCGAGCAAACATACACCGTCAAACGCGGTAAACACACGCGGAGCGATTCAAGGCGATTAATCGTCCGGCAGAAGGTTCTTTCAACGCCCGGAGAAACGGAGGAACCACGTCTAAGTAGCTGAATACCGCGTTAATCCAGATTTCTCAATAAGAAACAAAGTACTAAAAGCAGTATAGACGCCACGCAGGTGTTCTCTACGTGTACAATATGCACGGAAAACAGATGCACAGCGTTTTGATCGGATAACAGCGGTGACTATACGGGACACGAATAATGCCAGTTCTTATCTCGTGCGTGCCACCATAAGACTGCACGCAAACTAAGACGACACTAGTGGAAAGCTAAAGCATATTGAAATTGAAGGGGAATTATTGTCGAGAACGGAACAAAGGACTTGCAATCAACATGGCGCTCTGATTTCAATGCACCAGTCAATGGCAGTCATCAGCCGAAATAGTTATACGCAGACGATGCAAATGTCTGTTTTGTGCCTGTGGACGTGTGAATCTCCCAGTGTGACATTTGTAGAGGGAACGCGGATAATCCAGGTCATTGCTTGCTGACTTCCCTATCATCCACTGGTCCACCATACATACATACATAGCAAGGGGAAAGTTTCGTATTGTCGTTAACATGGTGAAACAAATAAAAATTCTTTTCCCTTGTCTGATTCTTTCCCCGCATTGGTCTGACTCTTAAATACCACTCTGGATTGACAGACTCGAACCCGGGTTCTCGTCGGTTCATCTAAACTAGAGCTGGCGTTCATAGAATGAGTAATCGAAACACCCAAACAAAATCGTTCCCTAGTAAAAGTAGTAGTAGTAGTAGTAGTAGTAGTAGTAGTAGTAGTAGTAGTAGTAGTAGTAGTAGTAGTAGTAGTAGTAGTAGTAATTGACAATCTGGAGATGAAAGAGAGACATCCTTTCTCTTACAACGAATATCCATGACACTCTGCAGAGCTTTGACGCAGTCGCCTTCCGCGGAACTTTCTCGCACAATAATAATAATAATAATAATAATAATAATAATAATAATAATAATAATAATAATAATAATAATAATAATAATAATAATGTAGGCCTAATATTATTACATAGTTGTTAACGCACGTTAAATCATTCACAAGGTGAAGAAGTGCGAGACAATCAGAGGCGAGCAGCTTTCCCAAAGTTGCCAGGCAGTGACTAAGATCAATTTCGAACCCGCAACCCTCCAGGGTTGCGCGACGAGATTCCTATCACAACTGCACCGCCACCCCATGATTGTTCCTAATGCATCATCCACACAATATCTGGGCGTTCAACATATTTCCGGCCACGCCAGAGAAACAATCGAACGAAACGCGCAGTACCGAAAGCAGTACATAGAAAAATGACAGTCAGTTCATTACAAGACCATCAGATCTAGTTGACGTCAGAACCATCTGACGACATAAACGTTGGAACAAACATGGATCGTGGAACGTGCGCTTACCCAAGGCTCGTTCCATCGCCTGATTAATACTGTCACGACGTTTTGCGAGCGGTATGTCAGGCCTAATCAGTCACTTTGCGGCGAATTTTATTTGAAATGTCAACTGAAAATGTCATTCGATAATTTACCAGATCACGTCTTCCCATTCAATCGACCTGCAATGCTTCATCATTTTTATTAGTATGGCTGTTCGTTTGTCGGTTGGAAATCATTTCGTTTTCCACTGCGAAGCGTAGGATTATGGAATCAGTGTTGAATAGACACTATAGCATCCGCGGTCATATTCTTCTACTACCCTAAGACTGATCAATTTATTCTAAACGTAATTTTTGCCCGTTAGCTAAGGCGCTTTCGTTAAACTGTTATTTTATACGGTTTGTCTCATGTGTCCTGTTATTATGCCAGTGAGTGGAAGTGTTACTGAATGGTAATGCTCTGCCTACTTACTGTATAGTATGTTGCTAACGTGGGCACAACATAACAGGTCCGCCAATTTCCAGTCCTGCATTTTCCACCCCTGAAATTTCGTCCGTCATTTTCCAGTCCGGCATTTTCCGGTCCTGCATTTTCAGTCGACCCATTAATTCTATAAAATGTACCTACAATAAAAGTAAAATGAACAAATCTTTCGATTGTCGGATGTAATGTTACTTTAGTATGCACAGTTTCTGTATGTCCGAACGCCCCGCAAATATTCTCCCGCTTTTTTCATCTTCAAGAGTTGGCAGATAAACGCTATTCGGTAAAACTCGTAGGCACATTTTAAACATTTAATTTTAACAACGTTCTCTTCCACACTCTCTGTTTGATTATTTCAAATTTTAAAATAAATTCCATACATCTACCGTCTACGCGACCCAATAGCCGAACCTCCGCCGCCAGGCTCTGGGTCGCGACCCACAGTTTGAGTAGCACTGACCTATAGGCCCATCAGCGTATCCAAGGACTCCTCCCTTCCTTTCCCGCCCTCTGCTTTCCCGTCCATTCGTCCATCCGCTCCCTTCCTTTGCCCAGCACCAGACAGGAGTCGCGTCGTCCATTCGAGTCTTTTCGACCGAATTCGAGACTTTTGACTCGACTGATTTCCATCGCCCATAATCTCACACGACGTCGCCCTATTCCTCCTTCTCCTCCTCCGAGTCGCCTCTTAATTAAAATCCTCCACAGCTATGGAACGGTGCGAGAGGATGAACGAAATCGGGCTGATGATCAGAGAGAGAGAGAAAGAGAGAGAGAGAGAGAGAGAGAGAGAGAGAGAGAGAGAGAGAGAGAGGGAGAGCGAGAGAGAAAGGGAGTAGGGAGGGAGGAAGAGGGAGGGAGGGAGAGAGAGAAGAGAGAGACAGGCAGAGACGCAGACAGAGACAGATACACAGACAGAGACAACAGACATAGCTAGACAGACAGACAGAGGCAGAGACAGTGACAAAGACAGAGACAGGCAGAAACAGAAAGAAACAGGCCGATACATAGAGACAGAGACAGAGATATAGAGACAGAGACATAGAGACAGAAGCAGATAGAGACAGACTGACAAAAACAGAGATAGACATATAGTGAGAGAGACAGGGAGAGAGAGACAGAGATGGGCGATAGCCAGAACTACATCGCTTTCATCGGCGACAACGGAAGATGAATTGCACCGGGTGAAGTCATGAATGCTGATGGCAATTCGCACCGTGCTCCGTCCAGTCTCCTAGGATGTTCCAAGTTATCGCCGCTCCGGTTACACCCCATTGAACGATGGAGAGAGAGAGAGAAGGGGTGGGGTGGGGTGGGTGGGTGGGATGGAGGCTGCAGAAGCAACAACCTCATCTACGAGGCATCTATAATACTTCGTCACCCGTTTTCCACGTTCCATGAAATTCTGCGGAAGCAGCCGTTAAGATTACTATAGGATGCCGAAGAGAGGAGAATTACGGAGTCTATTGAGTGGAGCAACCTCGAGGGAGCGTTCCACCAATAACAGGGCGTCAAAGGATAGGATGGTCGGCGAACGTAAAGCGTCTGCTGCGAAGACTCACGATCTGTAATCGAGGTCGCGAAAGAGACAGACCGACCGACCGACCAGAGATGCATGGCCATGGGTTGGGTTAACCCATGTGTTGGGTTGGGTCAGAGTTTTCCATATTTATGGTGGGTTAGGTTTGGTCAGAAAGTAAGGCGTGGTTTGAAAAAAATCGCAACGTATTACGGTGGGATGGGTTGGGTGAAGTAACCCTATTGCCGGCATAGGTTGGGTTGGGCTGGAGATTTGATGGGTTGGGCTCAGGGCTTTTTTTGGCCGCGTTCCGGAAAATCCGAAGACTGGTTTTTTGCAAAATTTAATTATTCAATAGAAAATTTAGAACTATATCTATCTATCTACACATTGTTGTATAGTATTGATTATAATCATTATATATATTCTTTAATGCCCTCGGTACTTCATTCCCGAAGGTCTTATGAGAGAAAAAATTGTCCGTATATATATATAAATTGTCCATATATATATATATATATATATATATATATATATATATATATATATATATATATATATATATATATATATAGCTACGTGACTACGTCATGTTGACAAGTGACTTCCGACTGTTGCGCTGGTTGGGCTAGTTCTAAAAATGGACCCATGGCCATCTCTGAGACAGACAGGCAGACAGACAGACAGAAAGAGGGACAGATAGACGGACAGAAAGACAGACGGACAAACAAACAGACACACAGGCGGACGGGCAGACGTGATGATGATGATGTATCATGTCTGTCCTGATGACGATGCTGCTGCTAATGATGATGATGATGACGACGACGACGACGACGACGATGATGATGATGGTGGTGATGAACTCGAAATTTCTGTTTGCTTCAGTTTGTTTCCATTCAAGTTCCTTTCAATCGACAAACTCCTTTGGCCGAAGACTCCAAGCCCATACTGTGGAAAGCATGCGATTTCAATGTACAGTAGACTACCGGTACTTTTGCATATTTGCCATATTAGGCCTATACACTGTATACAGTATATATGACTGATTTGATTCGTCGAAACGTTTGGCAATATACTCGCTCCTCCGTTTGTTTGCAAAGGATCGCACTGTGTACAGTCCATCAGTCCAGCTACCTATCTATCTATCATCTTCCGAAGTTACACGTTTTATCGATAAACACACGGCAGATGCTTTTGTTCAAATCGCTACCTGAGGCGCATCGATATGCCATAGAAACACGCCAGGCATCTACAGACTCCAGAAATTATATATATATATATATATATATACCTGTATATATATACCTGTATACATACGTGTGTGTGTGTTCATGTATTTGTGTGTGTTGTCCAAATGGCGAGACACGTGGTCGCCTAGAGCCTCGTTTTCGTCTAGAAAATGGCGGCTGTAGCAGGGGCGACCTCACCCCCCCACCCCCACCCCGAATTACGAGGGCTCGACGTCACTCAAACACTTCATAACTGTCATGGATTGCTGCACACATGACGTCCTACGCCGTCATGCCGTTGGCCAAAGCCTCGAACCAGCATCCATTTACGTCACTCACGTCATCTACAGGAGAACTTCGTTATACGTACTTATTGCAGGTCTGTAAGATTTAGTACGTTATATCCGAGGTACGTTTCATCAAATACCATCCAATACGGTCGCGAATCACTCGCAAACGTGCAACTGCGGTACGTTACAGCCGAGAATACGCTACAACCGAGTCCGTTATATCGAAGTTCTACTGTATATTAGGGTAGATAGAAGTTGCGCAATAAAGAGAACACAGACTAATCTTCCGTAACGCTACAACCAGGTCTCTACTGCAGTTATCATTTCTTTAGTAAAATATCTGGCGCTACTAAAAGACACGGAGGCTTTCAATTAAAATTATTAAATTTGACGAAGGGCCACATTTTAATGACTGGAGCCCGAGGGACAGATACATTCCTTAATTATTATTATTATTATTATTATTATTATTATTATTATTATTATTATTATTATTATTATTATCAACGTACTGATTAATGTGGTAACTCGCCCTTAATTACAAAAATATCGTTTATAAGTAGGCCTAATAGAAAACAGGTCAGTTGAAAAGAAAACATTAACGATAATTATTTCGCAAATATTAGAAAATAAATTATTAATCGTTTGAGCATCTTCGAGGGCCATTTCAGGTCTGGCCCGCGGGCCTCCATTTGAAGACCTATGTAACAGGATAATGCAGTCATTTGCTGTGCCTAGGTTCCGTTGTTTATCTAGCAATTCATTCCCTATTTTGGCGCAAACAACGAACCAATAATTCCAAATGTTCCGGTACCGTTTACAGGCTTTTGATCTATGCGCAGGCAATTACCCCGAAAATAAATGGTTCTCTAATCGTAAATAAATATTTGCTGGATGTCTGGTCAAAGTCATCCCGGCGGTAGGCCTATAGAAGAGACAGGTCCTTAAGGGTTAAATCATTAGGGTTGGGGTGTTTTTTAAGTGCTTTCAACTTAAACGACACCCGTGGTTTCTTTCGCATGCGTGTGTGCGTCTGTGCGTTCAGCATAAGCAAATTTCCAGAATAAGCGGAATTCGTATAGCGCCTCTTGTCCGGAATTCTATTGCAAACATAGGAGCTAATTGGGAAAATGTGCGTACAACTGCAATTCGAGGGTTCGAGGAAAAGTTGAATCGAATGCGATCCAGGAGAGACGAGCGCTTACAACGGTGCCCAGAGGCGTAGCCAGGATTTCCGGAACGGGGTTTTGGTTTTGACTATTGGCGGTAACCAGCTTTCCAAAAATCTTGACAAGCAAAAAAGGTCATACTATGTCTTTCCTTCTAAAATTTTCTTTTCAGATGCCGACAAGCAAAAAATGTCATCACGCCTATGGCGCTTAAAAAGTTTAGTCAGCAGCCCCAAGGGGGTTTTGACCCTCAAAAACGCGTCCGAAAATTTAAATGCATGGAAGCACATTTAAAAAAATTTCGTCGGCGCTCAAGGGGGGTTTTAACCCTCAAAACCACTCCTTGGCTACGCCACTGACGGTGCCCATCTCTGCGTCAAAATAATGCTCCTTTCCCGTCTCTCTCTGACCGTTTGACGCTTGAGTAAATAAAGATACTCGAGCGGAGGATATCTGCCGTAGACAGCTGAAGGCTTTATCTTCCCAATACGAGGGTAATTGTGGATTCTCACGAAGCCGCTGTTCACGATGGTTTTCACACCGCATAACGACTCTACGACCACTCAGACCCATCTCATCTTATCTCTACACGCCAATACAATGCTTAGACGCATTTGCACAGCGCTCTGCCATCCAAAGTGCTGTACAAGTCACTTTAATAAAAGCGCACATACTACTACTACTACTACTACTACTACTACTACTACTACTACTACTACTACTACTACTACTACTACTACTACTACTACTACTACCACTACCACCACCACCACCACCGCCGCCGCCGCCGCTACTACTACTACTACTACTACTACTACTAATAATAATAATAGTACTACTAATAATAATAGTAATAGTAATAGTACTACTAGTAATAATAATAATAATAATAATAATAATAATAATAATAATAATAATAATAATAATAATAATAATAATACAATTAACACTACAAATAATAATAATAGGCCTACACTTTTATATAATCAGTTTAATACTCTAAGTCTATGGGTAAAAGGTATCAATGGATGGTTCTTCAAATCCATCAGTAAGCTACCAAGTTATTCCAGAGATCAATCAGTCAAAGGAAAACAGCAAGACAGCTAGACTGTGGAAGAAATGTTAATAGGAAGAGTTGTATTTTAAGCATAGATCTGATATTACTTAGCCCTAATTCTTTGGTAGACCTGACAGCCAAGGGAAGAGAGTTCCAGATTTTGGGGTGGCAATAGCCTAGATAAAGCTCGCTTACCACATAATGGGATCTGGTGGATTTCGGGTGGCATCGTATACAAAAAAATTCAGGGCGCAGTTAAGACGTCTAATTTTAGACCTCACAAATTCCTGGAGTTAAGTGGGATAAATTTATTGAAGCGTTGAAGTCCTAGGGTGTACATTGACCGTTCTTTGGGAGCGAAAATCAAAGAAAACAGAAATTAAACAGTCAAGTCAGACAGTTTTGGAAGCTATAAAAGAAACTTAAGTAACACTATTCGATGCGTTCATTGGGCATTCCAAATCGCTTGATAACAATTAAAGTCTTAACGAGAATTAATAGGAATTCCTGTAGACCATAAACATTATAGGCCTATACCAATAGCAATATGCTTTTTGCACGCGTTCCAATTCTCCTGCTGACTATACACGCACAAAAGTAACGTAATACGATATTTCTGGGCCACCAGATAACACGTTTCGGACGATTAAGCCTACTTTATAAAAGAAACTTTCTTTCAACGCTCCTGCCCATTGGTGCCTAGACGTATAAGTCTAAGATTTCTGCTTATCTTCTTAGACTGTCAAGTCAGAAGAACCTGCAGAAAACGCAAGATAATTATACCCAACGCTGAGCCGATATCTGCGAAATCGTCGAGACAAAACACCCCATCGCAGCTTATGACGGCGTATCTCCTTAATAAAACCAATCGTATTACCCGACTGCAGTATATATAGACTACATGTATACAGTTCGGCTCGGAACATTGGCTTGCTTTAATCACTAATCAGGGATCTTTTGAATCGAGCGCATTACGATGTTACACTCGATTACTCGCTATCAAGTTATCCAGCAAGACGAATGAGCGAGCGAGCGAGCAGTCTTGTGCTCTTGTTTGAACAGATGTCGATTTGCTTGATAAGGAATATAGCCAACGTTGTGATGAGTAGAGCGAGCGAGCGAGCGAGCACAGACAGGCGCTCAGCGCTAGAGTACAAATTACTCACACGGCGCGGTTGAGACTCCGGGGAAACGCTAACGTGCAATAAGACTAATCGCCAGATTTTCGGTCGAGACAAGCCGCAAGTCGACCTCCTCTCTCTGCGAACCGAGTGCGAACAACTTGAAGACGGCGAAATCGGGCAATCAAACTTCGTTGCTAGGGTCGGGAAGAAAATCGTGATAAAACTACGCATACGACAAAATATGGTTGCCATCGGCTGATGGACAAATAATCATCATCATCATCATCATCATCATCATCATCATCATCATCATCATCATCATCATCATCATCATCATCATCATCATCATCATCATCATCATCATCATCAATGTTCTAAAATCAAGAATTAACGAGGCCTAGTAATGATCAGCACTTCTAATGGCCCTAGAACTGCGAAGGAGAAACCCTTGGAAAACCCGGCAAGAGTTAATGGCAGTCCACTGTCGTATACTGCCGAGGAAATCACGGATAGCCAAAGAAATCGATAAGGAAAGCCAGATACAGATAAGGGTGGAAATCCACGGTCGCCGACGTAGCAATACATGACACATGAAGAAGAAGAGATTAATGACCATGATTGGTTCGCTTTATTACATTCAACTGATAGGACACACACACACACACACACGCACATACATACATACATACATACACATCGGTGCTTTCGAGTTTTAACCAATTATTCGGATAAGGCAGAGACATTGAAACGAAATTTGTTAAGAACTGTAGCACTTTGGTCTTTAATATCTGTCTGCTCCATTCAGAGTACCAGGGTTTAATCTAGGCCGTTTCCGGGGGGGGGGATTGCCCTCCTCCCGAAATTTAAAATTCCCCCGGAAATTTTGGCATACCACATCAACTAACAGCAGCCTCCTAGCTAAATTCCCCCGGCTTTATCAATTCCCCCGGTGTCCTGAGTCTAGATTAAACACTGATTCAGGCCCGTCTTTTGCCAGTGTGAAACCTCTGGCATCTGGCGGCCTGCTGGGTCCCAGATGGGTTGGATCCAGGGCCATTTAGGCATAAGCAAGGTAGGCATGTGCCTAAGCCCATTAATATACGAGGGGCCCCGGCGGGGGTGAAATTTTTTTTCGTTTTATGATGCTCGAAAAAGTTGAACAACCCCCCCGCCCAAATGGAGAAGGACACCCCCAACTTTTAATGTCGGATGACTTTTTTTGCTTGTCAGCCTTTTTCGGGCAGAGACTTACAAATTCCGACACCCCCAGATTTTCCCGATACCCCCCAAATTCAAACTCCTAGAAATAACACTGGTAAGATCTTGATAATTTTGTATTTCTCAACATCCACTCGACAATTTAGCGTCCATTTTCAGCGCGTCAGTTGAGTATTCGAATATGGCCAACTTCATTATTTGAACCCTTGGAATGTGTGAATTAATAATTATTATTTACAAAATTCAGAAGCGTCAATGAGTCGATTCGTTTATTTGCTCGATGCATACAAACGTGAAATCAAGCTTCAATCTGTGTCTAATTCTGGAATATAGAATGGACTCTTAAATACAGATAGTTTCTAGACCTGAGATATATTTTAAGAAGAAGAAGAATCATTTATTTCTCAATGACATCAAAATAATAATAATACGAACACAATGAATTCAATGAATTCAATTTTAAAGCAGACTTTGCTTGCAGGGTTATTCACGCTTCAGGATTTCGAAGCAACCGATAAGAAGTCTCAATTTCCCAAAGACAGTCTACAGTACAGTCTACACTACAAATAAATAATAATAATAATAATAATAATAATGTTAATAATAATGTTAATAATAATAATAATAATAATAATAATAATAATAATAATAATAATAATAATAATAATAATAATAATAATAATAATAATAATAATAATAATAATAATAATAAATAATAATAATAATAATAATTATGCACTTCTATAGCACCATTTCTAATACCCAAGGGTATCAATCGATGGTACTTCAAATCCATCCGCAAAAGACCAGGCCATTCCAGAGATCAGTCAGAGGGAAACAGCAATACAGACTGGAGGAACTGCTAATTGGAGGAGATGTGTTTTAAGTCTGGATCTGAAAATACTCAGTTTATTGGAAGATCTGACAACTTGTAGTCGACGCATGCATTAAGCACTACCAGTAAACTGGCATCTTAAAGGGGCCTAACATTCAAGACTAACTTTAGGCCTACGTCGAATTTGAAATAAAGAAGACTATTCACGCTAGCCTATATATGTTCGGATGACTAAGGAACTTGATGTATTTTCGCGACCGGGTTTGAAAACGTTCTTTGTTAGTATGTTGTGATAAAGGGGTAGATTGAAGCATAGATAGCAAATGATTGGAATGTTGGTAGGTTTGTATGTGAAGTTTATTATGTTTGCTCTATGTTTATGTGAGCAAATAGGAATTCACGTATTAGAAGGCGTGATGAGACGACGGGCGTCATTGGTCGAAAGAGCCGTTGCTGAAGGCAGTTACGTTTTGAAAGTGCGTCTTTTTCGAAGAAGAGGAGTTCGACGGTGGCCGAAGAAGAAGGCGGACGTTCGATCGCAGCGATTCGTGCCTGTTCTTCGTTGTTTTAGTTTAAATTGCTTTTAGTTAAATCTGAACCGAGATTTCAGTTCGCTTAATATTCGTGAATTAGTATATCGAATTGGTTTTCGTGCAAAGGGCACATTTGTTTCATTTTCATTGATTTTGTGTGGAAGCTGTTATCAGCTGTTATTTACATTAGTAACTAGTTGCTAAGATAGTTGCTGTCGCTGGACGTTTTGAAACATTGATTAGAGTTATATAGCACTGCCTATTGATAGCCGCTATGGCGGAAGAGTTGAATATTTAATTAAGATTAAAGTGATATTTTATAATAAGAAGAGTTTTGTCCGTTAAAATGTGCGAGTTAGTGCCACAGTAGTTTCCCCTAGACAAGTAAGTAAGTAAACGAGTCCTATTTAGGTGGCTGCTCGTCACATGTTAGATTGAAGCATAGATAGCAAATGATTGGAATGTTGGTAGGTTTGTATGTGAAGTTTATTATGTTTGCTCTATGTTTATGTGAGCAAATAGGAATTCACGTATTAGAAGGCGTGATGAGACGACGGGCGTCATTGGTCGAAAGAGCCGTTGCTGAAGGCAGTTACGTTTTGAAAGTGCGTCTTTTTCGAAGAAGAGGAGTTCGACGGTGGCCGAAGAAGAAGGCGGACGTTCGATCGCAGCGATTCGTGCCTGTTCTTCGTTGTTTTAGTTTAAATTGCTTTTAGTTAAATCTGAACCGAGATTTCAGTTCGCTTAATATTCGTGAATTAGTATATCGAATTGGTTTTCGTGCAAAGGGCACATTTGTTTCATTTTCATTGATTTTGTGTGGAAGCTGTTATCAGCTGTTATTTACATTAGTAACTAGTTGCTAAGATAGTTGCTGTCGCTGGACGTTTTGAAACATTGATTAGAGTTATATAGCACTGCCTATTGATAGCCGCTATGGCGGAAGAGTTGAATATTTAATTAAGATTAAAGTGATATTTTATAATAAGAAGAGTTTTGTCCGTTAAAATGTACGAGTTAGTGCCAAAGTAGTTTCCCCTAGACAAGTAAGTAAGTAAACGAGTCCTATTTAGGTGGCCGCTCGTCACATGTGGGTAGGCTCAGGTCCGGTAGATTTGAATCTAGTTGTAAGTTGTCGTCGCACAAGGGTAAGCGGGCGACGCTGCTCCACTCCGTGTAGTAAGAAAAGCAGAATTTTAGGCTCTTTTATTTAATTAATTGAGGAGGCCTAGTGAATTTTAAGAGTGAAATAGGGTTTGAGTTTTGTCTCCCCGTTCATTGTAAGTAGTATCAGTAGTTTAAATTGATTATTACTGCTTTTGTGTTGAATATTGCTGTGTGTTTTGATTAGTTGTTTTGCATTGAATTTGTATATTCTGCATAACTTTAAGTATGGAAAACCCAGCACTCCCTGATGCATGGTCGGTTGAAGACATTTTATCTATGAATGTAGAAGACTTAAGGGAAAATTTGCTTTCAAAAGGGGTCGAAATGAGGGGTAACAAGGACCAATTGAGGGCAAAGCTGATTAAATTATGTGTGACAGGATTGGGTGAAGACAGACAAGATGTTGAGAGTGTTGGCAGTAGGACTTCTCAAAATTCCAACCATAATCCAATAGAATCTGAGGCCATTGTCCTTAAGAAATTAGAGTTAGAGATGCGTAAGTTAGAACTTGATGCTCAAACTCAAAAAGCTCAACTTGATGCCCAGCTTCAGCAAGCTCAACTTGATGCTCAGACCCAAACTCAAATTCAACAAGCTCAAATTCAACAAGCTCAAATTCAGTCCAATGAGAAGATTGAGTTGCATAAGTTGACCTTGCAAAGTGAGTCAGTAAGTAGTGATAGGACTAGTGCAGGTAGTTCTGATAAAGCTAGTGAAAATGCTAGGAAAGCACTCCCTAGGTTTAATGAGAGTACAGATATTGACTCCTACTTGACTCTGTTCGAACGAACAATGCTGAACTTCCAGATTGAGAAAAATAAATGGCCTGCTATGCTTCAAACTCAGATAAGTGGTAAGATCTTAAAAGTCTTTGTAGAACTGACTGCTGAGCAGGTCCAAGACTATGACTTTATCAAAGAAGCCATCCTAAATATGTTTCAATTGGTTCCGAAGCATATAGATTAAAGTTCAGGCAGCTCAACAAGGACCAATCTGAAACGTATACACATTTTGCAACTAGGTTAAATTGGCTTTTCAGAGATTTTTACTTGGTCATAAGGCTCAAGATGACCCAGAAAAATCAAAGAATTGTTTAAAATGGAACAATTTTTGAACAAGGTGAATGATAATGTTCTGAAAACTTGGCTTATGGACAAACAAGCCAATTCACTTGTTGAATTAGCTAGATTTGCTGATCAGTTTGTTGCTATTCACAGAAATTATTCAAATAGCAGTGACACATACAACAGACACAAGTTTGCTCCAAATGCATACAGACATGAGCACAATGCAACCCAATCAAATAGATACAACACTGATAGAGACAATGCCAACAGTTGCACTAATTGGAGATATCAATTAAATCAAAATGTCACTTCTAAGACATTGCCAGATGAAAATAATGCCAATTTGAGAAATTTTCCACATTCCAATATACAGGGAGGAACTCAAATTTCAGGAGTGGTAAAAATGGGCTGCCTCAACCCAGAAATGCGCATTCTGCCATAGGAATGGACATGGTTTAGACCAATGTTTTTTTGCTTTAAAACGACAGAGAAATGAAAAGGCAAATTTTGAGCCAGGCTCAAATTTTGCTGGTCCAAATGTAAACTTTGTGCAACAAGTTACACATAGTTTGGACACAGTACCAACCAGTTTCAGACCCTATTGTTCTCAAGCTACAATTGTAAATGCAGACAAACAAACAAGACAAATTATTTCTTTTCGTGACACAGGTTCATCACAGACTCTAATCAGTAAAGAACGAATAAATCCTGATGAATACAAAGATACAGGCGAATGTCGTTTGATTAAAGGTATAACTGGGGATGTTATCCAAATTCCTTTGGTGTTGGTGAACCTTGATTGTGTTTTTCATCGTGGAGAAGTGTTGTGTGGTCTCATCGATCAATTACCCCATTCGATTGATGTTTTGATTGAGCTGATGTGGATTGTCGAGTTGAGGAGGAACTCATGGATTCGTGTGTGGTGACTCGGGCTAAAATCAAATCATTAATTGATCTTGAGAAAGATTCATTAGATAAGAAAGCAGAGGTCACATATAATCCAGATGATTATTATAATTTTGATTTTAATTTAGAGAGTCTGTTTGAGGAAGACTTATTGGGGTCTACTGTAAATTCACAGTGTGTTGATGCTGATGATGTAGCTCCAAGTACTTTTGATGAGGAGGTTGTTTTTGATGAGTCGTGTGACTCCAGTGGTGTCCAGGACCCACATGGTTTTTCTGATGATGTTGTTGTTGGTGGGGGTTCCATGAGGTTGAATCGCCCAGTAGTTCCACAGGTTTTTCCTAATGATGTTGTTGGTGGTTCAGGGATGTTGAATCGCCAAGTGGTTTATTGAATCGCCAAGTGGTTTATTGAATCGCCAAGTGGTTTGTTGAATCGCCAAGTGGTTTATTGAATCGCCAAGTGGTATGTTGAATTGGCCAAGTGGGTTATTGAATCGCCAAGTGGTTTGTTGAATCGTCCAAGTGGGTCATGTGATGAATTTATTGGGAAAGAGTTGTCTTTGTCCCATGATGACCTAGTTAGGTTGCAACAGACTGATGAGAGTCTGAAGATGTTATTTGAGGAAGTTGTTCTGTCGGATTTAGGTTTTTTGCAGATCATTGCCCCATTGCAAATCCATAGGCGTCTTTTAGAATTGTCACATGACATTCCGGCGTCCGGACAAATAGAACTACACAAAATCAAACAAAGAATCATTAAACACTTTTATTGGCAATCAATTAACAAAGATGTTAAGGAATATGCACGCACGCGATATATCCCAGAAACTCAATGCAAGTAAATACGGTAGCATTGAACAATCCCAGGGCTTACCAAGAATGACCTATGTGTTTGACCGTATTGCTGAAGACGTCGTAGAATCAGTTCCAGAGTACAGCAAGTCAAGCAACAGGTGGTTGTTGACAAAAATGGACTTGTGTGCTCATTACCCAGATGCAATCCCCATTCCCGCGCATACAGGACAGATAGTAGGTAAGATGTTGACAGATGTTTCTGTTCGGTGTTGTTTGCCCAAGGAGTTCATTACAGTCCCAGATAGTGATGTCATGTCAGAAATCAGGCAGAACTACGTTGACTTCATCCCAGTCAAGAAAAACAAATGCTGTTGTGGCATGTAAATCTTTCAAGTTTCATGTTGGTAGAAAGAAAATGTTTCACAATGAAAGTGAACAAGAATTTGTTAAAACTGTTGCATGCACAGTTACAAACCCACTTGAAACTGCCAATGCAATAGAAACAACAGAGAACGTCCAGTGTTCTTTTGAAGAACTGGTACTGGACAAAGCAAAACATTTGGGGTCAGGTCTAACAGAGAAATTGAAATCTCTGATTATGCAACATGAACAGATGTTCAACAATAAACCTAGACAGACTGATCTTATCGCATATGAGATCTTGCTTAAACAATATGCTCAACCCGCATATGTTTCACCACATAGACTAAGTCTTGACAACACAAAAGTTGTCAATGGGGAACATACCCAATTGTCAGTTGATTGCATGATTAAACATAGCATCTCAGTGGAAGCTGATGGAAAGTCAGTTGTCTATAATTTAGAGGATTATGGTCGCAAGGATCCAGTATTGTTGGGTCAAGCCCCTTTGAAGCGCATAATTAGGGAAATGCCAAAGACATTCTCATGTGTGAGATATGTAAGTCCCTTGAGACCCGATAGGAAGCCTATATATTTTTCAGTACAGTGCAGTAGTTTTGCTGAGTTTCTTAGGTTATGCTTAATACAGCATCTAATGATTATGAGTTTTGCTCATAGACTGATTTACTCTTTTACTTTATTGATACTTAAGTATGTATGGATGTCCTATAGAGTTAAGTTGACCATCAGAATAGGTAGAATAAGTAATTAGTTAGGCGTTGTAAGTAAGTGTTGGAAGTAAAAATAGAATTTAAGTGTTACTGTAGCTTAAGCTAAGTTAGGATAGTTTTGTGATATAACCACTTAGATAGCATAATTTTTGCAGTTGTTCTCAGTGGTTGGTTCTTGTTTATTCCTTTGTGTAATATTAATTCCATTTTGGATAAGTTGAAATTGGTGTAAGCCAAAGTTTGCTTCGCAATTTCCTTTTGATGTCGTCACTGCCACTGCATCTGAGTTGACGTGGTAATCCACCACGTAGGCTCGAGTGCTAGGGGTGTGATAAAGGGGTAGATTGAAGCATAGATAGCAAATGATTGGAATGTTGGTAGGTTTGTATGTGAAGTTTATTATGTTTGCTCTATGTTTATGTGAGCAAATAGGAATTCACGTATTAGAAGGCGTGATGAGACGACGGGCGTCATTGGTCGAAAGAGCCGTTGCTGAAGGCAGTTACGTTTTGAAAGTGCGTCTTTTTCGAAGAAGAGGAGTTCGACGGTGGCCGAAGAAGAAGGCGGACGTTCGATCGCAGCGATTCGTGCCTGTTCTTCGTTGTTTTAGTTTAAATTGCTTTTAGTTAAATCTGAACCGAGATTTCAGTTCGCTTAATATTCGTGAATTAGTATATCGAATTGGTTTTCGTGCAAAGGGCACATTTGTTTCATTTTCATTGATTTTGTGTGGAAGCTGTTATCAGCTGTTATTTACATTAGTAACTAGTTGCTAAGATAGTTGCTGTCGCTGGACGTTTTGAAACATTGATTAGAGTTATATAGCACTGCCTATTGATAGCCGCTATGGCGGAAGAGTTGAATATTTAATTAAGATTAAAGTGATATTTTATAATAAGAAGAGTTTTGTCCGTTAAAATGTACGAGTTAGTGCCAAAGTAGTTTCCCCTAGACAAGTAAGTAAGTAAACGAGTCCTATTTAGGTGGCCGCTCGTCACAATGTTTACCGATTGGCTCTGAAGCGCTCCGCTCATCAGGTTGTTACCAGAAAACCCAAGCACGGCCAATATTGAATCGAAACGCCTGCCTCGTGCCGCGTACGACAACCCCCGCCCTTAATTCTCTCAAGACCCCCTCCCCTCCCCATCCGAGTCGAATTTTCCATTGAAACGGATGTTTACATTAGATTAACAAGATAGGCGAACACAGATGCAGGCAAATACAAGAAACCCACAGGTTACTAGAAGCTATTATTATTATTATTATTATTATTATTATTATTATTATTATTATTATTATTATTATTATTATTATTATTAGCCTACCCAGTGGCGCAGCCAGGAATTCTCAAAGGAGGGGGTTATGGTTCCCATGATTTCCAATTTCGGTAACTTCTGACAAGCAAAAAAGTCGTTAACTATTCTTTTCCACATGATTAAGTGAATAATTATATAGGTATCAGAATAATAATAATACAGTAATACGCAATAAAAATAATACAGTAATACGCAATAAAAATAATACAGTAATACGCAATAAAAATAATACAGTAACACGCAATAAAAAAGTTTTGGTCGGACAACCAAGAGGGGTTTAACCCCCAAACCCTCATCCCCTTGGCTACACCACTGAGCCTACCATTACTATTAGGAGAACATTTTCCAGTGAATTTGTTTTATGGTTTTGTTATTTCCCTTGCCTTGCTATTTCCCTGGAGTTCTCTTACTATTGCCATTACTATTACTATTATCATTAGTATAGTTATCATCATCAGGAAACTTCTATAGCGCCATTTTATTAATGCACCTGACATCAGTCGATTGAGGCTCCGGATGTGAATCGCACTCCCCAATTGTTACTAAAACAGTACTCCATACACGGTTTAGGGGCACACAAAGTCTATTTACACTCAATGACCCTGACAGGCTTAAATTTTCCGTGCTACTATATGTTGCCAGTTCTCTCCTGTCTAAGCCTAATGTGTAGTTGTCAAAATTTCGTCATAACAGCAGCGGGGAATCGATGGGCTGTCTGATCTATCTGTTGCTCATAAAATCAGCGATTAATTAACCCTATAGTAACGGAAACATTTCAGTTCTACGTCCAATTAGGCTACAATTGGCAAACGAAATGACGAGAGAGAGAGAGAGAGAGAGAGAGAGAGAGAGAGAGAGAGAGAGAGAGAGAGAGAGAGAGAGAGAGAGAGAGAGAGAATATGAGAGAATATATCTCGCATATCTTGTCATCTTGTCTCATCCCAAAGAACGATGCATCAAGCAGGCCCTATACACACTGCATCGACAAAATGCACTCGATGATATGCATCAAGAATCGACGAGAATTCCACACAAATGTCTTATATTGAAGCATTTCGTTTGCATGGATAGTCACCCATCGCCAATACAACTACAGTACATAGGAGGAGGGACACGGGGGCCGGTCCCCCTATTCGGACTGGGACCGGTCGTGGGATTTTGGCAAAACCGTTAAGAAATTGGAGGGGGTGAGAGAAAGAGCAGGTAGGTACAATGATCGAAGAGAATGTCAGAAAGTTCAAACACAACGGCCTTTTTCGTGTGCCCCAGCTATTCCGAAATTCTGAATACGCCACTGAAACATCGCAATTTCAAACGTTTTATATAATATGTGTGCGCACAGATGGCATTTGAGAGTTAGATCCATTGTTGGGAGGGGAGTGGGGCGGGGAGAGACGAATTTTATTTTGTTTCATTATGATAAACAAGTTAGCCAAATAAGTTACTGACAGCTCGAAACTTTCACCTTGCTACGTGTAGAGTGGACCGCTTTTAAGTAGACATATAAGAGGTGCTATAGTGCTATACAAATGCTACATTACGGTACATTACCGTGGGGATGTCGGTAAGCAGTGACCGGTGGCGTATAGCCAGGAATTTGATTGGGGTTGGGGTATAAATCTTAACCAGTCATTGCTATTTCAAAATCAGAATATAATGTTAATGTCCAAAATGTGAACAAAATGGCTACTAACGCATAAAAAACTTTAGGGCCGACTGATTTTGGGGGTATATATACCGATATACCTCCCCAGGTCGCTACGCCCCTGGCAGTGACCAGTGTGCATGCATTCCCAGTACAGCCTTGGATCGGCATCGAGAGAGCCGATCCAAGGTTGTCTAAGACTGTCAATACTATATAGTAGAAATGAGCACAAGATAGAACGCGAGTTTAGAAGTAATCTGGTGCCTACACATTCCGCAGTGGCGTAGCCAGTGTTCCTGAATGGGGGGGGGGACGGGACGGCACATCGACATTTTCGGGTTTACAAAACCCGTCATCAAAGAGTTCTTCGTATACATTCACGTATTCTCTTCGATCTTGCTACCTGCATGGTACCTACTATAACATACCCTCGAATTTATCAGCGATTTTCCGACCCCAGCCAGAACCGGGGACCCGCCCTCCGTGATTACAGCGCCAATGGCATTCCGAATCTGCAAAACCCCCTTTTTTGTTAGGCCAATAAGAGTTTTAAAAACTCTGGTACATATGCAAACCCATTTACGCGCTGGTCGCTCCAAACATTTTTCTAAGTCCAGTAAAGAGACGTAGACTCTCGCCGCACAAGCGCAACATTCTTCAGTCTTAAACGAACATGTTTCAGCTCTCGAGCATAGCATCGAAGCGTCGTCTATGGCCTAAGTTTAATAATAATATTTGTATTATATCTATAGCACCAAATACAGTAGTCGACGATATCAATCACTGGTAGGCCTACTTCAAATCCACACCGCAAAAGACAAGGTCAAATCCAGAGATCAGTCATAGTGGGGAAGCAGCAAGACAGACTATGAAAAAGAAGAGAACTATAAAAAGAAGAATATAATAGGCTAATAAAAATTTAAAAAACAATAATAATTGCACTAATAACAATACCAGAACCTTTAAAAGATTATAACAAGGTGCATGGGTTTGGACGTGTTACAGCTGTACCTGCATCACGGAAAGACATCGAACGCGGCATCGAACGGCGTTGATGACGTCTCTATCGTTCGCTTCCAAACCCTGTCCAACGGTAACGCCGACAACGATCGCCAGCAGCAGCAACGACACCGTAACGCTGAATCCATCATCCTCCGTGGAACTCCTCTGAGCAGCCGTCCCGGCGTACATCATCGTCATGGATTCCGGATCAGATTGCCCGGCAGAACGAAGATGACGAAGAAGACGAAGAAGAGGAGGAGGCTGCCGGTTGAACTAGACGACCGCTTGCGTCTCCAAGTCGACGACGAACGAGTTCTTGAATCGACAGGATCAACCATGTGTGGAAGGAAAGAAGCTGCTTTAGACTTTAGATGTTCGAGAGCTCTGGAGCCCAACGAATCGCCGAAGACCCTCAAGGGCCGCCCTCCCTCCCGCCCGTCTGTCCGTCCGTCCGTCTGTCCGTTCGCCGTGCGATGATCAAAGTCGAGTGGCTATCTTTGTCGCCGCCGCCGTCGTCGTCGTCTACGGCGGTCACTCGTCGTTTGAAGGGCGCGATCTGGAGACAAGCAGAGCTCTCCTCCTCCTTCTTCGCCGTCTCGATCTTTGCTGTGCCGCCCCGTCGCTCTGTTTGCCTACGTCGCGCTGCGTTCTGGCATCGTTCGCGAACCTCGGGAGAGCATAAACTTTATTAGCGGCGAATAGCTTATTTAAACGAACGCACGCGCATGTCTCGAATATGCGCCGGTGCTGTGATGCATGAGCAGTGGCGGCTCCGGCATATGGCAAATGGGGGGAGGGGCGTTGGCGTGGCAACTTCTAAGCACGGGGCAGCGATTTTTATAAACCAGCACATACAGAATAATAATAATAATAATAATAATAATAATAATAATAATAATAATAATAATAATGTGATTTTAAGTGGTTTAGGAGGCTAAGTAAGCCAGCTGTGTGAAAACCACTGCGGGCACTAAAGTATGGGGCCACTGGGAGTCACAGTGGTGCGCGGTGAAACAGTGGTAAGCGCACTGGTCTGCCACTCTTGAGGATCGTGGTTCAACTCCCGTCCGCAGTAGAAACTTTTCGGTTGTTCCTGTCCTCATGGCACGCCCCGTCCCCACCCCAGTCGACTCAGCCGTCAATGAGTAGCCTACATCGGGTGTTAACTCGGTGGAAGGAAAGGCGGCGAGGGTAAGGCTGGCAATCCGCCCTCGTTCAGTCGTTGCTGCGTAAAACTGAAGGCGCTAACCCTTCGGTTCTCCGACGGGCCCGCGCTGGCCTATGGAGCATACGTAACTACCCCGGGCCCCCGTGGAGCCACCTCTGTGCGTGGGTGAAGAACAGCGACACCAGGCAGATAAAACTACGTACATGGGCGAAGTTTATCAGGGTCTAGGAGGGTTAAGCCCCCATGAACATCTCAACAATTTTTTTGCTTGTTGAACAGGCGCAATGACCTCTTATAGCTCCCCGCATGAACATTTTTCGAACAATTTTTGCAGCTAGTGTCGAACAGGCGCAATCAGGCACGCCGAGATGGGGAGGGGGACCGTTAAAGGATTGCGCATATGTCTTCTTTAAGTTAACGGTTTTAAAGAAAGTCTGAGAAGCAAAAAAGCCCATCACCACTTTTCACATTTGACGCGAATATATTGGAAAATCTCAGAACTTTGTGTGTGTGTGTGGGGGGGGAGGGGCATTATAAACGTTTCACGAAATTTATATAACTTTGATACAGTCGAACTCACCTTTATGGCTCGCCGGCCTTCTATTGACTGGAGTTTAGCCCCCCCCCCCAGGACAAAAACAAACTCCGCTCATGACTACGTATATCGAATCTGTTGACAATCACCCTTCCCTCCCCAGCGAAAAATTTTCTCGACGGTTTTGCGTAGGCCTAAGGGGCTGTCCATTAATTATGTCAACAATTTTTGGGCCATTTTTGACCCCCTTCCCCTTGTCAACAACTGTCAACTTTCACTTACCCCCCATAATTACGTCAAAAACTTTTGACCCCTCCCCCAAGATCAATGACAGGTCCCAATAATAAGGTTATTATTTTTGTGGTGATGACCATTTTTTCCCTTTTTTCTCACCGAGTGTCAAAATGTGGTGGTGATGATCTTTTTTGCCATGCTTTTTTCCATTGTAATAAGTAGTATTTCATGAAATTTCCCATTTTTGATTATTTGTAAAGAGTGAAATTGTTGACGTCAACTTCTCTTGACCCCTCCCTCTGTCAACAACTGTCAAACTTTTTCGAACCCCCTCCCCCTAAATTGTTGACGTAATTAATGGACAGCCCCTAACCCCGTTCAAATGGGGGTGGCATGATCATCACCAATGGTTAGGTGTTATATAGGAAAGTTTCGGCCTCAACCTTCAATGTGAAATGAATATGGCACAAGAAAGAAAAGGACTATGGCAGAGGCGGCTTCCTATGGGGCCCGTACTCCCCCTTACTTTAGGGCATTCGTGCTAAGCAACTTGACTCGTCCAGGTTTATGACAATTGACAAATATTTGGCCCCCATGCTTAGAAGTTGCCACCTCAACGGCGCCCCCACTTGCCAAATCTTGGAGCCGCCACTGCTAGAAGGTATCGACAGTCTACACCATTAGGGATGTACTGATGATGATGATGATGATGATGCGTGGGCGGGGTCGCCATGGAGCGGAGCGAGCAGGTTTCCATATCGATGTTTTGCAACAGAGATCTATAGGCCTACGTTTTATCTACGGTAGATTTTCTTCTTTCCATAAGAAATTCTACTTATTTTGCAAAAATCTAGTAAAAACAGCTTCTTTGAAAGTGCATCATTTACAGTAGTAGTCGATTTGTATAAAAGCAGTGGGATGGAATGACTCCCAGTTAATTTAATGAAAGGAAAAAAATCCAAGAATATTCTGATTTCTAGAGTACTTTTTAAGGAAAATTAAGCTACAGTAATTAATTTTAATATTCTGAACATGTAATGTTTAATGTAACAAACCCTAAAGTTAAATATACGATTGGTGTGATCCAGGCATATTTTTACACCCCCCAACACCCCCAATTTGAGGTCGACACCCCCAAAATTTGGTAATGTGACAATGGTATGCATACAAAATGCATACTAATTAGTTCCGGACACCCCCAATTTGAAGTCGACACCCCACCCTCCAAATTTACAATCCTAGAAATATCCCTGGTGTGATCAATCTGTAACAAAGTTGTCAGAAAGCACCGAAATTCAAAGAACTACATTCAACTTTATTCACGAATATCGCTAATTATTGACTACAGACTAATCATCGCACAATTATAAATGAAGTTACACATAGGTTATGTCCTTTAAGTGTTAACACTTCATAGTTAACAAAAGAACGATACAACAAATGCAAGCTGTTAAAAAACAACACCAAATATGCACTGTCGCGGCAAAAGCAAAGCATATTACATAGCGATTCATGCAAAGATTACAGTCCATAACTATGTTCTACATTGCAGATAATACTAGACTAAAAAAACGCAGAAAAAACAGATGTTTAAAATACACTGGAGCCAAAGACTCCAGCGGAGGTTGCACAAGATTCTTCGGCCGAATCCCAGTTTTAAAACTCCACGCGATAACAGGACGTCGCTTGCCGTCGAAGCACGCTGTGCAAGATTGTCGAAATTTACAAGGCTCGTCAAGATTTGACCAATTCAATCGCCGCCGCCGCCGACTTCAAGAACATTGTCGATATCACGACCGTCGCTTCAATTTCTGCTCGCAATCAGTTCTTCGCAGACCTCGTTCCACATATACAGCTGCATTTACGTCAACTTAGAGTGCAGGTTCAATCACAGATACACGCGGCTCAAGTATCGTCTTACTATGAAATTCAACCTGGACACCAACAAATAACCAACTGCCTTGAACACGTACATCCAACATCAGAGGACATGCGTCGTTAACCATAAGCGATCGCAATGATTAAGACACAAAATTCAAAATTGATCTAATCTATCAACATCTGAAGCACCGACATTTAAATAAATATCACACAATTTGCGGACGACCCTACGGAGAACTTGAAACAAAAAGAATCTGCGCAACGAATTACTGGAAAAACAAGAAATAGCTGAACTCTACATTCCAATAGAAACGCATCTACAGGCAATGCAAAATCTTCTAACATGGCTTCTGCATCAAGGTTTGTAACATCGTTCTGTGTCTCGTTGTTACCATCTCGAAATGACATAACATTTATCAATAAATTGTGACCTGAGTTTGAATTTTTTCATCTGGAAAAGGTTAAAAGACAGCAGTGAAGCCATACTTTGCTAAAGACAGTGATGGTCAGATTTTAAAGTGACGGTTCGGACCGAACATTAAGTCAAAACTGGCACTTATGAGACTGACCTAAACACCACATATGTTATAAAAGTTCTAAGCTTCTGCCTGCAAAACTGAAACTCAAATTTGTAAAATCTGCGGCAAACGTCACAGACAAATGCGCATGGTAAGTATTGTTGATCGAAATCAAACTTGTCATGTCAGCATACACTATTCGTTGCTTTCATGAGATACGAAACCCATTATGATAAAGAGTCCATGAGAAAATTCTGAATAACTGAACAAAAAGAAAAACGGAAAAGATCAACGTGCAAGATAAAACAAACACATATTAACGATACACGAACAGAATAACAAAAAGATCACATGACATCACCATTAATAACATGGAACCAGCTAACCACATATCACAGTTTAACATAGATACTCTTTTCAACGTAACTCTTGCAACTTGAATACAAGCACCAGCGTCTACTTTCACTCAGCTGTTGTAACAGAAGTACATTAATTACATCCATGAAATCAATCACAGTATCAAGTCATCAAACACTGAATAAAACTTAGCAGTTCGTTTCTTAACAACTGCTAGTAGCATCATGCCATTGTTCTAGCACGACAAAATTCAAAACTACAAACTCAACCCTGCTATAACGACGTGGACAGGTCCTCTAAGTAAATGCAAAAATTAATTCCGTATCCAATAATACGATTGCGTACGATTGTAAACTTCATCACGGTACCCTCATCAGTTGTGCATATGTATATCACAAGGCCTCTGGTATGTGTCTGAGATGCTCAGAAGCCACCAGGTACAGTGATAAAGTACCTAGATCAAGTATGGCAAAATAATTCTATCAAGCAACTACTGGGTAAACAAAGTGCAAGCTAGGTCTCTTATGAGGCATCTAGAAAAGCATCCATATGAAGCTGGGAGTCCAACGGCAGAGAAAAGTGGTAAGGTTTATGAATTTAAAAATCAAAACCTGTTTGTTTATTCTCTACTTCAATTTTCAGTAAATTCTGACTGATTAACACTCGTGACATAACCTTTGACGATGAGGTATGCTAAGGTCAGCGTGCCTTCAAGTGAAACAGCACAATTGAGGGACTGGCCAGACGTTTCTAGCGATCAAAGTATTACATGTTAACTATGAAATCTTTGCAACTAAATGGCCACTTAATCAGTCATCTAAGAAACAATGCTACCTGCTTTAAGTTCTCAAAGCTTTTGTCCATTCCATGACTTGTGGTGTGGGTGAAAAAGCAGCACCAAAATATTTCAACAGTTATGAAAAAAAACATTTACACAAGAAACATTTCAAACACACATTCCAAACGCTGATGCCATCACACGTTGCTACATTTAGACCAAAAACATATATTTAGATTTCGGGGGTTGTATTCAGTACTGGTTCCCCAGTAAATTTTTTATCTGCTGTCAATAATTTTGTGAAAAGAAAAATTACTGGCTAAAAATCAACATATAGTTGACAGAAGATCATGCTATTCAAATTAAACAGCTTCTCAAGTAACACAATGTGATAAATCATTTCTTCAATGAAAGACAATTTACCGGTAATGGAAATTAGAAAAATCCAGAGATTCACAAACCAAAGCGACAGCATCAGTAGGATCAAAGGTCAAAGTGCTTGAGCAATCAGAGGTCATTGTTCTATTTCGGTCCCAATAGCTTAATGCCCAAAGCAAAAACTATTGATATACATAAATACACAGGCATATATATATATATATATATATATATATATATATATATATATAAACAAACACTATTTGTAGAAATCATTTCAAAGGCCAAGCAACCTGTCCAAACAACTGCATATGCATAACTGCAGTTATCTACACATTAAAATTATCAGTAAGTTTATTTACATGCCATAACTTTTAATTCTTTACCCTTTAAAATCAAATGTTACAATTCTTGAATGTATTTCTCAGCATGGCATTACTACCATCAGTTAGAAACAAAATAAAATCACAATTTCAGAAGCAAATTTACCATTATTGCCTATCAGAAGACTTTAAAACAATGTCAGTTACTATTGTCTCCAAAGGTTATTGTTCTTTGTAGCTGCTGATAAAGTAAATGCTTAGCCACAGCCAATTTGCAATATACTTGATAAGAGAAATTTAAAAAATTAAGATCAAAGAGAAGTAGGGAAATTAAATGCGAGTGAAAATTATAGTTTGCCCAATCAAACCGATTGCAAAAAACATCATCGGATGAACCTAAAGAAAGCTAAATAATTACTTTAAACTATGCATTTCTTCTCAGATCAATATCCAAGATTATTTCACATGAAATGCATTGCAGCTTCACGCATCATTAGAATATGATTCCGGTCGCTAACAAACAATCCAACCACTCATTTGACGCTACAAACAATTGCTATTATAGCTTAAAACACTAAAAAAATATTTCGCTATCTGCAAGTGTAACCAACAGTGAAATCGCCTGGTTATTATGGCAAAATACTGTCAAACAATTTTCACAAAAATTTCCAAATAATAAATACTGAAAGTAAAAACTTTCAGACTGACCAACAGTGATAAAAGAAAGTTATCGGGATGCTAGCAAACTTAAGCACACAAAGAGAAAAATATTTGGATTTCAAAATAATATTCCGAACAGGTATAACAAGAAGCGGGTATTAAAAAGCAATTATACGGGAAAAATCCCACTAAACATAGATAAATGAATTCTAACCATTTCAAATAAGAAAGCAAACTAAATAACTTGAAAGCATTTCTGACAATAAAGACGATCAACAGCAACTACTTTCACAGTATCGAAAAATTTAGAAATCTGAATAACTACAAGCAGTAAAATATGTACATGACATGATATCGGTTTCTCATATTTTAGTTTCAGCTTGTCTTAAGAGATCAATTTAATTCGTTAGCTGGCAAAAGAAGACGGGCAAAAGTTAATGACAGTTTCGATGTTCACTGCTTTCAATAGTTCACCAAAAGAGAATCCAGACCAAGTGAATTTTGACGATGTTGCTGACAATAACTTCAACATTAAAAATCAGTTTATTTTCCTATGACCTAGAAGAAGTTATTTCAAGTAAGATCACAAAAGTAAACATCAAGTCATGTACATTAACCAAAAGGAAATTAAAGTTCGTTATGCAAACACATATTCACTTGTGGTATTATCCAGTACAATATAAACTCTACACAGATAGGATATATATTATATTAATATTAAATATATTGAATACACAATTACATTATTAACATATTAACAATATTCAGGCAATTGCTACTATATATTCGCTGACTGACGAACTGCATGTATGTATGCATGTATGAATATGCGTGTGTGTGTGTATATATATATATATATATCTTTGTATTCTCAATTTTTTCAGATTACATCTAAATTATGCAACTGAGCACCAAGTAATTAGTAAAAATAAGTAAATCAATAATCAATATTCCTCAACGAGAGCAATATTGGGCTTAAGGGTCACACAAAAAAACTCTCAGTACTACAGCATTTCTTTTAATGCCATCTTCAAAATTAAAATGGAAACAAACCATCGAGAAACTTCTCTCTAAGAACATTTGAAATAAAGAAAGAAACTATACAGTCATTACTTACTATAAAAACAAATGTTTATGTCTCTACCAAAGAAATTAACTAAAAATTTATTAATTCCTTAACAATCGTTAAAACTGAAACCTTAATACCAATAATGAGTGAAGAAACATCATCGCATTATCAAGGATTACATCAAAATCAAGAGAAAAAGTACTGCACAAAATGGCCTCCAGAAAACATCATAAGTATAAAGTAAGAAAACAGACCACAGATATCTGCCTAATGCAGTTTGCTTCAGAACGAAAAAGAAAATTTCCACTAGTCTAATTTTTGTTTCAGACACCTCTCATAGGATCGAGATGTCAGTCAGAAAAGTAAAACAAGTGAAGTGAAAAGTCTTATAAAAATAGTATCGAAACGGCGGCAACAATCAATGCAAACAATCCATTGCAGTCTTGGAAAAAGCTTGCACAAAAACCTAATTTATAACAAGAAAGCAGCTAAAAATAAACCAATGCATTTTAAGTAAATTACTAACCTGTTAACGTTAAATGCCAGAAGCCCTATATAGTCGACAAACTAATATCACGGGTTCATCATCATCATCATCATCATCATCGTCGTCGTCGCTGTCGTCGTCATTAGTAGTATTGACAACAGTATTAATAGTAGTAGTTGTTCTTAATCTTGCTGTTATAGTGCAGGAACCCAACCGAATGATATGTACGGTGGCTCCATCTATCCTTTGCAGCAACAGACGACAAAACTATAAAAGAAATAAATATTCAAATGCTTGTTTAAAAAAAACTAATATCACGGGAAAACCATGAAAAAACTATGAACTATGAACCTCGTACATAAGATACATGCATCATATAATTACAGCGAAATCAGGCTATTATCACCGGCATTATCAACCTAAGTAAATTACTAACCTGTTAACGTTAAATGATGATAATAACGTTAAATGATGAACTGATAACTGATAAATGATAACGTTAAATGATGAACTAGAAAAGTCGCAAACATGAAGGTCTGCAGGATGGCCAATCAATTGCATATTAAAATTCACAAACTGTGCTATTTTGGCCATGTAATGAGAAACAGCAAAGATAACACAGAAGGATCTGCGATGACAGGACTAGTAGAAGACACAAGAAAGCATTGCACACCAAAAATATTTTGGTTAGATAATACCTTCTACGAAATTGGAATAGAAAGAAGCACGATAGTAACCATCAAAAAATGGAGCTTTCCTTATCCGGACACATAATGAGGAAGGATGGCCTGGACCATTTGGCAATAACGGGAAAGTGGAGGGAAAAAGAGCAAGAGGAAAGCAGAGAAACACCTATGCCGACTGCATGTGAGAAGGAATTGAGGGGTAAAGAATAACGTTGAATTAATAAGAGGATGTCAAGATCAAAATGGATATTTTTGGCCAACATTTGCTAGATCCTAATCCGAAGTGAATATTACTGTACAGAATTATTGTATGACGTAGTTTCTGTTAAATTGAAATTTTGCGCGTGCTTTAGTTAACTTCAGTTAAGTTGTTCCACATTAAAACACGAAATGAGACAGTAATATTCGGATTCGGTTGTTTCGTGACTTAAGTATTTGGCAAATCTGGATATTTGCAGAATACCACATTATCCGGCCTGAAGGAATGACCAGAGCGGTTTCTGGTCATTCCCTACTATTCAACCTCCATTTGTATTGTTCAGAGTTACTAGTCTTCAAATTTGACATAAGCTGGTTTCACTGTAAATAAGGCAAACTACAGCTAATCAGTCTTTTCTCACCATGGGCCCAAACAAAAGATACAATTCTTCATAATGCATAATGAACTGATGCAAACATTTAAATCTAACTTGGGAGATATGTTAGAACCAACATATTTATATCGATCTCAGCCATACTCCACTGACAAAAACCCAGAATGTCTAAATATGGTGGTGAAGATAATCTGCAGCTTCACGAGCAAGCAAATAAGAGGATCGAATCACATGAAATGCGAGTTTTACAAGTTAAGCTGATCATAAGCTAAATAGTATCATCCTAATTGCTGAAATTGCTCAGACAACTACACACACAAACACACACACACACAAACACACACACAAACACACACTACAATAAATAGAAATCGGCAAAACAATTTACTAGTGAATCAATTCTTAAGTCATTGCACATCTTCTGTATTATATGCAAACAGACTTCAAATATCAACATTAAATTCACTACTGGCAAGTTGTGATTACTTCAAACTAAAACTGCTGAATTTGGTATTATTTAAAAACAAAAGAACTCATTTGTGCCCTTACATTTACGCATAAAAGAGGATATACAGTACAGTAAGTGGGATACCTGAATTCATTCAATAAAATTTTTCCCCAGTATTGAATAACATCAAGAAAGATCCAGCATAATGCCTTCAATATACTTAGTAATACAATAATATGCAAGTAGGTATGGAATTTAATCAAATGAGCTACGCAATAGAGTGGACGAGTATTGTGTATTTACCATCACAGCCTTTTGTGTAGTTGCTCGTTGAGTTGCGAGGCAATCGATCCTAGAATCTTGGCACATCTGAAGGAGGAAAATGAGGAGGACCAGCCAATGAAACGTCTGCAATGCAAAAACATTTAATAACTCATTTCGTGTAAAGATTTAACTAAGGACTTAAGCATCAACTCGAGCAGACTACTAAATTTGTGCTATATAAGTTAGTGAATGAGTTACGCACGCACACACACAGGGACAATTTTAGTTTTATATCATCATAATGCAGATTGCTGAAAAATTAGTGCAAATTTTCATAAGCCCATTGTATATTAGTTATCACAAAATATAAGGTACATCTACAGTGCTTGGAGCCAGAATGCAGCCATCGCTGATATCATATCGTGCCAGAAAATCAGCAAAATAAAATTAGCTTCCATCTAAAGCAAGTAACTTACTCTGAAACAACTGCTGCTGTTGCTGTTGTTGTTGTTGTTGTTGCTGTTGCTGCTGCTGTTGTTGAAGAACAGCAAGTGCTGCTAGCTGCTGATAGGAGCTCACAGCAACAGCGCTTGGCTGCTGCTGCTGCTGCTGTTGTGCAAACGATGGCTGAAGGTTTGACAGCAGTTGCCACGTGGGCAGCGCACTGCTTGTTGGAAGACCTGTGGGATCCTACAGGCAAAATATCTTCTGCGATAACTGACATGTCACAACAATTTCCATAAAATAGTGCTTACGTCAGGCACCTCTTATCAAAGCCTGTATAAAGTAATTTGTCTCGACCAGCGATAATAATTCACAAAATGTTCAAAATTGAATCCTGGACATAATTTTGTCTGCTGCAGCATGAGGTTTTTCCAATACTCACCTGAGAAACTGAGCAAATGTATCTCTCGTTAACGGTCACATCTCATTTTAAAAACCATTAATATGCAAAGTTAGCAGGTAAAAATTTCAAATTGATCAGCATAAAGACTGTCTGTTTGTCTGTCCGTCCATCTGTCTGTCTGTCTGTTCCTGTCAGGCCATTAGTAATGTCTAGAGATGTATCAGACTATGACAATTGTCTGTCGCCATCTGCCTGTCTGTCTCATCAGTCTCCTATAGATGCAGTGTCTTCATGTTCTCCTTCGTACAGCCTCTCCATCTTTGCTTCCATCTTCCTCAATATCTTCACCTCTGCACCGTGGCTTGCATCATCTGTCATGCAGCTTTCTTGTTCAGCAAGCATTTGTCCACACCATTGCAGTTTTATCTCCCTGATTCTGCCTGTTACATATGCCACTCCAAAAATATGCTGGATGAATGCAGATAACTGTTTTAATGAGAATCGATCATAACATTCTTATCTCTGTCCGTTCAAGCAAAATAATTAATTGCCACAATGTCTCATCGTCTAACGATCTCACGATGGCAAAGTACTACACAGCCCAGTATACAAATTTTTACCTAAATAAGAATAACAATGTCTGGTCCCCTACATATCAAGGTTCAACAACAACAACAACAACAGCCATGCAAGACATATTGCCAAGTTGTAAAACAATATCTTGCATAAATGCATTACATTTCATTACTGTTACAAGAGTATTTGATCAATTATCGTCGATTGGTTTGGCATATTACAGCAAACATCCATAACTGTATTCGTATTGAACACTCACCAATGCATGACTGGCGCTTAATCTGTGCTGTGATTTTATCTGACTCTGAAGATGCGGCGGAGGATGAAAATAGCGGCAAAGCTCACGGGTACAACGGCCCTTCAGGAAGTCCATGCAGACCGTGACGTGGTTCTCACCGTCAATTGCAATGTTGTCGGGTGGATGAGCGTATCGGCATTCATTCGGATTGCGAGTACAGATGCCGCGCTGGTACTCGCGGCAGACCTACAACACAACACGGGATATTGCAGGGCCAGGTGGAAGCCAAACAATTGTCGTGTGAACCCTAGCTTATTCAGAAGATGTCATTTTTATACCAAATGCTCAGTGTGAACCCCGACTATAGTCAGGGACTATACAGTATGGATATCTAGTAGTTTATTGGTTAATTTTCAACCCAAGTCTAGTAAGTAAAGACAAGTCTACAGAATGAGAAAGTAGGTCACCCCTTTCAAAGCAAAGCCACTATACAACAGCGGCCTTAGCGCCCATGGTATTTTTGTAATGTAAACTCATGTTTTGAGATATATCATACCAAATCTTATTATTAACACTGAACAGAACTTCCTCCATTCTGGTTTTATAAACAATTTCTATATTGTGAGTAGTCAAAGTCAACAGATACACATTTCAACTAACTCTTGTTTTCTGAAAATTGTGTGTTAATTTTTAAAAATAAAAACCACTGTACAATCAAGAATAACTAAACTAATAGAGTTTCCTATGCCTACAATCATCATAGGGATTCAAAAAATTCTAGTAAAAATTTTAAAAAAAGTTCCACATTTGGGGAGAGTTTTCCAAAATTTTATTCCACACTATAGGGGTTAATATAACCAAATAATCATCAACTAATCATAATCATCAAGCTTACACTCCACATATAATGCAATTTATTCCTTTATCTAAGAGCAAACGCCTATTTTTCACAAGGTACTACGTCAGAAATGAGCAATACAATTAAAAAAGATAATTCACGTTCAAGTGGATCGACAGAAATTCTGCAAAAACTGACTGCCAACCTCTATTCTGTCCGATCGAGACCTTGTCCCAAAAGCCGTTGCGTGCATCATCCACGTCACATGAGGGCTCGTAGCTGCTGGGGAACCTGTAGCACCAACAGGATCCAGGCAGGCAGCGTAGCCATGTTGGCTACCTAGACCAGCAGCCGAATAGGGAGAAAATGCCCCAACGTTTTGTAGCAGATATGGATTTGCCTAAAAATGCATAAATAACAAACACCTCAGAGTTCGGAATTTTTGCTACCCACACACATAATCCATAATCCAGACTAGGGACACACAGCTAAACTGCACGGCACAAAAAATATGTAAATAGTACTATAGAAGCTGTGTGGAAAACGTCAGGGGAGAAATTCTAAAATTAGAGTCCAATTAACATTTTTATAGTACTCCAAATCCATTAATAATATTATTAAAAAGCATTTATTATATTAATTCTTCACAGGTCCTCCATCCAAGTCAACCGAACAGTCAGTTAATCAGTTCCTCAAGTAAGTAATTAACCATCATAAATTAAGAAAGATACTAATTCAAACTAAGCAGCGCATGCAGACGCTGAGTCATGCCTGAAAATGCTCAATCCTACCAAAGGTAAAACTCCAGGGAGCAGAGTTTGCATTCCAGGACCAATTGACGAAGCTGGCAAGTTCTGTGATGCTTGGCGTCTACTGTGCACCAGCTGATCTCTCAAGTGAGGTGGCGGATGGAAGTATTTGCACGGCGGCTCACTTCGGATACATCTTCCCTACAAAAAAACATCCTTAAAATGAATTTCTGGATATTTAAAACATTCTAACAACAGGCAAGCATTAAGCTATGTTACTTGAACCATTCATTATGTATTTACGTGATACAGAGATGCTTAGAAGCACCTTAACACTTAAACTGCCACATAATTTGCAACTAAAAGCAATGTAACCTAGTATACTCGGTTCTGGTAGTTTAAGGGTTAAACAATTGCACAAAAATAAAAGAGAAACTTCATATAGTGATTATATCACCAAGTGCTAGATGGGTGTTCCAAAAAATTGAACACCTAGGCTTTCTAACTGCAAGTGAAATCAATCTTCAGGCATTTCCAAAAATCAATTAATTTTTTTATCAACCAACCAATAAATGAAACTTCCATGGCACCACTATCATAATGCCTAGGCCAATAGATAAATAATGCACGAAATTCAAGTCAAATAAAAGCCAGCTCAGGCAGGAGGAGTAAGTCCCAGTCAGTGGGGAAGCAATCTACGGCAGATAGGCCAAGTCAGCAGCATTAGCACTTAGCCACAAGGAACCATATCGACGTGACTAACCTGTAAGGAGTCGAAGCAGCAAGTGACCTTCCCGTTTTGCACTTCAACCTGAGGCGGAGGATGCGCGAACTTGCACTCATCCTCCGACCGCGTGCACTTATTCCGAACGAACTCCCGGCAGACCTCGAGACTCAGCCAGTACGGGTCTCGTGCAGGGCGCGTGTACGCACCTGGGGTCAACATTTCAAACGAGAATCGGTTGGAAGGCCTGTCCTTCTAAACCATCAAACGACGGAGAATTAAAAGCTCCAAGAAATGCAGTTAGAAGTTTTTAAGTTCTTCAGACAAATACAGCAATCAAACATATGCACCTACATCTTCCTCCTCTCCAAGTGCCATGCATTGCTATATCAGTGAACATGGATTTCCAATCACTGCTTGTTTCTGGCTGTTCTAATCAGTTCAATGTTGTCTTTGATCTGTGTTTCTTCTCCTAGGCATCTGTGTCTCTTAGGCCATCTGTATCTGGGCTATGCTAGACTATAAAAGGGTCTAAAAAGGCAAAGTGCAATTTCATTAACTATATCTAATCTAATTCAATAATTTGTATGGTTTCACTCAGTGCTTGTTTCTAGAAAAACTCATCTTTACGCCTGATTTGTCCTATATATATATATATATATATATATATATATATATATATATATATATATATATATATATATATATATATATATATATATATATATATATATATAAACCTCTGTTACCATAGCTAATAGTGGTTTAAACTTCAAGATGCAGATAACTGCACTATGCCATAATGTCAGTCAGTTGGAACTTGAAAAATGGTAAAATTATTAAATAAATTCAGTTTTAAAAGCCATAAAATTCTTGAGGTAACAGTTCTGGAACTTCATTCTACCACGTTCCAGCAGAAAAGGCACCAGGGACACAATTCATAATGCACAGAAACACCAGCCAATGGTGCACCAACACCTCAACCCACGAGAACATATTTGCCTCTGATAACCAAGCCCAAAAACTGGATGCAGCTAATGGCAACAAGCCAGAGTAAAAAGAAGTCTTGAGTCTCTATCTGGTAATGAATTTCAGTGCACACAGATGATGGCAAGGAGCCCATAGCCTGAGGACAGTGAGAAGGCACAAGTACTGAGAATGCAAAAACCACTGTAAATGAAGACTAAATTAGATCTATCTATCATATTAAAATCGTTATTCTGTATGTCTGTTACCTTCAAGCGTTCTGATTGGTTGACTATTGGTAGACGGTTTAGACCGTTTAGTCCTTACGTCGCGATGCGTTGGTGGGCGAGCGTTGACTATTGGTAGACCGGTTTAGTCCTTACGTCGCGATGCGTTGGTGGATGATGTTCGAAGACGACGTTGCTATTGGTAACAATTGTTCGCAGAACCGGTTTAGTCGAGTCATTGCAGCATCAGAGGGCTGGGCGTGCGACGACGTTGCTATTGGTAACAATTGTTCGTAGAACCGGTTTAGTCGAGTCATTGCAGCGTCAGAGGGCTGGGCGTGCGACGACGTTGCTATTGGTAACAATTGTTCGCAGCCTGAGGTAGTTGCGCAATTTAACGTACATTTTAACGCACACAAAAAATACGCACGGCGTCACAAATGGCCACAGTTGCGTGATTTTAACGTACATAGGCCTAATTATTACGTGGCGCAGAGCTTGGCTAGGTGGCGATCATTGAAATGTTGTTCAGCATGAATTCAATGATTGGGTACTAGGTTTAGGTATTGGATTAGTATTATCCTGCACTGCGAGCGAAGCGAGCGCGAGCGAAGCGAGCATCTTTCTAGTTGGGTCTTAAAAGAATCTAGTTTGACTGACTGTAAAGCGTTCCATCAAGCAGAGGGCCAATTCTAAAATATACCCTCTCTGATATGAGCCACTGCACCTACGGATTGCTGGCTGGGTGACATGTATGATGGACTAAGTCAGTAATACAGCCCATAAGACATTCTATAAAACCAAAATGTCATAAATGGCTAATTCAAATTTTCTGCAAATCATAAAGTAGTAGAGCGTCTCAATTAAAGTCTGGCAGAAAACTACTCCACAATTTCCTGGAAAAAATATTTAAAAGACATCATCAAAATTAACCAATTATAAGCATAGGACAACAGGATTATTACACTCACAGTGAAAACCCTAATAAAGAGCACAATAACAAGGGTAACAGGGCGTATCACTCTCAAACATTTCACCCTAAGCATGCTCTGTCACCTGTATAGATGATTTGCACACTGTGCCATTCTTCATCTCTAATATCACTATACCAAATAATACTAATAACATAAATCTGGTTTGCATATTAGTTTGGTGAAAATATCAATGGGATAGTGAAAATCAATGTAGCAATGCCATCTCATAAAATATCTTAGAGTGGACCATCCTCATACCAGGTATCATTAATCAGGAAACGATATTTGAGAGGCAAAAAGTTCCGGTCACGAATTCTGCAGGCTAGGAGGGGGGGGGGACGTTCCTGGTGAAACATCTTGAAACCATGGAGTTATTTCCTCGCTACCACAATGGATAGGCATATGAATTGGTTATATCAGTGAACTGCTAATGACATCAAAACACTCTTTGGCAGGACAAGATACATGCAAGTATGTGCACATACATTATACACATAACGAATGCTTATATGCATGCTTAAGGCAATGACCTCCTCCATAAAGTCAACAGCCTCCCAAGAAGCGTTTAAAATCAGACAACGACGGTAACTCAACTAATGTCACATATACTGTAAAACAACACTTTTTCAACGCTGAGTTCTGTCTTTTATCGTCTTTCCATATTCCAATTAAATGCTAATTGAAAACTATTGCGCCGGGCATAGTGCCGTGTATTAAAGAGCTGCGAAAAGCAAAGAGAATCTAAACTGAAACCAGAAGGGACGTACAGATATCAGTAAACTGCTTTCTTATTCCGAATTACGGGAGCATCTTCAGCCAATGCAAGCGCTTCCTATTTTCATAGTTTTTAATAAATATTTTTGCACGAAAAATCAAGATAAACAACAGTTTCACAGTAGAACAGGATGTTCGCAGTCACGTGTTTCCGTTTCTGACGCTGGTTCCCAGTTGTATATGTTACTACGTTAAGCCAACGTAACTTTGCGTATCTCAATCTCATCATATCATACTTAATGAATAATGCAAAGCTTTTCTAGATTTTGTAGTGTAAATATAAAAAGCGCAAATTAATAGCTGGTCATTATAACAAGCGGTTTCCAAGACAGTGGCGTCATTTCACAATTTTCTTGAGGGGGGGGGCGAGAAATTTTTTTTCAATTTTTCATTTTTTTGCGATTTTTCGACCTGACGAGTTTGAGTTTCGAAAAAGTTGACGACCTTTTTTTCGCTTGTCAGTCCTTTTTACGATTAGTTACTTCAGATTTTGCTCGACATCAAGCACATAACACAAACATGCCCCCCCCATTTCCAAATGACGTCTCTTTTTTGCACATTAGTACATTAGAAATTAATATTTTCATTTCCTTGGGGGGCGTGGCCCCTCCAGCCCCCCCCCAAATGACGCCTCTGTTCCGAGAACCAGACCGGAATATATTCTAGACGCAAAATGGACTGAAATAAATAATAATAATAATAATAATAATAATAATAATTATTATTATTATTATATATTATTATTACTATATAATAATAATAATAATAATAATAATAATAATAATAATAATAATAATAATAATAATAATAATAATAATAATAATAATAATAATAATAATAATATTATTATTATTATTATTATTATTATTATTATTATTATTATTATTATTGAGGCAGATAGCGCAGCAGCAGCCTAGGCCTATACTAATCATCCTATGCGCTATGGGCAGCTTCTGTAGCCGTAGTCAATGGAGTGTGACCGCGTCTGTCGCGTCCAGGTGTACAGTGGTCCACAACGAAGGCGTTCGTTTGCGCGGACTGAGAAGAACGGATTATGCGTTTTTGTCGATCGAGTTTCAGTTATTTTCACGTAAATCGTCGTTAAACGTCTCAACGAAATGTTCTCAAAGGTCTGCAATTGATCGGAAATATTAAGAGATAGATTAATAATGGATTAATGTTGATTTTGGCTATCCGACTTTTAACTATACGAAGCATTGTTAGTTCTTCCTACTGTCATCGATCGTATAGGCCTAAGTAGGCTAAAGTAAGTAAAATCTCGCAAATTTCTATAGCGCTGTCAAAAACAGCACCGAAGTAGCTCCTTATTCATAGGCGCTTATTCTTAGAACGAAATAGGCCTAGCTATAGCCAAAGGTGGGTTCATTCAGGCAGGTCATTTAATCCAAAGGGCAAGTGGTTGGGACGTTACAGCTATGAAGGAAATGATTTTTTTGAAGATAAATAGGCCTAATTTTAGTCTGGAAAGAAAAACTCGAGATATTTCAAGAATGGAAGGACATTGTGGCTCAGAATTTGTTATTTGACCAGTCCATAGTGTATACAGCGGAGGGGTGCTGGAAATTCAGGAATTGAGTTCCAAAGTTCTGGTGCAGCATATGAAAAAGCACGATTGCAAATTTTGAGAGATATGACTGATTCAGAGGATGAAGGAGAGCTACATGAGAGGAGGATCGAGCAGATCGAGGATGTTGTGGGGTTATCAGATTTTGTAGGTAGACTAGGGTTGCCAGATTTCCAAAGTCAAAATACGGGAGATTGTTACCGCGATCAATGCGCCCACTCCACGGTCCAGTTCATTGTGAATTATTATGACTAGAGCTATATTACACAACAGTACTATAGATCAGTGACGTAGCCAGGATTTACGGAAGGGGGGTTTTTGGTTTTGGTCTTGGTCAACTGTGAAAACTGTGAAAAAATCTTGACAAACAAAAACAAGTTCGTCCGCTCACACTGACGCCTTGTTTTCCTCTTTTTCTTCGTTAGTGTTGGCAAGCAAAAAAGGTCAACGCCTTAATTAACTACATCATTTCTTCAATTTCTTGAATTCGTACCGTTGCTAAGAAATTTTTTACTCCGGCAACCCCACGGGGGTGTTATCCACAAATTCGCAATCCGAGAATAAAAATGGGTGAAACAATGAAAAAAATCTTTTTGTGACAACCAAGGGGGTTTAACTCCCAAACCCCCTCCCCTAGGCTGCGTCACTGCTATAGAGCATAGACTAGGAAAAAGCAGTGTACAACACTTTTCAATGCACTGCATCTTCTGTATGTAGTAAATTAATATTACAAACAAGTTATAGGCTAATAATATTATTATCATAGACCTCCCAACGAGTCCCAAGTTCCTATTCCTATCGTTAAAGTAAGTAAGAAGCAGAGGGGCATTGCTGCCTGCATCAGAGCCTCTATTATCTTGTTTGATATTGTACAATACTGTAATAAAGACTTTTATTTGACGTTTTATCACGTCAGAAAATGTAGTATTGTTTCGATTTTAAACTGCATCTCAATGAAGTATATCGACCTAGCCAAATAAGGGAGATTTAGCCTCTCGCGTGGCATCCGTCCGGGAGGTGGGAGACCGGGGCTGAAATACGGGAGCCTCCCGTAAAATACGGGAGATCTGGCAACCCTAAGGTAGACTGGTTTTGATGTGTGAAGTGTCAGGGGCGTCATTTGGGGGGGCCTGAGGGGACCACGGCCCCCCAAGGAAATGAAAAAAAAAATTATAATGTATTAATGTGTAAAATATCGCAAAAATTGTCAAAAATTTGGCAAAAAATATAAAAAAATTGCAAATTTGCCAAAATTGGCCTAAACATTGCCAAAAATTTGCCAAAAATGCAAAAAATTGCAAATATTTCCTAAAATTTGCCAAAAAATTGCAAAAATTGCCTAAAATTTGCACAAATTGCCTAAAATTTTCCAAAATTTGCAAACAATTTTTCTCACCCCCCCCCCCAAGAAAAGTGTGAAATGATGCTACTGAAGTGAGTTACAAGTCAGCAATAGTATTTTATATTTAATGCATTCTGCTATTTTCACCCAGTGTAGAGATTTGAGTAATAAAAACTACTACTACTACTACTACTACTACTACTACTACTACTACTACTAATAATAATAATAATTATGCACTTCTATATCACCATTTCTAATACCGAAGGGTATCAATCGATGGTACTTCAAATCCATCTGCAAAAGACCAGGTCATTCCAGAGATCAGTCAGAGGGAAACAGCAAGACAGACTATGGAGGAAATGCTAATTGGAAGATATGTGTTTAAGCCTAATCTGAAAATGCTCAGTTTATTGGAAGATCTGACAACCAGAGGGAGAGAGTTCCAGATTTGTTCCCAGAAATAGAAAAAGCTCTCTTACCAATTTCAGTGTTTGTTCTAGATACATTTAACAATGAATCAGCAAATTTTATTGAATGATAATGTTTCGGATGGTTTAACATAGATTTTAAATATTGAGGTTGGCCAGACTGCAGTATTTTAAAAACAAGGACACCAGTCTTAAATACAATTCTCTGTTCAACCGGCAGCCAGTGTAACTTTTGAAGGACAGGTTTAATGTGATCATGTTTATGAGTTTTTGTAATGGCCCAGGTCACAGAATTCTGAATCCTTTAAAGCAGTGATGTTAACAAGAACCGATACCACAAAATGCACTTGCTGATGAGGATAAGGACAAGGACCGACCCCCAAGGACGAGGATAAGGGCAAGAACCGACCCCCCAAGGACAAGGACGAGGATAAGGACGAGGATCTACCATCCAAGGACAAGGATGAGGACTTACCCCTCAAGCACAAGGGCCACAAGGACTGACCTCTAAGGACAAGGATCAAGGACAAGGATCGACCTCTGTCAGACAAAAAGTTCAGAAAGGAAAAAACCAAAGACAATTTCAATTTGAATCACAAAATTAGAAAAGCAAAAAAGAATGTTGTAAAACATAATCTAGTCAACAGCAATGTTGCATTTCAAATAAACAAGTGTTTCCAGCAGCTGATCACTGAGTGATCAGTCACATGCACACGATGAGGTCTAATTATGAGACCAGTTTGCGAAAACACTCATTCAACTGGAGCCGATGTCGCAGGGCAACAAAGAATTCTGCTAAAGAATCAACTCCCCGACTGGTATTATAAAGGAAACTCCTCAACTAGTATTATAAAGGAAACAATGACTATACATTTAGAGTAACTCAAAGCAAGTATGTAGATATAAATCCATATACTACTCTTACCTTGGAACATAATTATCAAAACAGTTGAAAATGATATGCAAGTAATTTGGTCCTTATAAGGATGTTTCAAGGACTAAGTTACAAGGACCAGGACAAGGACCGATCTGCAAGGATGAGGATAAGGACAAGGACCGAGCCACCAAGGACAAGGATAAGGATGAGGGCTGACTCCCCAAGGACGAGGACAAGGAGAAGGACTTCAAAATGGTCCTTAAGGAGTCCTCAAGAACAAGGACCAGGACAAGGATTAACATCACTGCTTTAAAGTTTTTGTATATTAGATTTGGCCATACCATTGTAAAGGGAATTGCAATAATCAAGCCTACTGCTGACAAGGGCATTGGCAAGAGGAATCAGAGCAGGTTTCTGCACAAGATCACGAATTTGTCGAGTAATGGTGTAATGTGGCAGAATTTAGGTGATATGGTAACTGTGCAAGCTAAGGCATTTTGAATCGATTGGGCCTAGTTAAAGGATATCAGTGGAAGTCCAATTGTGTCCTTTAGGTCCCTTCTGATGGAAGATTTCTAGCCCAATGTGGAGTCAGCCCTCCCCTCACCAGCCATCCTTACATTCTTGCTTTCCCCTTTCTGTTCCCTTTCTTTTCACCTTTCTTTTCAGTGGTTTTCACACAGACTTAGGGGTCTACTTAGCCCCTAAACCACTTTAAATCACATTATTATTCCTCTGTTCTTTTTCTCTGTTCATTTCCCCCTTTCCTTTTCTTTCCCCTTTCTTTCCTATTTTGTTTCCTCTTTCTTTTCCCATTCTTTTCCTCTTTATTTTCCTATTTCCTCCCTCTTTCTTTCCCCCTTTATTTCCCTTTTCTCTTTCATCAAATATTATGTGAGATTGTTTTAGGCCTATAAGCATATTGTAAAATATTATAATACATCTGGCATCATTATCAAGTAATGTAAATTTTCATTTGAGTTTGTGTATATTTGCCCAGAACCCTTTATTATTATTAATATTATTATTATTATTATTATTATTATTATTATTATTATGACAATTTATATAGTGCAATAAGCATAGCAAAGGCCAAAGTCAAGAGCACTTTACAGGGGGCACTTGTAGGAGATAGTAAATAAGTGCATCTTTAGTTTATTTGCAAACAAGAGGTCTTTTTAGTTACTTCATGTGGCAATGCATTGCATTCCATAGGATGGGGTTTCCCCGCGTAAAAGGTCTCTCCCCCAGTTTTGCCATTTTTGACGGAGGGGGAACGGACAACAGAACTCGACTGCTGGACTGGAGATGCAAGCGCCTTTCCGTCATCGCAGGCCTGTGCACCAGCGCTGTTAAATAGCCGCGACAGGTTGAGTCGTGCCTTGAGTCATGCCTATGAGCCTTGAGGTTAGCCTTGAAAGCTCAGGAAGGACTATTTTTTTAAATGCAAGCGTTCCATCTTCAGCTCCTGTGGAGAGACTATTCAGCACTGGAGGACAGTCTCGCTGAATATTTTTTCGAGGTGAAGTCCATTCCCGACGCTCTCTCAGATGGTGATGGAAACCAAATAGCAAATTAATCCATGGAGTAAACAGGCGCATTGCATGAGAACACTGGCCCCATTTCATGTAACTTGCACCAGTTGCCTGGCAGAGAGCCATGAAAACGGAGGTCAACGCCGCCCTATTATTATTATTATTATTATTATTATTATTATTATTATTATATATTATTATAGCGAAGGCCAAAGTCAAGAGCACTTTACAGAGGGCACTTGCAGGAGATAGTAAATAAGTGCGTCTTTAGTTTATTTGCAAACAGTTCGGGAGAGGTCTCTTTAGTCACTTCATCTGGCAATGCATTCCATAGGACGGGGTTCCCCCGCGTAAAAGATCTATCCCCAGTTTCGCCGTTTTGGACGGAGGGGGAACGGACAACAGAACTCGACTGCTGGACTGGAGATACAAGCGCCTTTCCGTCATCGCAGGCCTGTGCACAAGTGCTGTTAAATAGCCAGGACAGGTTGAGTCGTGCAAGACTCGAAACGTAAGCCAGCATCGTTTAAACTTGATACGTTCCAGGATCCGGAGCCAGTGGAGCTTGTCTTTGAGTAGTGGAGTAGTAACCCATACTCATCTTATAGTTAAAATGCCTTACAGTAGAGAGCAATTTTTTGTGACTTTGCCGCAAGACAAGCACCTATACTGAAAATTTAATCGGGCGCGAAAGCACACAGGCCCTAAGTAATGGGTTCCAGTTAACAGGTAGAGAAAGTTACAAAAGGTCTGTGATTAAGAGCAAAACCTGATGGAGATATGGCCCCAGGAACAGGATGATAGACAAATTAGGTCTAATATTATCTGGGTATCTGGTACAAGTACTTGACATCAAGTGTAAGTAAAAGTTCAGACGGTTACAGGTGGTAGCCGCCCCAGCTATGACCGCCCCAGTTATGACCGCCCCGGTTATGACCGCCCCAGCTGTGACCGCCCCAGTTATGACTGCCCCAGTTACTGTATGGGTTTTGACGAAAAGCAGTGTACCCTAACCTGTATGGGGTCATATAATCATTACCCACACCATAAACCAGACACGAAACACTAACCCTAAACGATACTGATGGCAGCCATAGCTGGGGCGGTCATAACGGGGCGGTCATAACCGGGGCGTTCGTAACCGGGGCGGTCGTAACCGGGGCGGTCGTAACCGGGGCGGTTGTAACCGGGGCGGTCATAGCTGGGGCGGCTATAATGTGATACCGTTCAGACTTCAGACACACTTCCAGACAGTAATGCAGACCAGTCTTGAATAGAGCAGACTGCAAAGAAGCAGAAGAGGGCAATCTGAGGACAGTCAGTCATTATGAAGCAGCTGGTTGGTGTTTGGACCTATGTTAGAATCTGAATGTGTGTAAATTAGTTAGCAGATAACTAGGTCGTAGCTGTAGATTGGTTTTTAAAATTCAGGTCAGCGGGGAAAGAATTTTTGATTATTTCTTTATGCTAGATAAGTTAGTTAAATATGTTAATGACAGCATGAAACTTCATCTACCCTCATACCGCTACATACAAAGTGAACCAGTGCAAGAAGTCAGTAAGCAGTGACCAGGAATTTTCCTCTGCTCCCAAGTTTTAGGTTTCATTAGATTTGACAAACTTTTGGATTTCAAACTTACCCATATGAATTATTTTCAACTGTGACTAGTTTGCCAGTTACCGGCAATGTAAAAAGCTAGTTTTTGTAATGTTAAGGGCAAGTACCTGCTTCAAAACTCACAAATATGGAATGCTAACTTTTCAGTTATAGCGTCTTGAGGGTACATCGAATAAATGTTGTAGCATTTATGTTGCACTATTTACAGTGAATGCGATAAGATTACTGCAATAATGCTTACTTTTGTCATATTGATTTAGAGATTTTTGACTCAATTGAAGTCGATGCGTATGCTTTATGTGATTTCTAGAGCTGACAGTAACCCATTTAGTCAGATCTGGCCTCAGGACTGATATTTCTGGTACTGACCTGATATTTTGTAAATGGTTTTGAGGCATCAACTGTAGACAGTGTCGTGCAATAGAACTGCTACTAGAAAATGCATGATTATTATTGTTACTGTAATATTGCTATTATTATTTGTAAACATTTTTATTGTGGTCACCATCATCATCATCAATAGGATCAGCATCGTCACCACCATCGTCATCCTCATCGTCATCATCACCACCACCACCACCACCACCACCATTAGCTTTGCTATGAAAGTATTTGATTTTTAAAGGTGTTTGGAGGTTTTAGATCCTCTGTATTTGAAGATGACCCCGCTTGGTTATATACCGGTAAATTCTAGTCAGTTACGATTTCCAAGGGTTTTGAAAGTTCAGCTTCCATTGGTTAAGGGCAACCATGCCAGCGGTAGAAAATTTTTGTTTTTGGCAGTATGACTTGATTTTTGTTTTGTAACCACATTTGCTTTGTTTACTTTTGAAATTGTTTGCATGACTTAAAATGCCATTGCCCTTGTCTTGGGAATTGCCTTCAATTATATTAATATTTGTTGAATGTGAACAGTAATGATGAAGGTTTCATGTCTGTATTACTAATCTAACTTGCTGCATAGATCAGTTTATGATTTCCAAGGGTTTTGAAAATTCATCTTCCATTGGTTAAGGGCACCCTTGCCAGTGGTAAAAAATTTTGTTTACTGGTGGCAGTATGACTTTCCAAAGTGGTCACAAATTTTGGTCTGAATGTAATCTAATCCCATTCTGCATTTTGAAGGATCATACATTGCCTTTAGTGGCCAAGAAATGTGCTCAAATAGTGAACTCGACGTGCGTGACTTTAAACAAATGCATAACCTTTATTTTTACAGGTGTAGGTTTGAGCTGGGGAATTGGGCTTATGTTCCTATAAAAGTTTGCTCTCATCCTCTTGCCCCCATTGTGTGAACACCCATGAGTGTAACCCTGGTTACTAACTTCCAATAAAATTGACCTCTCAATATTTGTCTTATGGTCCATCCATGTAGTACATATGCACTGAGTGGGGAGAGGTGGGTTGAATTTAGAAGGTTTTGCCTATGTATTGGATGCAAACAGGGTGCGAAGGTTGAAAATATACCTCTTTTTGCTTACATACTATATGGATGAACCCATAGTACCGGTACAGTATGAGTTGCAGTTTTCAGCAGTCAATGCAATCTGACAGTGACTTATAAATGTTATGTTTCATTTTCAGTTGTTCAAAAAGAAGAAAGTTTTTGGAAATAGAGTAGTTTACATCGGCAACCAAACTCAAACTCCAAGTGACCTTTATGATGACTTGCCAGTGAAATATCCAGCGAACCAAATAATTTCTTCCAAAGTAAGAGTTTGCAGTTAATTCTTAGATGGTAAATTTAAATCCAGAAGATTATGGAAATAATGGGTCTTTACATATTTGAATAGCTTAAAGCTGTCTAAGAAGGTTATGTCTTCAAGACAATCTTCAAGATGGTCTCTGACTCTTTATCTCAATTTGTGTCCCATGATGTTTTTTGCGCGCGCACACACACACACACACACATAATGGGGGTTGGAAGGAGCACTTTTATCTGAGAACATTTTGGCCATTGAGGGGCCATTTCATAATGATATTTTATACTATTTTTTTGTTTATGAGGATTATTTGTTTATTTTGCATTTCTCTTAGTACTGCTTTCACAGGAATGACATTGCATTAGCTTGATGATGGTACTTTCAAGGCATGAGGTTTATGTAATGGTGATACCATGACTGGTCACTTGAATTGCTGTTGGCAGGGGAATTAGGAAATTTTAGATTATCAAAGTCTTAATTGAAGAGCAACAGTTTAAAATGACAGCAACATTTTTACTTTGAAATCTTTACTGGCCATTTATTTGTAACAATGTAAAATGGACAAGTATTCTCTGGCGGCCATTACAGCTACAGTGAAAGGTGATATATAAATTATTAGGAAAAACATCATTGAGAAAATTTGACCTATAACCCTTACATCACAAACCAGTGACAAAAGAAGCAGGTATTCCAGTTGTGATTTAGATCCTTAGATTTAATTTCAAAGATCTTAGGCAGACGTCCTTGTGGCTGTGCAATATGATTGTATTGAATGAAACTGCTTCTGAAAAATAAATTAGAAATTTGTCAGAAAGGAGAACTGCCAGACAGAGACAGTTCCACGTTATGGATGATTGGGGATGCATCTTCCCACTAGCACACCAAAATGCATCTTCAATGGATGATGATTGTCTAAACAGATTAGCCTTGATGTATATCCACAAAGATATAGACATATCCATAGACAATGTCATCGACAAGTTCGCTTCCAGCAATGAGAAACTCAATTTTGCACTATAACTTTGTGCAACCAGACTAAAATGGCTTTTACACATTGTCAATTCTGAACATTATATTTTCTAAATCAAATCTACAGATTTCTTCTAAACCGTTTACATATAATTCCTTTGACAATTGGCGGGATCTTCCTAGAAATTCATTGAATCTACCCAACAAGAGTTCTTTGAACCCCACTGCTGCCAGAAAAGGCTGCTGCTATGCCAGAGTACGATTTTGTTCATAGACTGACGAATTAAGGCACTTCTCTTCCAAATGGGTTTCCTCCTCTGCAATCTGTATTTTCTCCCCACTGACTGATGTCTGGAGTTGACCCGATCTTCAGTGGATGGATTTGTAGTGTGATAATCGTTGATTGTTACATTTGAATGTTAAAACTAGCACTATAAACGTGCATAGCTATTATGCAATTCAGTTGTTCAATAATTGCTTATTGCTATGTGCTTATGTACAGCTTGCCCACTGAGTTAGAACTTATAGTTGATGCAAGAATCATATTGATTTCTGTGTAGTATACTGCTTGGAATTTCATTCCCAAGAACTTTATTGATATGAATTATTGCATCAACTATAAGTTCTAACTCATCAACTATAAGTTCTAACTCAGTGGGCAAGCTGTACTTAAGCACATAACAATTATTGAACAACTGAATTGCAAAATAGTTACCGGTATGCACGTTTATGGTGCTAGTTTTAACGTTCAAATGTAACAATCGACGATTATCACGCTACAAATCCATATTGATATTGATAATCATATTGATTTCTGTATAGTATACTGCTTGGAATTTCATTCCGAAGAACCTTTTCGAGCAGTTTCATCGAGTTGCCAATCTCTACTTTCTAATGGTTGCAGTTGTTCAGGTGAGAGAGAGAGTATTGTTTACTGTTGACAATTCTCCCACTCATATTCTGCAGTAGTGACTGCAGCATGTAACCAGTCATGAGACAATTATTTGCTACCGTTATTTCAGTTCAATTCAACTTTGATCGATGATGTTGCACTTGAGTGCTAGTGTTACGTGACCAGTTATTAGATCTATTATAATGTTGGTTATTGTTGCTGTTGTTGTGGATAGTTTTACGGCTTTGTAATGTAGCAAGGAGAAATCTAATGTTGTGTAATGTAGTTTTATGGCTTTATAGTCTAACACAAGGATATTTATTGTGGTATAATGTAAGTTTCATGAAAAGTAATGGAACTCATGATAGGAACACAATACAATTCTGAATACAGAAATTTGAATTTTAAAATCATTTGGGGGTAGTTCTGATGGTTTGTGCTAGTTCTGGAGTTGCATCAATTCATTGGTTTTTATATTTTAACATGCATTCAAGCTGAATCAGACATTGAAATATTAAAATTCTTTACATTCTCAACTGTCATTAAATTGTTTTATTGACTTTTAACTACATTCATGTTTAAAATATGGAAATCGAAAGTCTAATGAAAAAACATGTACAATAAAATCACAATTACCTGTTTTCTTTATCAGCGTTGGACTTTTTCAAGAACTCAATGACAAATTTATACATGTGCAGGAGTAAGCTTTAATATTTGCTGTGACTTGACCTTGCAAAAGGCAAAACCTTGGCCGCATAAATTTTTTTACCACATGCTGTGATATCAAGGCTATTTCATCTCTATTACTAGCTTCAATTCGGCATCAAAAACTTTGCAGAGTTTTGTTTAATGCCAGTCTCTTCATTGACAATCAGTTAACAAGGAAAGTTGAACTGCTATCAATTGACACTGTCATCAGTTCTGCTTCTGCTTCAATGACATTTTACAAATCATCGTACTTCTTTCTCCATAGCCTTTGTATTTTCAGAAGCATAATTATTTAGCTGTATTGATGTTACCATAGCTTACCATTGTAAAAAATGTTTTCCACTGACTGTTTTAATGTACTTTTATTTCTGGTAAGTCAGCCTCATACAGCATGAAAGATTTTCTCTGAGTTGTTATTGACCACGTCGTCATATTATATGCATGACAAAATGATTTGGTGTTTGCTTTTTAAGAATTAATTTTTAAAGGAATTATTATCATAATGTTTTCTGTCAAACAGTCCATTTGCTTTTTGTCCACTGGAAGTGTTTTAAAATCATATCTTTCAAATAAGCATTCGTTTGACATTTGTGTTTTTTGTTCAGCTATGCATTGACTCTCCTGTAAGCCCATACACAAGCATCTTACCTTTGGCTTTTGTTATAACGGTGGGAGCCATTAAACAGGTGAGGCTGGTGAATATTGAATAAATAAAAATTATAAATAAAATTGAATTAAAAAATAAAATATTTAGTTTATATTCTGTATATTTTTTTTGGATTTTGCAGAGTGGTTTTATGTAGCTCTTTTATATTTATAATGACCTGTCTATTTATCGGATGCATTTATTTTGACTGTCCTCTGATCAATATCTGTTTTTATTCGTCTTTCTTGCTATTTTATGAATATTGTTCTAAAACAATAATCTGGACTTTTAATGCACAAATATGAATATAACTTATGCAACTGTCAATTTTCTGTGTGTGTGTGTGCGCGTGTCCAATTGGTGCCCCAAGTAATTGAGCATGAAATTTGATTACCTTCATGAAGCAGGTTTGTAGACCTAACAGTGGAAAGAGAGATCACATAAAGTCAATTAGTGCATGTCTGCTTGGCAGACCCTATTGATCTCACTCATGTATGGTGTTAATGCATGGACTACCAAATATTAGTAGTCATCGGTGGTTAATGTCAATGTACTTGTTGAATGAGAAAGTAATTGGGTTTCTGCTGGGTGTACCTGGGTGGCCATAGGTGTTATCCATTCTTCATGTCTCTGTTTCCTGTCTTTCTCAATGAACCTCTCCTGCCATTGATTCATGCTTTTTGTTGGAAAAAATGACAAAAGACTGTACATGAGTGGAGTACATGTATGCATGCATGCATATTGAACCGTTTTGCATTGAGAGCTTGCACAATAATATTAATGAAGTTCGTTTTGCAAAGGAAGGCTGAACATTAGAATTGACAGGAAGGATGCTGCAGATAGAATCATGTATTTTGAATAGAGTTCCTTTTTTCCCTACAGATAGAAATTTCTTTATTCGATCAGTTTTGATTTTGAACATCGTCACAAGTTTTACAAAATTCAGATTTAAAAGATTCGACTACAAAATCAGCAGTGAATTTATTGCAAGTGCAGCCTAAGCACTTTTGATGCTGCTAATTAGTGAAGTAAATTGACAAAACCCAATGCTGATTTTGGCAGATTATGTGCCGCCTAAAATAATTTATGCAGTTTTGTCTAAAGAAATTTTAGGTCAATTTTGAACAGGTATTTAACAAATTCAAGTTCTTACTCATGTACAATGTTTTAACCGCTTCGCCGTCAGAGACCAAAATAATCCTGACGCCACATGCAAATATCATGAAATTTTATAATTTAATTTAATAATATATTATAATTTATAGTCATTTTTTTTATAGTCATTTTGACGTGTCGAGCATGTATTCTAATTGTTATGATTCGATCATTTATTGGTTCCCATGACAAAATGACTATAATCCAGACATATGCACCAACGAACGCAGCAGACGACGAAGTAAAGGATGAGTTCTACGACACGCTCCAACATGTTCTGGACTCTACACCGTCACACGATATGGTCATTCTTATGGGCGACTTCAACGCAGTCATTGGAGCAGACAACACCGGCTGGCAGAGTGTTATGGGCAAAGAGGCGACAGGACATAGAACAGACAATGGAGATAGACTACTAAGCCTCTGCGCCACACATAACTTCAGGGTTGGAGGTAGCTGGTTTAAACACAAAGATATACACAAATTCACCTGGCAATCTCCGGATGGCAAAACAAAGAACCAAATTGACCACATTTGCTTTTCGGCGAGGTGGGCCTCCTCATTTAGAGATGTACGAACATATCGAGGTGCTGACATATCGACAGACCACTATCTGCTGGTAGCAAGTGTGAAACTCAAACTTAAAAGGTTGCACAAGAGCCAATCATACAAGCCGTTTGCCTTAGAAAAGCTGTCAGATGACAATATGAGAGACGAATTCCAGATTCAAGTACATAATCGATTTCAATGCCTAGAAACTCAAAACCCCGAAGAAACTCCAAATGATATATGGAACTCATTCAAGCACAAACTACTTGGTGCAGCAGAAGAAGCCATAGGACACAAAAGAGGACGAGAAAAGAAGCTTGGATCTCTGAGGGAACATGGAAAGTCATTGATGAGCGGAAGTTACAGAAGAGAAAGATAGAACAGATTCAACCAGACAGAGAGAAGAGAGAGAGAGAAGTCGATAAATACCGACAGTTAGATAAAGAAGTCAAGAAATGCTGCAGAGCAGATAAAAACAAATGGGTAGAAGACTGTGCGGAGGAGGCAGAAGTTGCAGCAAAGAACGGTAACTCAAGACAACTCTTTCAAATTGTTAACAGACTGGCAGGCAAAACCCACAAAAGAGTTCCAATAAAAGACGCTCGAGGGCAGAAATTGAACTCACACGAAGAACAAATAGAACGTTGGAAGGAACACTTTGAATCAGTCCTGAACTGCCCAGAGCCAAACATTACAACAGAAATTGAAGAACAGGGACCTGAACTAGACATCATCAATACAGAGATAACAGCTGAAGAAGTGACCAAAGCTATATGTAAGCTGAAAAACAGAAAGGCACCGGGACCTGATGACATTCCAGCAGAGCTGCTCAAGCATGGAGGAACAGATGTCATCGAATGGCTAACTAAACTATGCAATGTAGTCTGGCAGCAAGAAGATGTGCCTGATAACTGGAAAGATGGAGTGATTCTGCCCTTGCCTAAGAAAGGGGACCTTTCGAACTGCAACAACTGGGGGAATAACCCTTTTGTCTATCCCTGGCAAAGTGATGACAAGTATAATCCTACAAAGGATCAAAAATGCAGTAGACGATGTGCTGAGACAAGAGCAGGCAGGCTTCAGAAAAGGTCGGTCATGTTCAGACAACATATTTACACTAAGGCAGATCATAGAGAGAGCAGAGGCAACAAACACTACAACATTCATCAATTTCATTGATTTCCGCAAAGCGTTCGATAGCGTACACAGGCCGACGGTGTGGAAGATACTACGTGTTTACGGCATCCCGGAGAAAATTATAAATATTATAAAAAAGTTCTATCAAGGAAGCAGATGCGCCGTGAGGCAAGACGGCGATCTGAGCGAATGGTTCCAGGTAATATCGGGGTTAGACAAGGATGTGTACTGTCACCACTGATATTTCTTCTGGTAATGGATTACATCATGAGAAGAGCTACAAATGAATGCAACAGTGGAATAAATTGGACATGCAAGGATAACCTTAAAGACTTGAGTTTGCTGATGATGTAACCTCTTTTCAACAACGTGGGACGAGATCAAAAAGCTTACAGAGAATACTAAAAACGGAAGCTGAGAAAATTGGATTAAGAATAAATGCTGAAAAAACCAAAATAATGACAACTAGCAATAACACCACTAATATTGGGAAACTGGACATCGACGGCAAGGATATCGAGATAGTGGAAGGATTCTGCTACCTGGGAAGTCAAGTAAACAGGAATGGAAACTGCGATGGAGAAATAAGAACTAGGATTGGTAAAGCACACGGTGCATTTTCAAAACTGACTAATATTTGGAAGAGTACCAAGATCAGTGTAAGGACTAAAATCAGACTATATGAGGCTGTTGTACTCTCCACGCTTCTATATCAAGCGGAATTGTGGCCACTGTCTAAAGCAAACCTGAAGCGGCTTGAGGGTGCCCACCATAAATGGCAGCGGAAGATCCTGAACATACACTGGAAAGATATGATCAGCAATGTGGAAATTAGAAGATTGACAGGTCAACAGACAATGGAAGAGATCCTCAGAAAACGAAGAATGCGCTGGTTTGGACATCTACAGCGCATGGAAAACAACCGGATCCCAAAGCAAGCAATGGACTGGCAACCAAAATACAACAAAAGAAAGAGAGGCAGACCGAGGATAACATGGAAGAAAACAATCGAACAAGATTTGGTCTATATGGGTTTGTCATGGAGCGAGGCACAAGATTTGGCCATGGACCGGAGTAGTTGGAGAACATTCTGTGCTGCCCGATGTGCTTCCAGCACGAGGACGGACTAAGTACTAAGTAAGTTATAATTTATATAATATATATAATATATATAATATATATAGTATATATAATATAATATAATATAATATATCGTATAATATAACATAATATAATATATTGTAAATGTAATATAATATATTGTAAATATAATATAATATAATATAATAATTTTATAATTTAATTTTTTATTTCATTTACTGGCCTGAAAGTTTGTAGATACTATAAAACTAATAACCTAACCCTAACCCTTCTGCTAAGAAAAGGGATAGAGATGTGGCAGTTCACCATTGGCTGCCTCCACTGCAAGCGCTGGGGATAGAATTTCCGCCCCCATTTCAAACAAAATTACGCCTAAAATTGTCCCAAAAGTTATCTACAGGCCGACCTTCTTTATTGTTCACGCCAAGGATTAATAATTCCTTATGCCGGGGATTGCCAAGAGCCAATAGGAAAATGCCGGAAAATTCCGGCGCTATGGCGTGAGCAATTTTCCCCGTACGCCGGATTTTTCCGGCACATGGCGTTTAAGCGGTTAAAGAGATTTGAGAGAATAAATATGATTTTGACTAGAGAATGATAAAGTCAGATTCTTCTTGAATTGAATGAATATTGGCTTATTATGTTTTATTCTAAAGGGTGAAGTTGAGCAGTGGTAGGATTTGGGGCATGCAACTGGAGGGTAGTGGGTTGGAATATGACCTTGGCCACTGCACAGTGACCTTGGACAGGTTGTTCACCTCTGACTTGCCCAACACTTATGATTCTCTGCTTTGTGAATGACTTAACTTGTGTTAAGAGCATTCAGTAATAATAATAATAAATAATAATAATAATAATAATAATAATAATAATAATAATAATAATAATACTAAATTCTAATAATAATAATAATAATAATGTATTTTTGAAAACTGTTGTGACAGATTTCTTGACATTTATGTACATCTCAGGGCTATGAAGACTCGCTGAGACACAAGGCCGATCGGGAGGTTAACCACCGGGAAGCTTATGTTGTTCGAAATGGAAGACAGAACATTATCAGATGCATGGACATTCAGGTGATAGCTGTTCAGTTGAATCTGTTTGAAGGTTAATGATTCTTGTAAGCTCATTGATCATGTAAAAAATTCAGCTATTCGTATCCTTCAGCACATTGCTAATTAATATAAAAAATATGCGACTGCTGAAAGGAATGATGTCATTGAGTGCATTAGTACAGGGTTTCCCAAACTTTTTGGAACTGTGACCCACTTCAGCGGTTTTGTAACATGCCACGACCCTGCAAACTTATTGTCAACAAAAATTCAATAAAACATCAATCATTTTAATATAAGCTGTGTGTGGAGGATTACAGGCATATAAATTTCTTAAAACCTAAGCCTACTTGCAACGTTCAAGGCTTGTGACATTGTGGTATTGGTTAGAAAATGACACTTTTGAATCTAATTTCACGCTACCCCACGACCCTCTAGACTGAGCCCTGCAACCCACTTTTGGGTCATGACCCACAGTTTGGGAAACACTGCATTAGTAGTGATTTTGTATTGTATTATATTTTATTGTATTGGCTCTAATGATGTGTTAAGAACATATGTAATGTTATGATGGAACTAAATATGCTGGTTTTTTGCATGCAAAGTTCTTCCCATTTATAAATCATTAGGCCAGTTGGATCAGAAGTTCTTTGCACATTGCTAAACTTTAAGCAACCCTGTCCCCACTCATGGCACCAAACCCAACCAGCCCACCAAATTCCCTCACAGGCCCCATTATCCAGCCTTGCCATTTATTCCAACCCGTTTATATCTCCATCCCCAATCATTCTGTTGAAACCTTAGATATTTTGAATTCGGAGCTCATATTTCAACCCAAAACATGCTTTTGTTCATGCACTCTAAGTAGAATTAGTGTGCATGTCACAGCAGTGAACTCTGCACCATTTGAATGGATTCTTAACATAGTCTTCCAATCCTCATTGGCATGTTAACATTGTCAAAAGCACTTTTGACTATGGGCTTTATATCTCTGCTACAGCGCTATATAAATTGTCTTATTAGTAGTTGTAGTTGTTTTAGTAGTAGCAATAATAATAATAATAATAATAATAATAATAATAATAATAATAATAATAATAATAATATAATAATGAGGATGAGGATGAGGATGAGGATGATAATAATAAAAATAATAATAAAGTGAATTTGAAGACTAATTGCTGACATTTTCTCCAAAGCTCATATATGTATATTTTAAAATCTGGCAGAATATATGTAATGGAAATCAATAAAAATATGATTTTCCATGGGCCAGCTGAACTGGAAAACTTCATTGTGGTAGGCTTTGCAGGTTTTTTGTATCCTGATGTCCTGTAGTAAATAGCATTGGGTTTGCAGAGTCATTAATCTACTGGACACTGTATGTGCTACGTTATAATAATCGAGCATTTTTATAGCTCCATGTTTAATGCTCAAAGGTTTGAGTCGATAGCACTCCAGATCCATTAAATGACGAACAATATGCACACCTGAAGCTTTGATTTGCAGGTCAGTTGATTGACTGGGAAGCAAATTAAAAGTCATCTATTGATGATGATAACAACAATTATAGAATAATCATTTATTCTTCTGCAATGCTTCTGATAGAACTTGTAAAACTCAAATCGTTGGCATCAAATATGGGTAAAATGGACAGTATCACCAGGGTCACCTTACAAAATTTTTTTGCCGAAAATTTGTCCCTACTGCAAAACAGCAAATCCTGACCTGCATAAGGTTTGTCATTGTTGCTATGGTCATTGACGTAGCCATGGGGGGCTGGGCCCCGTATCAGGGCTGGGATCAGTCGTGAGATTTGCACAAAATGTGGAGATAATTTTCAGGGAGGGTAGGTATCGTGTATGTGAAAGAACTCCTTGGTGCCTTTTTGCTTGTACACATTTTAATTTGTCGAAGATGTCGACTTGCCCCCACCCAATATTCCGGCACTCTGACTATGCCGCTGCCTGTGGTAACAGTTGTAATTATTTATGTTGATGACGTCTCTTGTTTATCAGTACTCCTGATGGTGGATAGAAATGCTTTTGCAAGAGTCTTTGGCTATACTGAATAGAGCTTTGCAAAAATTAACTGTCTTTAGATTCATGAACTGTATTATATATCCTACATATGCCTTTGAGAGTGATGATTTTCCAAGGTATGTATCCCCTGGTTATGTAAAGAATGCTTATAGTTATTGGAGCAATTGACATGTGCTGGTATTAGAGATCCAGTATAAATTGTGATGTGTGAATGAAAGTTGCCATTGTTGAGAAATGTAACGGTCCTTGGATCAATATGCACTGTGTTTATTCTATGTGAGATTGTGTAATGCTGCTAGTAATCGCACAATTGTATGAAGCCATTGCTAGCCACCCTTTCTTTCTTGTGCCTTCCTTGATTCAGTTATGATGATGCAAATCATGCATTCAGTGCTGTATTCCAATGATAGTAGTAGTAATTATGCACTTTTGGAGGAAATAACAAGGAAAGAGATGCTTTTAAAAGATCTAGATGTTATAAAGAACTTATTTTGTTTGGAAGATCTAAGAGACAGAGTAAGACAGTTTTGGATTTTCTGGCCTTCTAGCAGTAAATGATCTCTTACCAATATCATTGTTAGTTACTGATACATTTAGCAATGAATCAGCATATCTTGTGGCATGCAAATGTTTTGGGTGATTTCAAATACTGCAGTATTTTATCAACCAATGGACCGGTTTAACATTAAACGTAAAGCTGTGCTCAACAGGCAACCAGTGTAATTTTAAGAACTATTTCAGAGCCAAGCTACAACTCATGAATCCAAGTAGCAAGAGAAAATTTTGAATTTTCAATGTTCCATTATCCTATGGTCCTACTAAATGACTCCTTTGGATATGCATTATTTTCAAGTTCTTTGTTATCTTTTCCTTTTCATTCGTGTTTTGATACTCTGTGTAACCATTGCCTGCTTAATTTATAGCAGCAAATGAAAGCGATATATTTCTGGTTGCAAACTTTGATTCTGACTCTTTATTGATCATAGCTGTCATTGCTGCAGTGAGTCTTCCAAGATATTGAAACTTTAAGACTTGTTTGCTCAGACTAACCTCAACACAGATGAAGCAATGAGTGCTTTTCTCACAAGAGTAAAATTCATAGTTGATGAAATTTTAAGCAAATAAGTAAGTTAATTATGTGTTGATGCCACGCAAGACAAACTTAGACTGAAAATAATAAGCAAGCAAGTAAGTAAAACTAATCTTCTATAGCACTGCCTGAAAGCTTGGTGCAGCACACCAGCTGATTCACGAGCGCTCAATCTGGGCAAAGTCCATAATCCGTAGTCCATGGTGGTCATGGTTGTGGATCCAGAGTTTGTTTGAAAAAAATCACATGTAACATCATCAGTAATTTATTTATGCTGAGCAAATAAAATTATGCAATTCTAATTGGTGGGCAGAATACATGAATAGAAAAATAGGCTAAAGCAACTGAGGCAATACTTACTTTATAATTCCAGTTAGCAGATCTTAATTTTAAATCAGTGTTACAATTGTATGCTAAGCTTATTTCTTGTATTCTCTGGCATACATCGGCTGCCTATAATGTGGACATGTGACCCTCTTTATGCAGACGTGGTACCTGTTAAAGCTCTCAGGTAGGCCTACTCAGGCATTGCTGATACCACAAATCAACTGAAGCATCCTTACCTGCTGCGTTGATGTCCAGTGGTGTAGCCAGGATTCTGGAATAGGGGGCACATCAACATTTTCTGGTTGAATAATTCAACGCAATAAGCAAACAATTCTTGTCCTCTCAAAGCAGTGTGGTTTCAGTTAACTGGAACTGAAACTGAAATATCAGTTAACTGAAAAATAACCAATCAGTTAACTGGAACTGAAACTGAAACTGAAAAGTACCAATAAATGGAACTGGAACTGGAACTGAAAAATAAAACTGAAATAGTTACAATAACTGAAAAATAAATGACAAACTTAAGAAGTCAAACACCCAAAGAAAAGATCTTCTAGTGAACACATTGAAGCTCTCGATCTTCCGAAATTAGGGGTAATCTGCACAGTTTAACTAGGGATGCAGGATATTTGCAATGTTGTAGCGATAGCACCGTGCAAAGAGAGCTTTTGTCTTCCTGCTTCCGTCGCTAAATTAGGAATTTTGACATGTTACATGTACTTTAAAATCGTTTTAAGCTGAGTTGATCTTTTTTCACTATATGTGGAGGAGAATACAGTGAGTCATATCTTTATTTATTTATTTATCAAACTAATAAAGAAATTAATAAGGGGATTGTATTTGTAAGTGGGTAATTAGGATTAGGAACTGCTAAATCAAGTAAATACAGAAAGTGAGAAGAAAGGTTTAAGAATAAACATCAATAAAACATTCTGCCTAGTGATATCCAAGAAGAAAGACATTCCGAAATGCGATATCAACATAAATGGAGAGAAAATTAAACAAGTCATGTCATTCAAATATCTAGGAAGCTGGTTCACCAGTGATGCGAAAAGTGAATCAGACATAAAAACAAAAATAGGAATGGCCAAAGCAGCCTTTGGGAATTTAAAACACATACTAACAAACCGACATTTAACAATGAAAACAAGGATTAGGGTTCTAGAATGCTATGTTTGGCCAGTCATGTTATATGGGGCAGAAACGTGGACTATCTCTAAAGTCATGAAGAAAAAGCTTCAAGCTGCAGAGATGTGGTTCTTAAGAAAAATGTTGAAAATATCTTGGACTGAAAAGAAAACAAATGAATTAGTACTCGAAATGGCAGGTACACAAAGAAAATTGCTATCTACAATACGTAAAAGACAACTTCAATTTTTTGGACATATAATGAGGAAGAAAGGCACAGAAAACCTGGTAACTACTGGAAAAGTCGAAGGCAAAAGATCAAGAGGAAGACAAAGAATGACGTATATCAGCAGCTTACTGACTGATGTAAAGGGGGTGACTACAGAATTGGAATTAATACAAGCAACACACAACAGAGAGAAATGGAAGTCCATAGTCGTCAACGTAGAAATACATGACACCTGAAGAAGAAGAATGATTTCCGACTCGGCGGTCGGCGGATAGGAGCCACCCGGCCGCCATTGATTCTAATCAGGTAGCGATTGTAGTGGCAATCATAAAACGAGAGGATGAAAGAGAAGTAGTAGTAGTTAACTTGATTTGGAATGGTGCGCCATCAGCTGATGCCCTGGACATTATGATAGTGGCGCCAAATAAGAAAAAATGTGTACAATGGCAATTAACTGAAAATAACTGAAAAAGAACTGAAACTGAAAAATGACAAGAACTTGAACTGAAACTATAACTGAATAATAATTCAAATAACTTTAACTGTAACTGAAACTGAAAAATAATCAAGAACTGAAACCACACTCTCAAAGTCTTTAAAACTGTTGCACATTCTCCATTACCTACCCCTGTGGCCCTTCCCCACTACTCAACAATTTTTTCACAAGTCCCACGACAGGTCTTGGTCCGAATAGGGGGGGGGGGGCCGGGCCTCCCATGGCTACCGCCAATGTCGATGTCTCAGACAGATACTCGAGTTGAAATATGAAATTCTTAGTTGCGCTCTCTTACTGCAGTGCCTCAAGAGTTCTTATCGATACCGAATGAGCCTTTCCTGTTCATCATCGTCTTTGTGAAATAAATTATGTCTTTTCTTCTGATTTCGAGTAATAGGGAAATCAATGTCTTGATAGGTGGGTGATGTTGTCCGTGTGGAGATTAACGACAGCATTCCATGTGACATGGTCTTACTGTCGTCCACAGATGCCAACGGCCTTTGCCACGTTACGACTGCCAACCTCGATGGGGAGACCAACCTTAAGGTGAGTTGACATGCGAATGTGGTGTGCTTGCAGAAACTTGTCGACAGTGTTGTCTCTGAGCAGTGGTTTGGTGGAACCTTTTCCTATGGAAATTGAATTTCTACTCATTTGCTAAACCCTTCTACATTTTCATATCATGTTAATTGCAGACATGGTTCGGGATCTCTGTATTAGTGTAATGTTTGTAGGGGCACAGTCATCTGATCTAGGTTTGTAAAATTTCCTACTGACTTGCTTGCTAATTTATGTCTAAGATGATAGATTTTAAAGGCAATAGATTTCGAGGACAATAGGTTTTTTAAAAATTGCAACTGAAAGCAGTCTGGTTTTTTAGATATTTGCACTGCTGCTTTATGCAAGAATTGACAGCAAATTTCTTTAATGAATTAAAAAGAAACGTAAGAGCATGAGTGATATGAATTCTGTTATTAACTGTTAGGACCAACCTATAATGTTAAAAACTAATTCCTGAGTGTTGACAGGGCCATATTAAGGCGGGGACTGAGGGGGCTGAAGCCCCAGGCCCACCATTAAAAATAGGCCCACCGTTTTTCAAGCAGCGACCTTTTATTTGCTTGTCAGAGATTTTCAAGATTTTAAATGAAGGCGGCAGGAAATTTTACAAGGGGCAATTTTTAAATTATGGAAGCCACGACCTTTTTTTACTTCTCAGCCCCAGGCACACTCGGACCTTAATTCGGCCCTGAGCGTTGACAAAATGAATGCGTTGTGATATATGAGGATTCATGATTACCTTGGGTCTTACATGTTATGGGTATCAGTTGATGTCTTTCAGATGAGTAATTTTAGACATAATCAATGCCAAAAGTCCTATTAAAATCTCATAATTACAGGAATTGATCTGCCATACCTGACTCTAACCTGAGGTGATGTATCAGGTTCAATACCTGGAAGACTAAAGATTAATTTTTATTCCTCATACAGTCACGTTTCTTCCTGCACGAAATGAATGCTAAAATGATCTGTGTGATGCATCATTTTTTCACATTTTATATGCTAGCAACAATAGGCAGTGCAGCTGATTATAGCTGTCTACCAAGAAAAAACCTCTACAATAAATGCCTGACAATGCAGCTACACATGCCTTATAAAAACACTTGCAATAATAGGCTGGTCACAGGAACACAGGGCAGTAAAGAAAGGAAATGAGTATGACAGAAAAACATTGGTAAAAAGACTAATTCGTGGCCATTTAGAATTCATCAGTGTGAAATTGATTAGAATTTACTTTACTTACTCTTACTTGCAAAGTATATTTATTGGAACTGAACAGCTGACTTGTTGCTTGAAGCAGTGTTGGAGTTGTGAAATTTGAGCTGGGGGGGGGCTGAGGACTGAAATTCAATGAATTACAGAAACTGCATTTACCCGATATGCGATTTTTGGGAGGGTTGCAAAGTTAGCTGGGGGGTTCAACCCCCAACCCCTGCAACTCCAACCCTGGTTTGAAGCATCGTCATGTCTGTGCTCTATTTAGATATGTGACCTGTTTGGCCTGGCCTATCTCCCCTTTGATTGCTCATCTGCAGATCTGACTGACCTTTCTGGCTTGACCTGGTTCTAATTCAGATTGGATTTGGCATGCCATTGGCTTATGCCCTATGGTTATGATAGTGGCACCATAGAAGTTGATTGATTGATTGATTGACTGCCAGGAACGATGATGACAATAGTGTTGCCCTGTGATGCATGCAGCAATCCTTAGAGTTTAACTTTGTCTACATTTTTGTCTTTACATTTGTTTGACGATAGACTTTCACTAGTGTGATGGCCACACAGTCTTTCCAGACAGACGAAAGCTTTGTACGCCTGCATGCAGCAGTTGAGTGCGAGCAGCCAAATTCCAATTTCTACCAGTTTGTTGGAAGAATGAAAATATTTGGTGATGCCTTTCAACCACCGGCTGTCCATCCGCTTTCTACAGAAAGTGTTCTGCTTGCCGGCTGTTCGCTGAAAAACACTCGGTTCATATACGGTAAAATATGGCATCTAGCTGTTGTACGATGCCTCATTTTAATGCCTGTGGTCAGGGTGTGATTTGTGACCTGGGGCAGTGGGCAGTGGCGGCTCTAGGATTTGGAAAGTGGGGGGCCGTTGGGGTGGCAACTTCTAATCATGGGGGGGCCAACCATTTGTTGTTTAATGTATGTAGCATTAAGTATAGGGTCCCAACTGGGGGGGCCACTGGGGGGGCCAGGCTCTCATTAGGGGGGCACGGGCCCCACCTGGCCCCCCCGGTGGAGCCGCCACTGGCAGTCGGGGGATATGTCGAGCTTGAGGGGGGTGTAGTTGTTGGGGAAGTGTAGCAGTGGGGGGGATGTAGTGGTGGGGGATGTAGCAGTAGGGGGATGCAGTTGGGCAGTGGGAGGGGGAATCCCTCCTTCCCCTACAAATCGCGCCCTGCCTGTGGTGAATAATATTATTGTTTAAGGCACAATTCTTTGTATCTTTTATTGTTCTTTATTGCAATGCAAAGCTATGGAAAAGTCACCTTATTAATAAGGTGATGAGGACGTTCTGGTACACTGATGCTGCAAATTGTCAACACAGCATAAGTGCAGAAATTTTGGCACTTTGGTCCTGCCACTCATCTCACCTGGTGCTGATCCATTCATCATCCTGCAGTGCAAGATTATTGCAGGTTTCTGTGATAATGTTGTTGTCGTCTTGTTTAGTTAACTCTGATTGTGGCCTTTCATGTGATTTATGACTGTCTTAGGATGTGCCATTTACACGGGAAGAGAGACAAAGATGTTTCTCAATTCTAAACGGAAAAGTCACAAATATTCAAGAGTGGAGAGGTCTGTTGTGAACTGTATGCAGATTATTGGTTTTAACTAGGACTGTCAATATTTTTAAAAAAGCTGCCCGGGTACCCTTATTATTATTATTATTATTATTATTATTATTATTATTATTATTATTATTATTATTATATTGGTTTTAACTAGGACTGTCAATATTTTTTAAAAGCTGCCTGGGTACCCTTCCAATTTTTTATGGGTACCCAAATTACCGGTAGCACAATCTCCATTGTGACCTCTCTTGTTTCTACACCCAGTAAAATAGCCACACTCCCTCTCCAGGCACTGCAGCTAATAATATAATAGACAAGCTCAACCCTTATGTCACACTCCTCCCACTGCAACTAATGATTCTATCTGTATGCAGCCAACAGAGGGGAAGTTTGACATAAGGGTCATGTTTCCACAGGTACTGTACCAAATTTTACTGTCTGAGTAATAGGAAACAGTGACCATGGTGGAAGAGCCAACTGGAAGGGTTGTGCCCCAACTGTCCTTTAATGCCAGCTTATCATCATTCATGCTGATATTGTCCTGGTAGCTATTTTGGAAATATATCCCCATAACATATCCCTAATTGAGCCACTCCTTTAGTGAGTTCAGTTTGTTAATGTATTTTGTGACTCCAGTTTATGCTAATGATGTTCATGTGTTTTAGACGGATGAATGTCTTTTTGGTGATATATTTGCTACTTCTGCTGTCTTACGCAACTATCTGGGTGGGAGTTACTTTGTCCTATTACCGTGAGAGACATTTGTCCTATGTGCCAAATCATCTTGCTGATAGATTTTGGAGACCTTCAGAACATACATCTAGCAAGGTATGCAGTCTGTCAGTTGCTGATTCTTCTCTGTGTGAAAACAGCCACTGGTATACATAGTTTCATTCAACAGTGAAAGTTCATAAGTTGTGCAATTATAGACCTCCTTCCCCTCTTCTTGAAGCCAGACCTTCTTTCTGAGGCTCAAAATTTTGGTTTTTAACTGAGCCTCTCCACTAAAGGTAACAAAAATTTGGGTGAGGGTAATTGAACATTGGTTAGAATGCAATGGTACTCAAAAGTCTGTTTTATTTTTGTTTTTGCTTTCGTGTCAGAGATTAAGTTGTAGCTGCTCAATTTGACAATTTCAGTTCACAGATGTTTATCAAAATTATGCATTGACACAGCTTGGCCTGAAGCCTAGGGCGGATGAAGGTGTGCAAGACTTCTTCAGAGATTCATCTTTGTTGTTGAAATTAGAGCCCTTATTAATACATGCATATACATAGGAGCATGGTGGAGTAGTGGTAGGATTCTCAACACGCAACCGAAGGGTAGCAGGTTCAAATCTGACTCTAGCCCCTCTGTGTAGAAATCTTTGGCAAGTTGTTCGTTTGCCCATGACTTGCTCAGCACTTGTGGTACTTTACTTTGTGTATGACTTAACATGAATTAGTAATCATGTAATAATAACAGTAATAATATTAGTAATAATAATAATAATAATAATAATAATAATAATAATAATAATAATAAACGCATATTCAAGCATTGCAAATATATTATAATGCTATAATAAAATCTAATGTGTCTGTGTGCACTTCCTATTGTTTCTAAACTCTCACTATTGAACATACAGCAGTGAATGTTACTTTATGTGATAAAGTGTAGTTATTTATTTTTCTGTACTTGTTTTGCAGACAAATTCCGTTGTGCAGTTGTTTCTGGGGTATCTGGTTTTGTGTAATTATGTGATTCCGATATCCATGTATGTTTCCATTGGTTAGTATGATGTATTTGACATCTGTTTCTGTAACCATCCTGGCACTTATGCATATAAACTCATGTAATAGCAGAAATCATTACAATCAATTTCTGTCCTCATTGTTTATTATTTTCCAAGTTTTAACTGGTTAATTTTAGCTGTTATATTTTGTTGACTTTGTCGATTTGCTGTGGCTTTGCTTTGCACAGTATCATTTCTGTTTGACTTTGAGTGATCGTATCTGCCGTAGAACATCGAATGATACAATTCTGAGTTGAATTTTTGCTCTTGCAGAAGTTCAAAAATTTAGTGGTTCAAAGTTTTTTGAGTGGGACTTGAAGATGTACAATGCTAAGACTGATGAACCTGCAAAGGCCATGACCTCTGACTTAAATGAAGAACTGGGTCAGGTGAGAAGACTTCAAGAGAATCCTAGACTCTCAGTTTACCAAGAAGCCAACCAATTTTTGGTATATAATATAAATTTTAAATAAGTAATCGATTTCTTACTGTGCATTGTTGGTCCTGGTGACTTAAATTTCATGTGGAATGTTTTTCTTACTCGTTTTCATGTGCAATTTATATGTGCAAATCCAGTAAATAATAATAATAATAATAATAATAATAATAATATTGTTATTATTATTATTATTAATTCTGCTACCTGTCTTTAATTTTCTTGTGTTTTGTATATCAGATTGAGTATTTATTTACGGACAAGACAGGAACCCTTACTGAAAACAAGATGGAGTTTCGAATGTGTTCTGTTGGTGGCGCCATCTGTGAAGAAATTGAAGGACGGCTATGGCAGAAGTGCAATGGCTACAACTCTTGTGATTTGCCAGTAAGCTATTTTGATACACGATTTATTCTAGTTGTATTCTTAATTTTCTGTTCTTTGTTGGGCTTTGGTGTTTTGCCTGGATGTATTTAATTCATCAAAAGTGAGGCAATCTTGAGTAAAAAGCAATGTTAGTAGAGCTGGGTAACAATGACTAATGGATGCTGGAATTTGATGGAAGAATTTCTTACAACAATTTGAAACAGCCGGAAAATGTTTTACAAATTACGATATGTTATGTTAATATGTCAATTTATATAGCGCAATAATCATGGCTGAAGGCCAAAGTCAAGAGCGCATTTACACGCTGCACTTATGTGATAGAGTTGAAAGATCACTGAACTTAAAATTACTAAATAACATACTTCTGTAATACAAATTCTGTTAAACTTAATGCAGTATATATCTGTAATCTTGGTAGAAGACATTTAACTAAAATTGTGTTAATTATAAGAACTACTACTACTACTACAACTACTACTACTACTATTACTACTACTACTACTACTACTACTACTACTACTACTACTACTAATACTAATACTAATACTACTACTAGTAATACAATTATTGTTATATTGCAGCCACAGCTTGATGATCTGCTGATTGCTCTTGCCTTATGTCACACCGTCAGGGTTGACAGAAGAAATAGTCATGCTTGTTCCAATCATATCTGGCAATCTCAGGGATCAGAGATGTTGCTTGAATATCAGTCTGCATCTCCAGATGAGAAAGCTCTTGTTGAAGCATGCCTTAGGTAGGGTAAAATTTTGCTGAAGTCGTTTTGCCTAAGTCCAAAACTATCTTCACGATTTTTAAATTTTATAAATTCTGCTGCTTGTTTGTTGCCACTACAACGTGAATGGTTTTGATGGATTGAAAAAATATCGGTCTTGAAAAAATATCAGTCTCAACTCTTGTTTATATTTCTGCTGTGCTTGCTTGATTAATCTATTTTATAAGATACTCAAATATTCTTTTTTTGTTCTATGGGCTCTAGAAATTATCTACTAGTGCGTGGATTTGTGTGTAGTTCACAATTTTATTTTAAAATTTTATCTTGAAATGAAGATATATAGCTCGGTCTCACTGAATAGGTCAACACTATTTCTTCAGATCCACATTCCACAGTCATATATCTTTCAATTAAATCTTAAATTTTATCACTTATTTTACTTATTAGACGTGGATCTACATGTAGATGTAGATTTACATTACCAGTGAGTTAGTTACTCTGCAAGCATTAGTCATGCTGTATTCAGTTAATGCCAGTTGAATTCAATGCAGTTCAGTAATCAGTGTTCATGGCACTGTATTTTGCTTATGGCATTTGAATTGGGCTATTTTTAAGATCAAAATTAAGTTTTATTGTATTTTTTCATTTTATTAGGTTTGGTTTTACATATCATGGCTGTGAAAACAACAAGATTCTTTTAGCCATCCGCAGTGAAGACAAATATTTCGTCCTTGAACACGTCTTAAACTTTGACCCCATTCGCAAGCGAATGAGCGTCATTGTCAGAGACAGCGATGGTAAACACTCTTGTTTCTGTTGTGGAATGTTTTTAGCAATAATTGCATAGTTAGCATATGTGAGAGTGGTTTGACTGTTTACACGTCACTTGCTTACAGTTCTGTGCTTTCCTATGGATCGTCAGTCTTGATTGTAGAAAGTGTTGTTGGAAGAACATATGATATCAGTTCCTTTGCTTTTAATGTATGCCATATCAGTTTAAGGAATATGTGATGTTGACAAGCTGAGTGAATACATATGCTATATTTGAATTGTGGACATTTTATTTTTACAAGATGTGTGTATGTACAAGATAATCTGTCTTTATTCATACATTGTTGAGAAATAAACTGTTTTGATTGATTGATTGATTTGAGAAATAAACTGTTTTGATTGATTGATTGATTGATTGATTGATTGATTGATTGATTATTAGCATCGTCATTAATCGGCAACTTTTGTTGAAGGTCAGTTCGTTTTGTACACCAAAGGAGCTGACGTGTCTATGCTGGAAAGGCTTTCTAGTGGCAGCATTGAAATTACTGAAAATCACATCAATGAATTTTCAAAGGTTTGATTATTAGCAACAACTATGTTTAACCTATTTGCTCTGCCCAAAATTTTATACTTCTGACTAAGTGCAGGGTATGAAGATATGTGACATTGTGCCACTGGTTAAGCAGCATTGTGCATGTCTTGTACTTGGAATGGTTACCATCCCACTTCCAGAAAAACATTGGCAAAACTACTCTAGATTAATGGCATGAGCCACTTGTGCCACTGCTTGCCTAGTCCCAGTAACCGGAGATCAGTGTTGGACCCTACGCTCGTTCAGGTACGGGACTACCTTTACTTTTGTGACGATATCATTTATATGAGCCATGCACTATGCATAGATGTGAAGTGCAAAATATACACCTGCTGCTTCTCTTGATGCTTACTCTTGAGTGCAGAATATATGTGCAACAATAGTATCTGCTGCTTTAATTGAAAATAGTTCATGCAAAGTAAGTAGTAGAAAACAATCTGTACACACGCACACACACATATACACTGTGGTCGATTACTTATATTATAATATATATATATATATATATTATTTTTAGATAGATAGATAGATAGATAGATAATTTATTATGGGTTTTGTTAATTTGCTTTCTAATATTTTCAGCTTGGACTGAGAACCTTGGTAGTTGCTCAAAGGTATCTGTCGGAAGAATTCTTTGCGGATATCGACAGACGGTTGAAAGCGGCGCGAGAGCTGATCAGCGGCCAAGAAGAGAATGTACGCAGAACTTCATTTAGGTTTTCGCTATTTTGATTTGATGATAAGAGGGAAGAGGAGTTGACAACTTGTAGTACTCACAGACATTTGCTTTATTTACTATCATCTTTGTCTACTTGATTAGTTCAGGCCCCATTCACTGTGACAATTAAGCATGAATAAGCATAATCTGACTTTGCAGATATACAGTAAGATGTTCAGGTGAATTCATTTTAATCATTAGTTATGTTATTGAAGAGTAGCTTTACCTCAGGCTCTAGGGCTGCAATGGGGACAGTTAATTCCAAAGCTCTGTTTTATTCTTATAGAATAGAACTCATTATATAGAAGGATTTTTGAGACGCAGATGTGTCAACAAGAGTTTATGAAGTATCACTGTCTTATAGGCGTGAGACATGTGTTGACATGGAATTTAGGACGTATCATCTCAGGACGATTCATCTCAGGATGATTTGATGCAGACGATTCATATCAAGGACGATTCATCTCAGGACGTTTCATCAGGAGGACTATTCATCTCAGGATGATTCATCACCCTAACCCTTATAACTTTATCCGAGAAGAATAGTCCTGAGATGAATATTCCTAAGATGAATAGTCCTCCTGATGAAACGTCCTGAGGTGAATAGTCCTTAATATGAATCATCTACATTGAATCGTCCTGAGATGAAACGTCCAATACCGTTGACATGATATGAAAAGTGCTTTTAGTGGACTTGAATTTTGATGAGTTCTACTCTGTTCTGTTGAAGCTTGCACGCATCTACAATGAAGTCGAGAATGACCTTGGCCTTCTTGGTGCAACAGCAGTGGAGGACAAGCTTCAGGAAGGAGTACCCGACACAATACAAGCTCTGAGGCTAGCCGGAATAAAGGTCATATCAAAAGGATGCTCTTACAATTCCTCAAAATAAGAATACATTTTATTGTGTAAATCTTTCTACTTGGTACATTGATTTTTAGGCTTGATCAGTGAAACTTAAATGTGAAATTGAAACCTTCTTCTATGACCTGGTCAGCTTGGTACAAATGCCTTGTTTTAAAAAGAGGAAATTAAGCTATGGAGAATTTCATAAAGCAGTGTTTTAGAATGCAGTTTGATTTGTGGTATTTTGGGGGTCAACTTGAAGGCACGCGATAGTCTCTATTCTGTTCTATCAAAGCTGGATAGACATTCTTTATGTTTGATTAAATATTTCTGGCCATTTAATTATTCCATTATATTTAATGCAACGTTTGGTTAATGCTACATCAATATGTTGCAAATAATTTCTGATGTCTGAAAACAATGTCTGATAATAATAATTGTGATTTTGAAATATTGTGAAATATGATTTTGATCACAACCCTCAAACTAATAACTGTTTTGGACAACAGGTCTGGATCTTGACGGGTGATAAAGAGGAAACGGCAACAAGTGTTGGCTTTGCGTCCGGCCTGTTTAATGACAACATGCGTCTTCTTCATTTAACAAAGAAATTGAACCTTGACGACTGTTGCACTGCGTTGCAGCATTACATGGATATGTGAGAAACGCTTCATTTTCAACAGTTGTTTTAGGCATTTTGACAGTAAAGTCTTTGGTATTCAGACTTTATTCTTTTTGCTTGCAATTCTTGAAGAAATCGACCACAGTCATAGCATTCCTCAAATTGCCTCCACAGGTTTCTCTAAAATATTTTTCATTAATTGCAAATTTCATTAAGTTGAATTATATGCACGGCATTAGACAGGCTTGAAAATTAGTGATATGGTTGCCATCAATAGTATGCATCTCCTATTAGGGACGCTTGTAAAGCGCTCTTGACTTTAACCTTTGCTATGCGTATTGCGCTGTATGAAATTGTCAGAATTATTAGTGTGTAGACTGAAATTTCCCTATCGTAACTGTCATTGAGCAGGAATCATCCAGCTCACCACCTCACAGTCACAATAATGGCTTCCCTTTAATTACTCTTGGTATGTCGAGATGGTGAAAGCAAGTCAGACATCCATGGGCAGGACTTGTTGGGATGATTTGTTGTTGCCAGATTGCTTCTTGCTGAACAGGAGCCTTAGATATTAATATGTGAGAAATCATGCATGAAAACTAATAGCTTTTTCACTGATGTTTATGTATCATGCACGTAATGTATGGCCATGTCTGCCGTGAAGTATTATGCATTGCTTTTTGAGTTGTTACGTTTGGTTTTGGTAAGATGTAAATCTTGAGTAAGAGATGTTGCAACATTTCCAGTTGTCCTATATGTATTTGTTTACTTTCTGTGGTGGCCATCTGAGTCCACATAATTATAGTAGTTATCTTAATTTTGGAGTCTGCTGCTGATTTTTATTTCTTAAATCTTGACGTCAGAACAGAACTTCATGATGAGTCATGTGGTCTGATCGTCGACGGAGTCTCTTTGATGATCATGATCGAAGAACTTCACGAGCAATTGCGCTCGCTGTGTGAAAGGTGTGTAACCGTTCTCTGCTGTCGGATGACTCCAATTCAGAAGGCACAGGTACGTCAGCTTTCATTATTGTTATTATTATTAACTTCTGTAGCACCATATTAATAGGATAAAATGTCCTACGCTGGTCACATTATGAGAGGTTCATCTGGAGACCTGCCTCTGATAATAATGGAAGGTAGAATAGAGGGAAGAAGGAGAAGGGGCGACCAAGATGAAGCTGGATGGGCAACATCTTTGACTGAACAAACACAAAGAACTGTGGAGTCTTAGAAAGACCAGCAGAAGATAGAGAAAAATGGAAGAAAACGATAGTCAATCCTCCGATTGAGGACGACGCATAAAGAAGAAGATAGCACCATCTCTGATACTGAAAGATATCAGTCAATCTATGTAAATGTCCTACACTGGTCACATTATGAGAGGTTCATCTGGAGACCTGCCTCTGATAATAATGGAAGGTAGAATAGAGGGAAGAAGGAGAAGGGGCGACCAAGATGAAGCTGGATGGGCAACATCTTTGACTGAACAAACACAAAGAACTGTGGAGTCTTAGAAAGACCAGCAGAAGATAGAGAAAAATGGAAGAAAACGATAGTCAATCCTCCGATTGAGGATGACGATAAAAGAAGAAGATAGCACCATCTCTGATACTGAAAGATATCAGTCAATCTATGTAAATGTCCTACACTGGTCACATTATGAGAGGTTCATCTGGAGACCTGCCTCTGATAATAATGGAAGGTAGAATAGAGGGAAGAAGGAGAAGGGGCGACCAAGATGAAGCTGGATGGGCAACATCTTTGACTGAACAAACACAAAGAACTGTGGAGTCTTAGAAAGACCAGCAGAAGATAGAGAAAAATGGAAGAAAACGATAGTCAATCCTCCGATTGAGGATGACGCATAAAGAAGAAGATAGCACCATCTCTGATACTGAAAGATATCAGTCAATCTGATGATATCACAAAGACCAAGTCAACTTAAGAGAACGAGTGAAAAAAACAGTGAGAAGGAAAATCACGTTGAACAAGATGAATACACAGAAGTAAAATTACTGTGGCCAATAGGTTTAAAATTACACATTATTGTTTCTTGCTGACAAATTTTATTTTCCAAACCTGACATTTTATTATACTGAAAATCAAGTCATATTATTCTGTTTTACTGGAATGATGGACAAACTCAGAAAAGGAGTCTAACATGGTATAGACATGTAAACAGGGTGGAAGGCTCGAGACTTCCCCAAAAAAGCACTACACATACAAGGAAGGTAAAGAAGGAAGAGGCAGGCCCAGAAAAAATGAGTAGACAACATAAAAGAAGATTCAAGGAAAGACAACTGACAATAATATTGTAGAAGGAAGAAAACTAACATTTGACAAAAGGCCTGGAAATGTTTTCTGACTAGCTATTGCCACTAATGAGTTGGCAGAGAGCAATTATCATGAATTATGTATGATGATGATGATGATGATGATGATGATGATGATGATGATGATGATGATGATGATGATGATGATGATGACTGGAATGATATGTTCTGGAGGCAGTTTATCCTTGGCTGTGCATTATGTATTCGTCTGCTGTTGATTGGTCATTGGAAATTCAAATTCAAAGTTTGTTATCTTATGATGTTAGGTAGTGAAGTTGATGAAGAGTAGCAAGAAAGATCCAACGACGGCTGCTATCGGCGATGGAGCCAATGATGTCAGCATGATTCAAGAAGCGCACATTGGATTAGGTAACTCGCATTCTCATTTTCTTTTCACACTTGAAGTCAGTTTTAGAGATTCATGATTGAAGCTTTGAGAATAAGGATTAATAACTTTGAATAGACAGATACAAAGAACTATGGAGCCCTAAAAAGAGATCTTGAGATCAGAGAGGTGCTTTTGGAAAATTTTTGACAGTGTACTTGTTTGTTTCATTAGGAATTATGGGCAAAGAAGGAAGGCAGGCCGTTCAGGCCAGTGACTATGCTTTCAGTCAGTTCAGATACCTTAAAAGAGCGCTATTCGTTCATGGTCATTACTTCTACGTGCGAACTGCTACCTTGGTCCAGTATTTCTTTTACAAGGTTCGTCTGCTTGTTTGAATATTTCCGAAAGCTGTAAAGATAGTGGGGGTAGTGGTAGTGTTTAGTAGTAGTAGTGGTGGTGGTGGTGGTGGTGGTGGTGGTGGTGGTGGTGGTGGTGGTGGTGGTGGTGGTGGTGGTGGTGGTGGTTATGAACTTCAACTGCACCATTTCTAATATTCAAAGATATCAACAGCAATGTTCCCTCTAAGCTGTGCACGTGTGCCCGCGCGCAGAGGTTGCAAGGCAAGAGCACAAAGGAAAAATGGAGTGCACACAATTTTTGAACATTGTTTCCATTGCTTTCATATCATGCACGTACTTACTGCACAGAAGTTGACTTTCCATGTACAATTTTGCACACAAGAAATTTCATGCACACACATACTACAAAAAATTAGAGGGAACATTGATCAACAGGTAAGCTGAGGTAACATAACAAACTTTTACTAAGAGAACCTGCTCAGGCCCCAATTTTATTTAATGATTCATTGTACATTTGGTTAACGAAGTTCATCATATTTTTCATTATTTAACAACCCATCGTCCATCATGTAACTTGTAATTATTTTTCAGAATGTAGCAATGGTCGCTTGCCAATTATATTATACCTTCTTCACAGCTTTTTCAGCACAGGTACTATTCAACTTGTTTGCAATGTCATGTCTTGCATTCTTTTACTTATTTTATCAAGATTTTATTTTACTTTAGATGTTTTTATTGATATTGTTAGTGCTTCGGTGAAAAGTTCGGCTTTTTATGATCATTTGACTGGACTGTTGTTTTTTGTTTAGGTTCTATATGATGCCTTTTTTCTGACGCTGTACAATTCTGTATTTACGTCGGTGTCCATATTAATCTATGGATTGTTTGAGCAGAATGCGTCATCCCGAAATCTTTTAGAAAATCCGTGGTGCTATAGGTAAGCACAAATGCAAGTCATGTTATTCATATTTGTCATACTTACTTTTTCTATTACGGATGCCCTTTTGAATGAATAGTGCAATTCCTTTGATGTTAGCACGACAGAATATTGTTTTACATGATCAATGCAGATGTTTTCTTACTCTACAGAACTTTATGCAGAAATGAAAGACTTTCCTACTGGAATTTCATATGTTGGACTACATTTGGTTAGTTTTATTTGCATGTATCTCAAAATCTTTTAGAAAATCCATAGTGCTCTACAGGTTATTGTTATAGGCAATCATAATAAAGATAATTATAATAAAGAGAGTAGTAGTGATGTGGTGGTGGTGGTGGTGCTGGTAGTGGGTGGTGGTAGCTTACACTACAATTGCCACTACAACTACTAGTAACCACCACCACTACTATTGCTGCTGATACCTCTACCGCCACCACCAATTCCTAATACCACCACTGCTGTTATTATGACTACTACTATGCCACCACTACTGCTGATTATGGTAACAATAATCATGACAAAAATAGTAGTAGTAGTAGTAGTAGTAGTAGTGGAAGCAGTAGTAGTTAATAAAATTGCCATTACTAGCAACTACTGCTGCTACTGCTGCTACTAATACCCCTACTGCTGGACGTTTGTTATTTGTGTGCTGGATATTGTGTAGATAATTATTGTTTTTCTCATTGGATAATGTTTACAGCATTTTGGAACCAGAAAATGTGATTATATTATGACCTTATTGATCCTTTAATGGCTTTCAACAAATTTAATTTAATTTGGTGTATATATATATATATATATATATATATATATATATATATATATATGTATATATATATATATATATATATATATATATATATATATATAGTGTTAGATGAGTTGGCATTTTTATCTTGTTCTTGGAACATTGAGCAAATCATTTCTTTATTAGCTGTGAATTTTGTGATTATTCAAAGGAGTTTGGCATTCATTGGTGTTATTTTTTGGAGCCTATTTTGCATTGGTTAAAGGTAATTCACCTTTTAGAGGAGGACAGGTAAGCAAGACAGTTGACTTTCTCAATAAGTCAGTCATAGATGCATTGCTTTGAGACCTATGTTTGTAAGATTGGTATATTCAGTGTTCAATTGTTATTCATGCATACTATGTAAGTTGGATACTCTGTAAGTTGGATATCCATAAGACCACTTTGGTATTATTTGTCAGTGTTATGATTTTGTGCTTGACAGCAGTGACAAGAGTGGTTTTTACAATTTTTGGTTACAAACGCATTTTTATATTACTGGTTTTTACACCGAGGATTGAATGTGCTTGACAATTTGAATGACTCTGTTCTTTTTGTGAATTTCAACTCCAGCACCTATTTGACATTGCAAGCTTTGCATCAACAGTGAACTAAATGCCATTTTCACTAAATTGTGAAATTCCTTACTCTAAAAAAACAATTGATATTGAATCTGAGCAGAATAAATATAAGACTTATTCTTGGTTATTGTTTCTATTATGATAGATCAGCTGCAATACCAAGCAAAACATGTCTATGGCTACTGAGAGAACCAGTGGCATAGCCTGGATTTCCAGGGGTTTAACCCCCAACCTCCTGGTTATGCCACTGGAGAGAACTCTCCATATGATTTATATTTTAAATTCATCAGGGCTGTCACTGTTGTCTCAGCATAAGCAGGTTGCATCTGTAGCTGGTGTCATTATGGCAAAGCTTTATTGTAGTATAGTTAATTTTGCAATTCTAATATGGATGATAAGTTTGGCGATAATGATCTGACTGATTTTTCAGGTACTATTGTGCAATGATTGAATTGGCAACAATGATAGCGTTGCACTCAACTTGATGTCATATTAACTAAGCATGACATCCGGATTTACTTGAAAACGTACTTGTAATTCAGGTTGTCATTGCTAATGTTCTGTGTTTCAGGGCATTGGAAACTATGATTTCGGTGCAGTGATAATGGCTTCATGTGTCATAACAGTCAATGTTAAGGTATTGAAATGAATAATTACAACTCTGATTTTCAGTTTTAAGAGTAAAGTCAATTCAGTGTTTCAGACAGCATGATAATTTATTCATCAGCTTGATTGTAAAGGGGAACGTGTTACATTAAATACATATTTTCAAAGACAACAGTGAATATTTGGTTATTTGATCTCATTAAACGGTAACAAACTAATGACAAGTGAATATAACATACTGAAGAGTGATATCTACCATTCACTGATGTGAAACTAATCTATATGATATGTTATTGTGTGACCTGTATAAAAGCATAGACTTTGGTGGGTTTTGTGTATATAAATGTATGATTTAAGTCTTTCGTTTTTCTTTGTTCTAGCTTCTAATCGAGTCTTACTACTTAAATGGAATCTTTCTTGCAAGTATTGCGTTCTCTTTTAGTGCGTTCTTTGTCAGTTCCATTTTCTACAGTTCAGTATTTTTGTAAGTTTGTAATCAATTTACTTTACTTATCATAGGTTAGTTTGATTCCATTTTAATATTTATTTTCCTCACATTTGTTGTGCTAATTATCAGTGTGTGATTGAATGTTTGGTGTACTGTGCTAATAATGTTATTAGTTTAGCAACATTTTGTGATTGTTTGTATATTTAGTATATTTTCTGTATTGAATGTTAAAAAACTCTCTGTAGAGTCAACATTTGAAAATTTGACAATTTTTTAAATATTGCATATGGTCTTGTTGTGAAATCTTACTGTATAGCGTAGTTTTACTAGGAACTGTGCTGTATGTGCATGATACAGTTGTATGTAGGCATTTATACTGACGTAGGAGAATGTATTGTTTTTATTCGGTAAGGCCATTTCCTGGAACTAAGACTTTACATGGTTCCATGGTCACCATGCTTCGCAGTCCATTTGTATGGCTGCTCATAATGCTTCAGGTGGTAGCTGCATTGCTGCCTGACCTTATTGGGAGATCCCTACGCGACACTTTCAGCCATTTATACCGCCTCAAAAGAAGAAGGACGAGGAAAACGGTTTGATTATTGTTTTCTTGACTTGCTTCAATCACAGCTTCACATATCGTTTAGCAATTTATTTGTTGTGTTAATTGTTGTTTTTATTTTTAAATTTTTAAGCACTTAAGTCATTGACCCAAGAAAAATTATGATGGTGATGTTGATGATAATGATGATGACGATAATGATGATGATGATGATGAAGATGAAAATGATGATGATAATGACAACGATGAAGGTGATGATGATGATGACAATGTCCATTAATAATAATAATAATAATTAATAACAATGATGATGATGACGATTGAGTATGGTGGTGGTGGTGGTAGTTTGTCAGTGGCTGTGTTAATCTTCCCTGCCTTCAAATTTCTTTTGTAAAATTTCTTGTTTGTCAATTTTGAAAGTATTAATTTATGGTCCCATAGCTTGTTATACAGTGCAGAATGATGTTCATTTTAGTTCATTACAAACCGTAATTACTAATAATCTATTTAAATAGTATTTATTTTAAATTTCTAGTTTTGCCATCCTGTGTGTGATCCGAGGGAGACGTTTGTCTCTTGTACTCGCAATGCACGCCCACTCTCGATCTCTCAGACTAACATATTGCAGGAGCAGACATCTTCACAGTCGTCACTTTGATCAGTAATTAGGAAACCTACATGTTTATAGTCAGTTATATGCATTAGTTTATAAGGAAATCCATGGGTGCAAATTGAAAGTTTCGTGTAAATGAGGAATTTATATATTGTTGGACTTCGATATAACGGACTCGGTTATAACATACCGCAAAATTTGCTGCGCTACGGTCACTACCGTATGAGATGGTATTGGATAAAACATACCTCAGATATAACAATATAACATACTAAATTTTAGAAACCCACCAAATACATTATAAGGGAGTTCTACTCTCTCTCCCTCCCCCCCCTCCCCTCCCCCCCTCCTCTCTCTCTCTCTCTCTCTCTCTCTCTCTCTCTCTTTCTATCTCTCTCTCTCTCTGGCATCTTTTTAATTTATTGCCAATGCTGGTACACTGTCACTGTGCCTCTGTATATTTAGACTCATGTTCAAGAATTCAGGGGTAAAGTATTTATTTGCAGCGGTAAATTGTGCAACTTTTTATCTCTTTAATTCCATAATTACTGAAGAAATTTCAGACATCTCGTATATTTGTACTTGTCTGAATACAATCTCCGTGCAACAATCTTTATTGCTTCTCGGAAATATCATTATGAGACCAGTCTTTCTTGAATTGGTTCAAGGCTTTATGCAGTTCAATATTTTTGTATTTTAGCAATGCGGCTTTTAAAGTTGGTTAGTGTTTTTAGTTGCAAATAGAAATGTTGTGATGTTTAAATCATTGCGCTTATGTCTCTTACATGTCGTGAATTCATTGCTGAAACTGTTGCTGGCTCACTCTACTAATAGGCAAACATGCTACTGCTTACATTTTTTTAATCAAATGATATTTTGGACGCTGTGACTTGGACGTTTTGATTATGATTATGTACAGGCCTGCCGAGAGAGGATAGGGGGTCGAATGCACAGGGGCCCGGTGATCGTTAGGGAGCTCGGACGGGTTAGGTTATGGTTAGATGGGGCCCGTCGAAGGCATTGCTTGCTGATGCTGACAATCAAAAAACGGTAGTCGCCAACCAGATTTTAAACTTTCTATGGGGCCCAGTGGGTACTCTGTGCAGGGGCCCGGAATTTCTCTTGGCGGCCCTGGTTATGTAGGCAATTAATTTTTTGACCACAGTCGATATTTGGATGTGCCTCTGATAATCCGAGACAGATTCAAACAATTATTTTTATGACTTTAAGAATCAAGTTCATTTTAAAAGCATTTGTGCACTGCAGCTTTTATGATTTCAAGTGCAGTTTTCATATCAATGTTAAAGTTAACTTTTTCATGTTAAATTAATTTGAGTTTGTGCGATTATATACTTATCGTCATTACTCCAACAGCAATGTTTTTAATTCCTGCAGGGCCGCCGAGAGAAATTCCGGGCCCCTGGGCAGAGTAGCCCATAAAAAGTTTTAAAACTTGTGACACAACCAATTTTTGATTCTCAAACTTTTCATGACTTTCTAGTAGTAAATCAAGCAAAAAGCGGTGATTACTTTTTTCTTGTAGGTGTCGGTGAGTAATGCCTTCGACCCTCCCCATCTGCCTTTCGACGTGTACAGAGTTAGTAACCCTAACCAGTGGCGGCTCCTGGATTTGGCAAGTGGGGGGGGGCGTTGGGGTGTCAACTTCTAAGCATGGGGGCCAACCATTTGTGATAGGTATGCAGTAGTAAGTATCGGGTCCAAACTGGAGGGTGCTTGGGGGGTCAGACATTTACTAGGGGCACGGGCCCATGTGCATGTGGAGCCGCCGCTGACTCTGACTTCTAACCCGCCCGGGCCCCCTACAGATCGCCGGGCTCCTGGATATTTGGCCCTCTGCTCCCTCTCTGCGGCCCTGAATTCCTGGTTCGGTTGTTTTGAATGAGTCATGCTGTGTTGTTGGTCTGGTTTGCACATCGTCTTATGTCCATTCTTGTTCTATAAAATGATAAGCAGTTTTGCATAAGTGCTACTGCACTTGTTTCGTTGTTTGTCGGTTGTTCAGTTACACGTCATGTCGCTTTGAGTATCAGTTTTTTTCTTATGAGAATTCGGTCTGTAAGGGTCCATCCATATAGTACGTACGCACTGAGGGGTAAGGGGTCGGATTTTGGAGATTTTCCTATGTAGGCCTATGCTATATGTTCAACGTAGGGAAGGGTTGAAAATATGCCTTTCTGCGTGCATAATATATGGATGAACCCTAATTGAACTTTATTAGAAGCAGGCCTAGGGGCGGTTCCACGTGGGGGATGAGTGGGGATGCATCCCCCACCCGACTTCTGAACTGTTACTTTTTTCGCTTGTGAACCCCCTCGTTTTGGGTAAAAGTCTAGTAAAACTACAGGGAAAAACTGCGGGTGGCGTTTTTTGTTTTTTATGCTTGTCAACCTATTTTTGGGGGGTAAAAGCGTAAAATTAGGGGAAAATTCTCTTTTGTCGACCTTTTCAGCAAAGTTTGATTTTTGTTCGTTCTCTTTTCACCACCCCCACCACCAACTTCCTATGAATTCATTTCATTTTCTCCAACACCAAGAAATCCTGGAACCGCCACTGTGCGCAGATGCTGTTAAAAAGCATCAGTTGAATACGCAATAATAATACCCGATTTGTCTTGCAATCGTTAATCAAACAAACTTTTCACAAACGGATTAAGCGTAACACAGAAATTTTACCGGTCATATCAAGGCTGATCTAGATCCAAGCTCCACTTATACAGCACGAGACGATGTACTGTACATTACATGACCAATGAACTGGCGTTCCTATGGGGTGCGGACCGCACCGGGTGACACCCAGTAGAGGGGTGACACCAAACTAAGAATTTTTATTTTTTTGCTTGTCACCGCGTTTCAGAAGGGAGATAACCTTTTTGGCTTGTCACCACATTTTCACACCGGGTGACACCAAGCCTAGGAACGCCACTGCCAATGAAATAGCCACACACACAAAATAAAGTAAATGCAAAGTTTTCCCATGCCTGGATTCGAGCATTGGGACCGGTGCTGAACACGCGGTCACTTAGGCATACAGCGACGCAGGTGGCATATGCCATTAACCTAGAGTAGATTGCCAGCCAAACGTCTAGGCCAGAGATATTTCTAGGATTGTGATTTTTTTTTTGGGGGGTGTCGACCTCAAATTGGGGGTGTCCGGAGCTAATTAGTATGCATTTTGTATGCATACCATTGTCACATTACGAAATTTGGGGGTGTCGACCTCAAATTGGGGGGTGTTAGAGGGTGTAAAATATCCATGGTCTAGGCCCGTGCTTTACTTTGCAGCGAACGTTGCTATTAAATTGATGTTCAGTGGCGGTTCCAAGAACTCTTGTTTGGGGTGCACTGACTTTCTAGAAATTGTCAAAGTAATTATATGTAAACGGTTTAGAAGAAAATTTGTACATCTGATTTATAGAATATAATGTTTGGAAATGACAATGTATAAAAGCCATTTCAGTCTGGTTGTTCAAAGTCATAGTGCAAGATAGAGCTGTACCGATTGCACATTTTGCCGATTGTTCCGATTACCGATTGTTCCGATTGTCAGACAACCGATTGTCTTGCCGATACCGATTGTCTGTCTAAATCTCCAAATCGGGTATTTTAATGATCATGCACTCAAATAATATACCATAAAGGTGCAGCGTAAAAGTACATGTCTTCAGACTTCGACATGCAGGTGCAATTCGAGACCTGCCAAGAGACTCAATGCAGAATGTGTGTTTAATCATTAATGAATATGATTTTGTCATTAATACTGTCTTACTATGTCAAATTTTAGATGTCTATATTCACATTGTAATCTACAATTTTATATCTGAAATTGTGATTATGAAAGTATTCATTCATTAAAATTTAAAACACAAGTGGTAGTCAGATAGAAGTAGGCCCTAACTTATTTTGTACAAACTCCGATGGCCATTTCTTTTTCTATCGATTCTTTTTGAAAGTTTGTGTACGCAGCTACGTGCTTGCTTCTCAAGTGCTGAACCAAATTTGATATATTAAAGCCTTTGGTTTCATGACCACTTCGAGAGAAAGTTGATTTGCAAAGTTTGCAATTGGCTTTACAGCTGTTCAGCGGACTTATAGTGAAATAAATCCAAATGCAGCTCGTCTGTTGTTTAGACATTTGTATTTTTACGCAGATATTTTAGTTATTATTTGAGTCAAATATATATGTAACGTATATCCTATTTAAGCTGTTATATAACTGTATGCATTAATGTATAAACTGAAATTCGTATTAGACCGGTCGACAACATGCGAGTTTTGAAATGAAACTGGCAGCCCCATCCACTGTCACGTAAGCCCATCTTGATGTACGTACGTCTCCGCCAGAAAGACGCTAATGTTGAAACTTTAAACGTCGACACGGGCAGTTAGATTTTGAGACTAGTAGGTTGTAACAAGCGAAGCTACACTAACATTCAAATCATCTAATGCATCTGAGTAATTTCGACGAAATCAGATAAGATCATCGGACCTAATCGTCTCCGACCGAGGGTGAAGAGATGCCGACGAAGTCAGATCGGACGCTAATCGTCTCTGAGTCTCCGACCGATGGTTAACAGATGTCATATCTGACAATCTGGTCTGACATTAACTGCCCCCGACCGACTATCGAATGAAGGATTCAAGATAAGGCGGCCCTCCCTCGTCCCTCCCTCCATCGACAGTTCTACGAGCTCACAGCCGCCACCGACCCCCAGATGGCGCTAGCACCCCCTCCCCAAGGAAGCGACCAAGGAGTCTAGACTCCCAGAGGGCGACACTCACCAGTTACCACTCATTCGGGCCTACGCACCCAGAAAAAATAATCGGTTCCCCATAACCGATTTTTCCGATTACCCTAATACTCGGCCCGAATACGAATATTAACGATTAATCGGTATCGGTGCCGGATTGGCTCCCGATTACCGATTGTTCCGATTGTCTTCATAATCGGCCCGATTGTGAATGTTCCCGATTAATCGGTACAGCTCTAGTGCAAGATCGAGTTTTCTATTGCTGGAAGCGAATTTGTCGATGACATTGTCTATGGATACCGGTATGTCCATCTCTTTGTGGATATACATCAAGGCTAATCGCAGGGATATGTTTACACCCAGGGGCGGTACCACGTTGGGGATGCATCCCTCCACCGGCGCACCAAAATGTGTCTTCAATGGAAGACGATCGTCTACACGGATTAGCAGGGTTATTTCTAGGATTACCAATTGGGGGGGTGTCGGTAAATTCTGGGGATCTCTGCAAAATGTCTGACAAGGGGTGTCGGTCTCAAATTGGGGAGGGGAACCTAGCTAGTAAGGCTCAGTCGACCGGAGGGGCAACTCTGGGACTTAAACTAGCACATAATTTGCAGCATTACTGTTTCTAACAGTAGGAAGAAATGAATATCAAAGCGAATTGCAAACAATTTTCACGCCACCATTTCTACTTTACCTGGAATTAAACGACACGGATAATGCAACAAAAGCGGTAGCACAGGCTACATATTGTATTCCGAACAAACGAGACGTCTAGCTGGCGTAGGCCTAAGTAGGCCTACTAAGCGATTAATTGTACGCTATAACTAGAATACGTTATAACAAAGTCCTACTGTACCCTATTATTTTTTTCTATTATGATATATTTATTGAAAAATAACAGGTGTAGGCCTATGTGTCCTGTGCGTGACCAATGGTGGTCGTTGAACTTGTTGCTTTCGACAAAGCAATATTTTGATGCGTGAGAAGAATCCTCCTCGATCGGCATAGGCCTAGGTCTGCACCATTATCGCAATTATTAATCTATATGCCTTTGGCGAGAGAGAGAGAGAGAGAGAGAGAGAGAGAGAGAGAGAGAGAGAGAGAGAGAGAGAACAGACAGGGAGAGTCACCGTCGCTGTATCCACATAGGCCTATATTATGTTATTTCAGTCGAACCGGCTGTCAACTGTTATTCCAGCTGTCGGTGCGCGGCATATTGCTTACGTCCGAGAATTAGTGCCATGACTGAATGAAGTAGAAATATCAGTTGATATCTAAAAATATTAGTCAAACCGCTTTGAAAATCAAACGCCTGACATTAACTGGACATTAACGCTAATTAACGTTTTCGTAGTAAAATAACGCGAAGTTTTAATCTGAAAAAACCATTTCTATTTCCCGTACAACATTCTAAATTTGAATAATTTAGCCTACAGCGATATTTCACACTTTGCACTTTTGAGCGCATATTTCTAGGCTACCTTTGGAATAATGTCGATCATTTTGAGGGCAGGAAGAGCGTCAACCAAGCAGAAAGCGAGAAAGAAGAATACGCATAGGTTTGTATATTTCGAGAACATTAATTTGCGGCGGTTCATTGAATTAGACCGAACACATCAAATTAGTTTCTCATCAGCATCACCATTATCACCACCATCATCATCATTATTATTATCATCATCAGCACCAGCACCACCATTGAACTTCTATAACGCCATTTTAGTAATGCACTTGGCACTAGTCGATGGTCGAACCACCACGGTCAAGATCACGACAATGATTTTTTCACTGAAGCGACCATGCATCGACTAGCTGGTGCTGATGTACTACTACATTGGCGCTAAAGAAGTTTACTACTAGGCCTACTACTACTACTACTACTACTACTACTACTACTACTACTACTACTACTACTATATGCAGGCAGATGCTCTGGATCATCCGAGTCAAAGATGGAAGGTACTGCACATCGATTATGTTGTAAAAACTACGCCGTGAAAACACCAATGTGACGAGTGCTACCATCTACTGGCGAAAATAAACACACGCATTGTATTTTACGGTCTGATAATTAATTGATCAATGCAAAGCATTGGCGCGTTATTCTCTTCTAATAAAAACCAATCAATCAACCAATCAAGAAACTTCTATGGCGCCACTATCGTAATGCCCATGCCATCAGCCGATATGGTGCACCAAATCCAAATTGAATTGGAGCCAGGTTAAGCCGGAAAGATCAGTCAGAAACGGAGGGGGAGCAATCTAAAGGGGATGCTGTAAGCCAATTGACATCGCCAAATCAACGTGCAAAATTTCCGATTATTTGTTGAAATGCCAGCAACGACTTCAGACTACGATTGGGAAAAAGTGGGATTGCAGGAAGTGGTTTTGTCGAATAAGCAGTCGTTTCCTCTCTAGACCCCCCAAGGGCGTAAACACGGGGGGACGGCGGGGGACGGTCCCCCAATAATTGGTTAGAGGGGACAGAGTATCAATTATTCCCCTCCCCTGCCTTATGGTAAGATCACCTCGTCAAGACTTTTTGGGAGACGAAAAGGGGGGCTGACCTGACTATCGACGATTCTATCCAGTGGCGTAGCGTGACTTTTGGGGGCCCGGGGGGCATCTTTGTCATGGGGGCCCCAAAGGTTTTGACGAGCAAAAAAAAAAAAAAAAGGTCATCGCCTCCTTTTACCCTGACGAGCAAAAAAAAAAAAAAAGGTCGTCAGCACGTTCCTTCTATGGAAGGGATGATGTTGGCTAACCCCTAGCTTAGGCCCCTCTTTGGGCCCCCGCCCGGGGCCCGGGGGCAGTCAACAAAGTGCCCCCGCCCCCACGTTACGCCTATCCGCCCCCAATGTTGACGCCAGGTTTACGCCACTGCCTACCCCTCCAGCACACCATCGGCTCCCTTCGAAGATGATGTGGCTACGAGTTCCAAATTTAGCCTTCTGCTTTTCTGGCTGAAAAGCAAGCGATGCGCAACCATTTGGTTTCGGTGCATAGGGCCTACGCGGACTCTGGAATCTGGAATGATTTCTCTCGAGCGTGAAGGTTTCGGACCACAGGTCTGTTAAGTGGGGTGAGGGAGAGCGGGGGTGGGGGCGGGGGTGGGGGGTGATCCACTCGAATGCAAAACAAAATGGTCTCATCTGTTGATTAATTTTGCATGACGCAGCGATGGACGCCGGCGCTGTATATTGATTTTTGCACAGTTGCATAAATATTTGGACGCCACGATTGGAACGACGACGACGAAATATGATCATGATCATGATCATGATCATGACTATGACGACGACGTCTGTATTTGTATTTGTGCACATGAAATAAACCACTATACGTACTGAAAAATTCAGAAACCGTTAGGCTGTTTCTCAAATAGGCTTAGGCTACTCAAAGAGTGGACGGGGATTGAAAACTGCAGCGGCGTGATGAAAAATGCCTTCTGATGACCGATTCAGATGGAGACAGATCGTCACTGCCAGCCTTCGAATCGAAGTAGACACAACATGATGATGATGATGACGACGACGACAACGATGATGGTGATGATGATGAGATGATGGCGATGATGATGATGATGAAGATGAAGATGTTATTGTTGATGATGTTGATGATTATTATTATTACGAAGATGATGATGATGATGATGATGATGATGATGATGATGATGATGGCGACGACGATGAGAACCGTTGATGAGAACCGTTGAAGTTTTTCAATCATGATTCTTCCACGAAATTTTAACTTCTTTTGCAAATCTTTGGTAAATCGCGGCGTACGTAAGGAGGGAAAGTGCTTCGCCGATTCCGCCTTTCTCCAGCGGCACGACGGCCGTCTGGCATTGGACCCTCGACGGAAGACAGGCGACGGTGATGCTGACCAAGACCAACAACCAGATCTGGTGCAACGGAACGGTCATCACGCCAAAGGTCAGTTGTCTATCCCTCCGTCCTTCCTTCCGTCCGTCCGTCCGTCCGTCCGTCCGTCCACCGCAGGAGCCCCGGTGTAGTATATTATATTAACTCCGCTATAATAATAACTCCTTAGTCATTCTATTCTATTCTATTCTATTCTATTCTATTCTATTCTATTCTATTCTATTCTATTCTATTCTATTCTATTCTATTCTATTCTATTCTATTCTATTCTATTCTATATGCCCTAAACATGATGAAGGCCAAAAAACAAAAGCGTTTTACAGTAATATATATATATATATATATATATATATATATAATGACTTTTGGAGTCATTATTATATACTATACCGGGATTGACTCAGCCTTCACTCGTGGGCAACGATAAAAATGAGTAGCAATGGCATCAGGGCCGCCGAGAGAGGGGCAGGGGGCAACTGCACAGGGCCCCGGCGGTCGGGGGCCACGATGAATACGTATAATTAAAGATAATATGGATAATAACACTAAAGTAGAGGGCGCCCGGCGAGGAAAAGGGGACCCTGCGTGAAAAAGTTGATAATCAAAAAGGCCGTCAAGAAATTTTAATCTGCACAGGGGTCCGGAATTTCTCTCGGCGGGCCTGGTTGCCATTGCAACCCATATTTTATACCCATATTTTTGGGGGAGAGGCTGGCCACCGTCCGCCGAGGCTTAGCCACCTATGGGCTGATGGCAAAGAAACCGACGATCAGCACCGGACTCTACGGGCAATGAGCCTTCGGGTGCACCTTTACTTAACCTTTATAGTTATATAGGGTCAATAGTTATATGTTATTGTTATTATTATTATTATTATTACTATTATTATCATTATAGCCTACCTTATTATTATTATTATTATTGTTATTAGTGATTATTGTTTTATTATTATTATTATTATTATTATTATTATTATTATTATTATTATTATTATTATATTGCCAGATAACATTAGATGAGTGAAAAAGAGCAGCGATGTCGCTAATACCATTTGTTTATCTATCTTTTTTCCTATGCGTTTCAGATCGATTCTCTTAACGGCGATATTAGCTTCACTATGGCGTCACTTGACGACGATCAGAGCCTGGGTTCCAGCGGCGGCGGCGGCGGCGGCGGCGGCGGGGTCCATTTGGTCCGTATCCGTCGCATCCAGTCGTCGTTCTGCTGTCTTACCTCCAGTACACCTCCGTCACCTTCCTCGCCTCCATCACCTGTGTCACCCGCGTCATCTTCCACAGCCCTACCTGGGTTTTCCTACAGGATGACTGTAGATGGAGTCATGATTCGCGAACACATTGCCAACGGGTGACAACAACAACAACAACAACAATTCCTGCTTGAAATCACTACAACACCTCAGTAGCAACGTGAACTATTCAGCTATTGTATGATCGTTCATCTTCTAGTCCTCACCTTTAGTGATTAGAATATTGCTAAATAGCTTTCTCAGTCTGTGCTAATGTAGAAATTTTGAATTTAATTTTCTATAGGTCTTTATTTTTTAAATTTTGTGCGTGGATCAGTGAGGGCGACCAGGAAACAGCAAACAGGAATTTCCTTGTCTCTCCACAAATACCTCAAAGGAGTTTGGCGTCTACAGTAGGATAGTTCGTCTTATTGATTATTATTGAAGTGATTAGCAAAGTGACATCAATTTTTTTTTGTTTGAAGGTATTGTCATTACGGTCTCTATAGGTATTGAGTAGGCCTAATAGATTCTTTGAGGTCTTATCTATCTTATCTTTAAGATTTTAACTCAGGGTAGTTTATAAACCAAGAATGTCTAGGTAATTCTGTTGTTTGACCGATATGTGTTTACTTACTTACTTACTTAATTTATAGCATCATAGTATCATTTAATCGTTAGCTTGCTTTAAGACAATGATTTGGCAAAATCATTTTTCTGTAATGCTTTTCTGTCTACGTTAGGCCGACCTGTAAAGCGCAATCCTACTTGTGACATTATGACATTGTTACAGAAGCAGTAAACCTGAAATATATCTCGTGTTTGATTCATACACTTCTACTAATTTTTATACAGGGACCAGATGCACGTGCATCTTCAATTATGACGGAAAAAATTGAAATTTTCTGTGGATACTGGGGCAATCCCAAAGCCTCGACCCCACCGCCCCTAAGCAGATAATAACGAAAATAATTAAGATGCGCTAATGTGAGCCGAACATACGATATGTATGTGTTCTAATAATTACTATTGTTAAAAGCTACATTTGTTCCTATGGCAAATCATTTTTAATAATAATAATAATAATAATAATAATAATAATAGTAACAAAAATTAAATATAATAATAATAATAACAACGTGATATTCTTGTGTGAAAACCACTATACTAAAATAAGAGAAAGCTTAAGTAACATTGCTACTTTCGTCTGCCCAATGCTAAAATTCGGGCCCATATGCCCAGGGGCTCGGCGACAGGGCCGCCGAGAGAATTTCCGGGCCCCGGACATGTGTGTGAAAAAGTTGATGACCTTTTTTCTTTTGTTTTTTGTCGGTCTTTTTCAAAGCAGAATTCCGGTTCCTCGTTACATGATCGACCCTGGCAGGTACGTCGGAACGAATTTTCAGCAGGGGGTGCAGATTTTCTAAGTTTTCCAGAGGGTGCAGCTGCACCAATGCACTCCCACTTCCTACGGGCCTGGCGGAGGGGATCGAAGGTATTGCTTATACTTTAACGTCCAGAAAAGTCTGACAAGCAAAAAAACAAGTCATCAAAACTATTTCACTTTTGATATGTATAGGCTATTTTTTTATATTTTTTGAAAACTTCAGAACCTTTTTGAGGACAAACTTTCTAAAAAAATATGAGCTTTCAAACTTGTTAAGGGTCACTGACTGTTCTGCCCAGAGGCCCGGGATTTCTTTCAACGGATCTGCATTTAATGGTTGTTCACATATTTATTGGCTCCTTAATATTGTTGTTCTACACTTGAAGCAGACGTTTTCGATTTCAAACAACTCTCTCTCTCTATCTTCATCTCTCTCTCTCTCTCTCTCTCTCTCTCTCTCTCTCTCTCTCTCTCTCTCTCTCACACACACACACACACACACACTATCTTCATCTCTGTCGCTCGTGAAAAATACAGAATACTTCAATGCTACTTCGACCACTGCAGCAGTAGGTCCTGTACGCGGCAACCCCACACAAGCAAACATGTTCGCCTAAGCCTAGTTAATATGCAGCCGTCAACTTATACTGGCGTACGCAGTCGCGTGCAATTGAAGTTTTGTAGAGTGGCGTTGGAAACATATCGTTGGCCAATCATAGTTTCACGCAAAAATTTATAATCATGTACTTATGTTTTCAGGGTTGTCTCGACTATACGGTGCAATCGATTTGAACAATTAAGTCAGTGATGACTGCAGAAGTTTTTATTCTTAGAACTTTACGTTGGCTAGAATTGTCTCCAAAGTGAACTTTAACGCAGGGTTAGAGGGCTAAGGTATCGTTATGGTTAGGCTAGGGTAGGGATAGCGTTAGCCGTTGGGTATAGGCCGCAGGGATGAAAAATTGCAAATTAAATACTCGTGATTCATCTGTCTCATTAGATCAATATAGAACGCCCGGTGTGATAAGCGCTTGGCAAAAAAGGACTTAACAGTTACATGGTAATATAGACAGAGCCAAATTTTGCATCTTTAATTATTATATCTAGCCAATGATCAGATCTGTACGACACAGACATGGGTCAATTACGTTTTAAGCAATTACAATTACATTACAATTATACGGGTTTTTGTCAATTACAATTACAATTACAATTACAGCCAATTACATTGGGATCAATTACAATTACAATTACAAACGTGTCAATTACAATTACAATTACTTTTCATTACTCTTTCTGCTTCTTTTAATAAACTTAAGTGTCTAAAATAATTAACATAAATTAGTTCAACAAAGTCATATGCTACGGCCTATTTAAAAAACCGTAACAAAGTTTCACAAACCTGGAAATGAGTCAACAAATTCGAAGTAACCTTTTTCGAGCATGACACTAATTCGCCACACAACCGGCACTTCACTTTAACATTTGCATTGGAAACAGCATTATTAAAGTCATCAGACTTTTCAGAATAATTCCATAATACTCCTGCTTGATTTACGCTCATCTTTACTGGCATTAAACTTTCATTCACAAAAAGCGCAGCCGCAGAACACAGGAAGTAGACAAATGATAAGCTGGTTCCCTTCCAATTTGAAAGTCAATAAAAGTAAATAAGTAAATTTTTGCATGGCAACTGACCAGAGCAGTGAGTCCATTTACCAATAACCGTTGTGCTTTACAATTCACTAACCATCCAAAGTATTCACTGCCATACATTCATAGACTGACAAGACTTTGGCTCATAGTCCCATACATGCTAATACGCTATTAGAACTTATAAAACTCACATTCCTGTAATTGGGTAAATCAATTACAATAGCTCAATTACAATTACAATTACACACATGGCAATTACAATTACAATTACATGTAATTGAACTTTCCACAGATCAATTACAATTACAATTACATTGGCAAAATGTAATTAATTACAATTGAATTACAATTACAATTGTAATTGACCCATGTCTGGTACGACAGGTAAGTTAAATTTACCTGTTGCAGGTGACGGTGGATGTGAGTACCTAGTCGAGTGTAGTAGAAACTGCTCTTATTTACCTGTTCCCCATCCCTCACTCCCTTCCCTCTCTCCCTCCATCTCCTTCTTCCTCTTAATCTTTTTCAATCCCTCCGTCCTGCTGTCCTCTCTCTCTCTCTCTCTCTCTCTCTCTCTCTCTCTCTCTCTCTCTCTCTCTCTCTCTCTCTCTCTGCTAGGGACCTTACCTGTTTTTGTGTCGCCAATATCATTGCGCACATGAAGATATGATCAACATGTTGTAAAATTTGGCTTGAATCGACAAACGAATTTCAAGAACCACTCGAAGCCCTCTCCTAAACGCCAGGTAAGCAGCCTGACCGGCGACCGCCGAGGCGAGCGAGAGGTAAGAAGAGTTCGTGGACCTTGTACCCCGCTAGCCGAGACGTCCCTATTTCGCCTGTGGTCATAATCAGTCTGAGAGGCAGTCACGAGAAATGTAGGAGATAACGACGTTTCGAAGGATTTTTCAGCATATTTTTCATTTCGTAAAAGAAAACTTTCAAAGGGCTGAAGTTCCTTTTAAGGCAGCATTCCAAAATGGCCGACGGTCGGACGATAATACAGGCGATCAGTGTTGCTATCGTTCTGTTAATTTCGGCGCAGGTTGAAGGTAAGAGCTGGTTACTGTGACAGGCCGTTTCAATGACAGGTCGTGACAGGTAAAAATGACTCGTCGTGCACCTGAAACAAAAGGTAAAATACCAGGTATAGGCGACTTCACAGCGCCATTTTGCATCGCGCTCAAAAGGAAGACCGTTACAATGACACAGTATTTTGACGAACTACTAAAGAAATTACCAACAGTAATTCGACGTTCATCAGTCTCCAAAATTCCAAATACAAAGAACTTACATTTAGTGGGAAAATTTAATGGAACATGTCACGCTACGTAGAGATTCTTCTTAGAATAAATAACTAGCATTTGTAGAAGACTATTATTATTATTATTATTATTATTATTATTATTATTATTATTATTATTATTATTATTATTATTATTATTATTATTATTATTATCATCATCATCATCATCATCATCATCATCATTATTGAAACAATTTTATAGCGCAGTGGGATGGACTTGGCGAAGGCGCAAGGGCACTTTAACAAACGTCAATGTTATCTACCAGATAAAATCTGAAATCGAGGCATATCGCTCTCTTAAAAGGCTTATTGTTTGATCGATGGTTATGGCATAAGCTGATTCTGCAGATAACCAATATGCTATCTTAAGCCGTAGCTTGTGAATCTGTTCGGGACAAAGTACGGATTTCCTACCACACATGTCGTAATCCAATAATCGAGAGAAATGTATCAGGAATAAAAAGACAAAAGGAAGGCTATGGAGAATGCCATTGGACTACTGGATGATGAAAGCAGATGAACAGCGTCACAAAACCTATAAAGAAATCAAAGAGGAGGCAAGGCGCAGAGAAGAATGGAAACAATGGAGCCCTGAACCCGTCTCAGGACAGAGAATATGATGATGATGAGTAATACGAGTACTATAGATTCTATAATCACGCAATACAGCACGAATCCCTTTTTAGAAGTACGTCTAAACCACGAGAAATGGAAAAATTCATTCTCTGTCTGTCTCTCTCTCTGTCTGTCTCTTCTCTCTCTCTCTCTCTCTCTCTCTCTCTCTCTCTCTCTCTCTCTATATATATATATATATATATATATATATATATATATATATATATATACACTATACAGTATATACAGAGACAGTATATATACTATATATATACTGTATATATATATATCCAGTGGCGTAGCCAGGATTTTCGGAAGGGGGGTTTGGATTTTGTTTTTTGATGGTGACACCAACTTTTGAAAAATCTTGACAAGCAAAAATGCCCCTAGCCTCTTAAACACCGTTACATTCTCATTCAAAATATGTTGTTTTCGGCAGCCAAGAGTGGGGGGCTAACCCCAACCCCCTTGGCTATGCCACTGTATCTATCTATACATCTGGTCGCTAACGTAGAAATACACAGCACCAATGAAGAAGTTTCACCAGCTTAAAACTTAGTGTGCTTCAACAACCATGTAATAATAATAATAATAATAATAATAATAATAATAATAATAATAATAATAATAATAATAATAATAATAATAATAATGTGATTCTAGGGCAGCCAGGGAGTGTCAGTCCGCCCTTTGTGGCGGCAGGAACCGGCGATCAGAACATCACCATCAACTGTTCAATTCAAGATCCAGCCGGTTCCCAGAGTCTTGTTTGGCAGTACTCTCCCTCTTGGAGTCACCAACCGGTCCCAATCTACACTTCTTACGACAACTCAGTCAAAGATCCGGCCAACTTCTCGGCCGTCACTTATCGCCCCTATCTGCAGGGCGTTCAGTACACAGCCGCTGATCTGACGATAAAGGTTGCGAAACCAGGGCAGGCCGCTGCCTACACATGCTACCATCATCAACAATTTGCAGTACTTGGGGTGTCATCGTTTCTTGTGCTAGGTATTGTATAAGTGAATAAGTCTTGTCATTCATTCATTCATTCATTCATTCATTCATTCATTCATTCATTCATTCATTCATTCATTCATTCATTCATTCATTCATTCATTCATTCATTCATTCATTCATTCATTCATTCATTCATTCATTCATTCATTCATTCATTCATTCATTCATTCATTCATTCATTCATTCATTCATTCATTCATTCATTCATTCATTCATTGGCGGTTCCACTCTGTTGATGACTGGGGATGCATCCCCCACCGGAGATTTTTTGCTTGTCAACCTATTTTTCCGGACTGCGAATGAGGTCTTTTTTGTTTATCAGCCGTTTCCGAGACAAGGTTTATTAACATTTAGTCAGCACAGAAACACTAAAAATTGCCTTTTCCCTTTCATTTCTTTTTTCTTAAATTTGCATCCTCCACCAACTTCCTATAAATTTTTTTCATCCTCACCAAGAATTCCTGGAACCGACACTGCATTCATTCATTCATTCTTTGTTAGTTAGTTTGTATGTTTTTTCTTTCATTCTTTAATTCTTTCTTTAATTCATTCTTTTGTTCGTTCGTTCATTCATTCATTCTGGGATTAACGGTAGCAGACACCGTTTCCCCCGCATGCGACTTTATGTTTCCTACTACATTTGGGGACCGGTGAATATTCATGATTAGTTAATGTGTTTTGATTAGTGAAATGCATCTCGTGACCAAAAGTAACCACGCCTACCGCAAAAAGCTGGCCAAATGCATGTTGGGATTGGCACTAGATAAGTATGTAAAGACTTTAATAAGCAATCAATCAATCAACTTATATGGCGCCACTATCATAATGCCCAGGGCATCAGCCGATGGCGCATCAAATCCAAATAGAATTAGAGCCAGGTCAGAAATAATAATTGCATGGTTTGCAAGCAAGAAATTGTTTGCAAATTTTTAATGCTACACAGCTGGATTGTAGATATGAATGTTGTGCAAATATTTGATTATTTGTCTGGCTAGTATGGGTATTTAAAGTTTTCAATAATTAATCTTCTGGAGTTTTTTCCAGTACCTAGATGTTAATAGTAATTTGTTATACATGTAATACACGCACAAAAAGTCTGTCAAAAGCCACGAGAAAACAATGCAAGGACAGAAGTGTATAAATTACAAGCACCGCAGCATTTTCTGGTCTATATACCCAATTGAACTTTATTTACAACTCTCGCGGATCCGTGGTGATTGTCAATCTCAGTGAGTCAGTGACACAAGTAATGAAGACTGTTAAGACCTGAATGTGATTTATACTTAATGTTGTACCACCACACCTAGTTAGATAAATGAAAGTTAATGACAGCATGGGTGATAAAATTACAAGACAGTTATTTGAACTTATTTCCAATACAATGAAGACAATTTAACAACAAAATAAACAACATGAAAAATACCATGTTAATGCAGACAATGTCAAAGTGAGCCTATCAGCAGATAAACTCCATCCACACAGTGGCACGTAACTGTAACAGAAGCTAACAGTGACCAAAAGCTTGAGCTATCATTAAAAGGAACGGGAAACTGTCCATAAGGGTTATGAACAAAATAACTAATAATCAGTGTGAACCGAACAACATAAAGGCAAAACTTGCAAGCTTCCATGCTGATCAGACCAGATCAATGCTGATCAGACCAGACCATGCTATTAATAATTGTTCATTAATATTCATGAGCTTCACTAAATGCTTATGAATATTCACCGGTCCCCAAGTGTAGTAGGAAAAATAAAGTCGCCCCCCGCATACCTACTCAGTACCCATCATTTCGCTCGCTGCAGTAGCCGCTGCTGTCAGAAAAACGTCCAAATATCAAAGTATGGCAGCTTCCTGCCGATTGCATTCGAGACGCTAGGCACCATCGACCAAGACACCTTCCGTTCTCTTAGCGAGCTGGGTCGACGATTAGCTCAACAATCCGGAGACAAAAGGGAAGGCAGTTTCCATTTCGTTTGCCAGTCACTCACTCTAGAGCGCTTCAATGCAATCACCTTTCGAGGATCCCCCCCCCCACCACTACGCACACACCCGCCTCGAACCGGACGAGAGTTAACCACATAATTTCTATATATCTCCGGACAATTGTTATCATAAGTCCTCGGGAACGAAGTACCGAGGGCATTATTATATATATATATATATATATATATATATATATATATATATATATATATATATATATATATCTGTCATTTATAAAAGAACCACCCGATCTCTCGCGTTCTGACGGTAGAAGACCGGACGGCCTCACTCTGATCCCGTGGAACGCCGGCCGTAGCCTGATTTGGGACGTAACCGTGGCAGACACAGTCGCTGCCACCCATCTACCCATCACGTCTTTGTTGGCAGGTGCGGCTGCTGAGGCAGCAGCAGTTCGCAAAAATAACAAATACGCAGATCTGACAACAGATTACAATTTCCTGCCATTGGCCTTTGAGTCCTTCGGCCCAATAAGTCTCGACGCACAGATTTTCATCAGACAACTAGGTCGTCGTATTTCAGAGTCTTCCGGAGACAAAAGGGAAGGAAGCTTTCTATTTCAGCGTTTGTCCATGGCCATACAGCGCTTCAACGCAATATCGTTTCGAGGAACTTTTTCCGTGGCCTGACCTCGAAGAACCTGACGAGAGTTAACACACATTAATTTTTGTCTCCGGACAATTTTTTTTCTCATAAGACCTTCGGGAATGAAGTACCGAGGGCATATATATATATATATATATATATATATATATATATATATATATATATATATATTATAGTATATAAAAACTGATCGCTTTAATTCTTGCAAAGATCCGATACAGTGTCCTGCACAAGACGTGATTGAATATCCGGTGGGATCGATAGTCAACATCACCTGTAGCGTCCACGTTTACCACAGGGATCCCGCTACAGACGAACCGTTCTTAGAGATCAAGAGAGAAGATCAAGCCACTCCGCTACCACCTGGCATCACTACTCGTAACGAATCCACAGTCACGTACGTAACGATCATATTACACAGTATATTTAACGATGTGGAACTGATGCGGATTTACAGTACTAATAAATTAAGATTTTAATAATCAATTAAAAGAATAATGACCAGCAGAACAAGAATACTTGTGAGTGCCTGTCCCAAATCAGTGCTAAAATAGCATCATCTATGTTTGATACTCATTCCTGTATAATCTTTTGCATTTTTAAATGAAGCCAATGCAAGGTTGTATGAAACTATATCATTATGAATAGGCCCTATGGAGAATTTTTATATAATCACGCAGAAGGATGCTTTACAAATTGTGAACCGATTTCTAAAATTCTGGAACACTAATCGAAAGTCGAGGTCTGTAATTCCACCGAGGGGTGTTCAATGACCGTTTTTGACCCCTCCCCTGGCACAGCCTGTCACACATCTCAGACCCTCACTTAAAGTACGCCACAAATCTCGGACCTTCATAAAGCGTCGACCATAAATACGACACACAGGTTTTCTAGTTAATAGATTCGAGTTTCTCGTTCAATTTTCAGCAGATAAACAGATATTCAACCTCCGACAACGATAACGAATATAATTTGTACCTAAACTTTTATGCATGTCGGACAAAAAAGTGTTGATAAGCAAAACACTTCCTCTCTCAAGCGATTTTACTATACTTCTTATCGTGTATTTCTAAGGTTTTATTCATACTGAAATTGTGACGTCATGGTGGTTCTTACCCTCTCTCTCTGCCTGTCACAGACTGTCACATTTTCTTTGATCCTCTCCTCGAGTGTGACGTACTTTATGGACGGCCCCTGATGAGGGCCACCGACGCGGGTACCGTAACAAAATAGCGCCGACAAAATCGCGATGACAAATGAGCGCCGACAAAATCGCGATGACAAATGAGCGCCGACAAAATAGCGCATGTAGCATGACTGATATACGATACTGTATATCCTCTACATCTCAAAGCCAAGTATTTGGTTGATAGGAAATACCAGTGCTGGGATTGCCGGGGCGGTGGGGTGGGGGTGGGGATGGGTCTTAAACTTTGCAACCCTCACAAAACTCGCATAGCAGGTACATGCAGTCTCTGTCCTCTTTTGAATTTATGAATTATGAATTATGAACTTTGAATTTGAATTTCACAACGATACTGATTATCTTTAACAAGTCATAGCCGAGTCTTTAGTCGACAGGAAATACGATACTGAATATCCTTGACATCTCATAACCGAGTATGAGATCTATTTATTACTGTCGCTCCGTTCCTATCGCACGATTACGTCGGTACTATTTTGTCGCGGTTTTTTAAAGCTATTTCGTCGTGCGCTATTTTGTCTGGACACTACCGACGCGCAATGACAAGACGTATGTTTCAGACTTTGTATTGACCACGCTTAATAATTATCTATTAAGCAATGAGGAAGACAGCTGGACATATAGGCCTACACGGGAAGTAAAAGTGTAGAAACAAGGCTTAGGCAGTGGCGTCACGCAGCATTGGGAGGGGGGTGTGCCCATTTCTGACGCGAAAAAGTCTGACGAGGAAAAAAGTGCATTGTATCATTGCCAATTTAATGAGACATAGAAAGTCATTTGTTTCAATTATTTTGTGCTCCCCACATTTTTTGGGATGCACAGGCTACCGTTACGCGACGCCTCTTGGCCGATGCCTTCACGATTGCTTTGGACGCTCAAGTACCATGTAATACATTTTTTAACACTTTTAAGCAATACGCTAAATGTATCATTGGTGATGCTATTTACCTACTGGACTATGATTCTACAGGCTGTCTCTGAAAAAAAACCATCAGAAAAACTATGATTTCTTAAAAATTCCTAAATATATTTCTATCAAAATTTCCACACGTGTACAGCACATATTTCCCCACCTTTCTGCCAATTTTCATCTCATTTACTCGTAAGTTGGCCATATTGTGAGATATCAAAGTCAAACTACGATTTTTACTACTCAGTCGCAGCATGACAGGCCTAAATATCTAGCCTCACATAAATTTGGTTTCATGTCAATGTTGGTAGTAGACCTAGTAGTCTTTAGGTGCCCTGTATTACTACGTTGGCGACCATGGACTTCCACACCACCCTGTCATATGTCGCTTGTAGCAGATCCACTTCTGATATATTGTCCTTCGTTTCGCTTAGCAGGCTTTTGATGAACGTCAATCTTTGTTTCCCTCTTGCTCTTTTCCCCTCCACTTTCCCGGTTGTGACTAGATTTTCCAGGCCTTTTTTCCTCATTATATGTCCGAAGAATTCTAATTGCCTTTTCTTAATAGTTTTTAAAATTTTTCTTCGTGAATTTGCCATATCCAAAATTTCTTGATTTGATTTTTTCTCTGTCCATATAGAGCTTTCATGGACAGAGAAATTAGAGAGTATAGTAGTAGTAGTAGTAGTAGTAGTAGTAGTAGTAGTAGTAGTAGTAGTAGTAGTAGTAGTAGTAGTAGTAGTAAAGTTTAAATCAAACGCAAATTTTTAAAATGTTTTTAAATTCGCAGAATTCGGCATAGCAAGAAAAGTTTTCAATTGGTTGCAGATCCACGATCATTGACCCATTTGCAATTATCTTTCACCGAATAGAGGTTTTATCCCTTTTCAGGATATTTTGCAACAATTGTTCGGTATCCAAAGCCAAGCTTCCGCAATGTATGAATTCGCATCTTACCTGCATTCGATATTTTACCCATTTTGAAAGTTTAAATCGAACTTTTCTTGTTATGTCGAATTATGTGAATTTAAAAAACATGTTTACAAATTTGCGTTCGATTTAAACGTTACTACTACTACTACTACTACTACTACTACTACTACTACTACTGCTACTACTACTACTGCTACTACTACTACTACTACCACCACCACTACTGCACTACTGCTGCACCACCACTACTGCTGCCACCACCACCACCACCACCACCACTGCCACCACCACTGCCACTGCCACCACTGCCACTGCACCACCACCACCACCACCTGCCACCACCACCACTGCTACCACCACCACCACCACCACTGCACCACCACCACCACCACCACCACCACCACTGCTGCTGCTGCTGCTGCACCACCACTGCCACCACCTGCTGCACCACCACCACTGCTGCTGCTGCTGCTGCTGCCACCACCACCACCACTGCCACCACCACTACTACTACTACTACTACTACCACCACCACCACCACCACCACCACCACTACTACTACTACTACTACTACTACTACTACTACTACTACTACTTAGCAAGGTATAAAGTTGCTTAGGAGGCACTAGTGCCTGTGGGAAAGCCACTTGGGGGCACTAACGGGCTTGAACTCGCTCCGTCAGCCTGCCGCTCCAGCGCGTAACCCATTCTGCCATCTTATTATTTATTATTACGCTGTTATTCATTACAGACCCATTATAATTCTTGAGTTTGAACCGTGTGCGTTTTAGAATGACATCCCAGATAGTGCTCACAATCGAAGACGACGCCAAGGAATACACGTGCTCTGTCCGTTTTACCGACAACATGCCCGACTACACTGACAACTGCACGATGATATACTTCGTATTACGTAAGTTACGCTGTACTAGTCTCGGAAAATATTGTTATTAACTATTAGTTTGTCGAACACTTTCGCAATCCCTGAATACCATCACATCAGAAGTGATAATGGGTCACTCAAAATTATCCGTGACCCATTTGACCGTCAAAAACTTTTGACTCCCCCCCAACTAAGATCAGTGACGAGTCTCCCTAAAATTTTAGAAGGTTATTATTTTTGCGGCGATGACCATTTTCTCCTTTCTTTTGTTCATCAAGTGTCATAATGTGGTGATGATGTCCTTGTTTTTTGCTTGTCAGGCTTTTTCTATTGTAATAAATAGTATTCCATGAAATTTCCTATTTTTTATCATTTGTAAAAAAATGAAATCGTTGACGTCAACTTCTCTTGACCCCTCCCCCTGTCGACAACTGTCAACCTTTTTCAAACCCCTCCTCCTATTTTGTAGACGTAATTAATCGACAGCACCCAAGCAGCTTTGCAAAATTACTTTAGCAATTCATTGTTATAAATACGGGTTGTCGAAAAAGTTACTAATAACAACAGGATTGCTCTAGTTAGCCCTGTTTGGAGGACAAATTCTGCTCGTTAGCCAAGTTTACAGAAAATTGTGTTTAGGTGCAAAATAAAAATTTTATTCAGTAATTCCCTGAAATAGCCTACGTATTTCCGAAATGTTAAAACTGGTCTACATTCCGTGATGTCCTATTATATACTGCGCTTCATTTACGTCTTTGACAAGTGTATTGCGTATTGTATCTGTGGAATTCTTTTAAACCAATCAAACCGTCAAATTGAGGACTGATTATATTACGAGCGAAGTTATTGAATTTTCAGATAAAGTGACTGATATTACTTTCAATCCTTCGTCGAGCTCCGACAATCCGACAACTGTAGCTGTAGGCGACCAAATCAACTGCACTGCGAACGGAAGACCGGTACCAGCAATCGTTTGGTAAATTTTATTATTAAAACGGGGGTTTTCTTTATTCCTTCTTTGAAGCTTTTAACGCATGGAACTCTCTCTCCCCTCGGCTGTCAGATCTTCCAAAGAATTCCGATCTGGACTAAAAACCAATCTCTTTAAAGTTTAAATTAGCATGTCCTGCATAGAGCTCTGCCTTGCTGTTTCTCGCTGACTGATCTCTTGAATGACCTGATCTGTTGCTAAATTGCTGACGGATTTGAAGTGCACAATAATTATTATTATTCATTTTGCGTCCTTTGTACCTATCTAGGCATCACATTAAACGTTGGAGATAAATTAGTACTCATGGCAGGGGTATATGGAGGTCCATCACCTTTCAGTTTGCTCTGAGAACTATGCCATGTCTGTAAAAAGTTATCTGCGTAAACGGCTGAAGGCTTACTTCTTTGCTAAACGTCCCCAAAATATTAACCGCAAGGTTAAGTCATACGAACGTATCTGAAGTATAGCGTAATAACAGTGGACGGAAACTTTGAAATATTTAAGAATTCACTCGTTAAAAGTCAGCTTCCCAGACTCAAAACGGCAGCAGGCCTACGTTTCCCGACTCAAGTTAATTTCTACTCTCCACATATCAGTCAACGATCGTTTCAATCAAGGATTTCAATCAGCAAAATCTTTGATTGAAACGAGCATCAATGTGTCTGAATTGGGAACTGAATAAGATTACTGAACGATGCTTTGTATTATTTATTGGCGTAGCCACAGGTGAGTACGAGGACCCGGGACGGGGACCCCCTATTCGGGCGGAGACCCCCTCCCAGTCGTGGGAATTGCGTAAAACCGTTGCGAAAGACTTTTCCTGCTCGTGGGAGACATTTACCTATTCCGGAATCCTGGCTACGCCACTTCCTGTATTGGCCAGTGATGTTAACAAGGACTGACCCCCAAGGACAAGGATAAGGACAAGGACTGACCCCCCAAGGACGAGGATAAGGACGAGGACCGACCCTCCAAGGACGAGGACAAGGACCAGGACTTACCCCTCAAGCACAAGGACCACAAGGACTGACCTCCAAGGACAAGGATCAAGGACAAGGATAAGGACCGATCTCTGTTTTAGACAAAAAAGTCAGAAAGGAAAAAAGCAAAAACAATTTCAAATCGAATCACAAAATCATAAAAGCAAAAAAAGAATGTTGTAAAACATAATCTAGTCAACAGCAATGTTGTATTTCAAATAAACAAGTGTTTCCAACAGCTGATCAGTCATGCACGCACGATGAGGCTTAATATTATGACACCACTTTGCGAAAAAACTCGTTCAACTGCCAATCTCCATTGCTGATCATGCTTTGTTCCATTCCTTTGTAAGTTTGTAGACAATGACACCAGTATTTTAAGATACAACTAAAGAATAATAGAAATTTAAAAAACGCATGCGTCTGGGTCATACGCTTTCAAACAGGAAATGGAAGTTCAGCTGCTCAACTGGTATTATAAAGGAAACAATGACTACACATTTAGAATAACTCAAAGCAAGTATGTAAATATGAATCCAAATACTACTCTTACCTTGGAACATAATTATCAGAGAACAATTGAAAAGGATATGCAAGTAATTTGGTCCTTATAAGGATTTTTCAAGGACTAAGTTACAAGGACCAGGACAAGGACCGATCAGCAAGGACGAGGATAAGGACGAGGACTGAGCCCCCAAGGACGAGGACAAGGACGAGGACTTCAAATTGGTCCTTAAGGAGTCCTTAAGGACAAGGACCAGGACAAGGATTAACATCACTGGTATTGGCGATGTTTTGGTTTGTCATCCAACGCGTTTTTTCTTCGCAGTTTGCCTCACTGGCTCCTCACTCCCCCTCCGACTGTTCTCTGGAATTGACCCTGCCCGGCTGACCACTAAACTTCGGCTATATATATAGCTATTTCAACGGTAACCTAATGAAGCGCATAAGGAATAAGCAGCTATACTGCAATACCTGCTTCCGAAAGCGCTATAGAAATGCACGAGATTTTACTTTCTTACTTTCTTCCATAGGTACAACGAGCAAAGAGATGTAGTTGAAGAAGGCGAGCTTCTGACCGTCACTTCAGACATGCAATCTCTGCCTCAACCGGTCACACTTCTATGCGTAGCCAACAATTCCATCGACGGCGGAATTACTTACGAATCGGTCGAGGCAAACTACACATTCATCGGTAAAATCTTTGTCCCAATAAGCATTGGCGGCTCCACCGGGGGTCAGGGGGACCCGAGCCTCCTATTGAGTGTCTGCTCCCCCCAGTGCCCCCCCCCCAGTTGGGACCCTATACTTAATGCTACATACATTAAACAACAAATGGTTGCCCCATGATTAGAAGTTACCACCCCAACGCCCCCACTTGCCAAGTCCTAGAGCCGCCACTGCCAATAAGTACAGACAATTGTGAAGGAACTAAATCTAATATGCGTGCTGTTTGATATTTTATAGGTCTACTGGGCAAGTTGTTCGCCCCTGACTTGCTCCCACACAGTGGCGGCTCCAGGATTTGGCAAGTGGGGGGGGGGGAGGGGCGTTCTATTCATGGGGCCAACCATTTGTTGTTAGGTATGTAGTATTAAGTATAGGGTCCCAACAGGGCGCCACTGGGGGCAGGCACTCAATAGGGGCACGGGCTCCCTTGTGGAGCCGCCACTGCTCCCACTCTTATGATTCTTCACTTTGTGAACGACTTAACGTGCGTTAACAACCATGTAATAATAGGCATAATAATTGTTATTATTTTAATTATAATAATTATATATCCATACGCAAACTTCTATTAGGCCTCTAGATTCGACCCCCGTCAACTTTTGAGATTCTACCATAGGGAAAGGGGAAGTTATATTGCTTGGACTCCCACTTTTTCGTCCAAGTTTACGCCAATGAGTAGCCTAGCATGCCACTGAGAAATTTGACGTCAGTTGGATTTTGTAATGACGTCATGTGAACCCTCGCAGTGACGTCAATTTCGTAATAATATGCGTCACTCGAGCGCAAATGCCAAAACTCTGAAAAGTCAAGACTCCCTCCGTAGCATCGTATTTAGCCTTTCGAGTGATTAACGTTTCTAGCAATGGCTTATAACAACCGTTCTTGAATACTTTGGCTGTAATTGCCAGCTATAGTACAGTATAAGCGCTGTTTTGCTATAGCACATTTATCCTATTTGTAGTTGGCAATGCTGCTTCGCCGTCAGTGCAGACAGGTGGAGTCGGTAAGTGCTGTCATATTTATATCAGATTTACGAAATCGATTCTTAAGACTGCACGTGGTTCTTCTAGCAGAATCTGCGACTAACGAAAAGTTTCGAATTTTTTAAAGGAGCAGATTAACAGATCACCAGAAGCATACAATTGACACATAACAGTAGGCCTAATAGTTTTGCCTGTTTACCCAATTTATCACAGGCTTCATAAAAATGGGGGCAGAGATTCAATGAAGTTTTGCATAGAATAATATTGGGTCACTCTACCTCGTTTTCGTGTCTAATTGTGGCAATGCGACTTCCAAGATTTCGAAAAGTGTCGTTTGCAGCACACGCAGCTTCCAATGGGTTTGGCCATGTTGCCTATTTCAGGGCGTCATTTATTTAAATCTCGAGTTCACGTATGAAGTTTTATTTAAATAATTTTAGAATTAGCAATAAGCAGTAATTTCTGAGCTAAATCGTCGAAAAACGCACGGCTACAGTAAAACATATATACGAGATGGCGTGTTAGAGGTATAGAGTAGAGTACGGCTATTTCACTTGACACACCGAAAATAAGAGTGCATTCACGTCCAAGATCACTTAGAGTCTTATACTTTCATAATAATAATGTGATTTTAAGTGGTTTAGGAGGCTAAGTAAGCCTGTGTGAAAACCACTGATGTAACCATCTGCATTCAATAACCTAGTTTATCTAGATAGCCTTTGAATCCGTTCACTGTTTCAACTGTCACTCCCACCTCGTCCAAACTGTTCCATTTGTCCACAACCCTTGCACTAAAAAAGTTTTTCTTTCTTGGACCAACCCTCTGCTTAAACAATTTGCACTTGTGGCCTCTTGTGCTGCTATAGTGTGCCAATGTAAAGAATCGATCATATGGCACATCTACTTTCCCAGTCATTATTTTGTATGTTTCTATCAAATCCCCTCTCTCTCTTCTCCTTTCTAATGTTGTCAGTCCACAATATTGAAGTCTTTTTTCGTAGCTTAAATTATGGCACCCATTGACCATCTTCGTTGCTCGTCTTTGCACTTTTTCTAAAAGTTCTATATCTTTTTTCAAGAATGGATTCCAAGCCTGAACACAGTATTCCAGATGAGGCCTTACTAATGACTTATAAAGTTTAATGATTATCCCTTTGTCACGACTCACAATTGTCCTTTTCACCATTCCCAACATTTGGTTTCCCTTTTTTGCTGCCTCCATGCATTGGTGAGATGGATTCATACTTCTATGGGTGATTATTCCCAAGTCTCTTTCTTTTTCTGTTGTGGTTAGAACCTTCCCCCTAAAGAATATTCATTACCACTAGAAAGATGCTCGCTTCGCTCGCGCTCGCTTCGCTCGCAGTGCAGGATAATACTAATCCAATACCTATACCTAATACCCAATCATTGAATTCATGCTGAACAACATTTCAATGATCGCCACCTAGCCAAGCTCTTCGCCACGTAATAATTAGGCCTATGTACGTTAAAATCACGCAACTGTGACCATTTGTGACGCTGTACACGTATTTTTTGTGTACGTTAAAATGTACCTTGCAACTACCTCAGGCTGCGAACAATTGCTACCAATAGCAACGTCGTCGCACGCCCAGCCCTCTGACGCTGCAATGACTCGACTAAACCGGTTCTACGAACAATTGTTACCAATAGCAACGTCGTCTTCGAACATCGCCCTCCAACGCATCGCGACGTAAGGACTAAACGGTCTACCAATAGTCAACGCTCGCCCACCAACGCATCGCGACGTAAGGACTAAACGGTCTAAACCGTCTACCAATAGTCAACCAATCAGAACGCTCGAAGGTAACAGACAAACTGGACAAACAGAGCAAGAATCTTAATATTATAAATTATTAGACTTCCCAACATGCATTACTGAACATTTATCAATATTGAAAAGCATCTGCCAGTCCACAGACCACTGAAACAATTTCCTTAGATCTTCTTGTAAAATTTTTGCATCATCCTCCGAATCTATATTTCTGCATAACTTTGTATCATCGGCAAACTTTGAGATTTTGGACAGTAATCCTTCATCGATATCATTTATATATATTAGAAAAAGCAATGGCCCAAGCACTGAGCCCTGAGGCACTCCACTGATAACTCTTGCCCATTGCGAATGGCCTCCCCTAATGCCAACCTTCTGTCTTCTTCCCTTCAACCAATTTTCGATCCATCTGAGAATATTGCCCCTTATTCCACAGGACTTCAGTTTGGCAGCCAGCCTTATGTGGGGTACTTTATCAAAAGCTTTGGCAAAATCTAAATATATTATGTCAACTGCCTTGCCCTTGTCTAGCTTAACAAAAACCTCCTCCAGAAAGTCCAACAGGTTGGTCAGGCATGAACGCCCCTTTGTAAATCCATGCTGACTATCTTTAACAATTTTATGCCTAGTCAAATGCTCCAAAATGCTTTCTTTCAGTATTTTTTCCATAACTTTACCGATTACAGATGTTAGGCTCACTGGTCTGTAATTGCTTTGTTCACTTCGTTTTCCCTTCTTGAACAGTGGGCTGACTAATGCGTCTCTCCAGTCTTGTGGTACTACTCCAGTTCTGAGTGATTCATTGATTATCAAAGCAATTGCATGTCCTATTTCATTTCGAACCTCGTAAAGAAACTTTGGATGTAAGCCATCTAATCCTGGGCTCTTGTCTATCTTTAAATTGGTCAAAACCTTGATAACACATTCTTTTGTACACACTATATCTGTTAGCATTTCTTCTTCATTTCCATCAAACACAATTTTGGCTTCTGGCATAGTATTTGTACTTTCCTCTGTAAATACTGAACAAAAATAGTTATTTAGAATCTGTGCAGTTTCTACATCGTCTGTTATTGCACATCCTGCGCTGTCCAAGAGGGGACCGACTGTGTCCTTTCGTCTCAACTTTCTATTACAATATTTGTAGAAACTTTTACTGTTCTGTTTTATATTTTTTGCTAATCTACCTTCAAAATTTGCAATAGCCATCTTGTTAGTAACTGCTGATGCTTTTCTTTTCTGAGTATACTGTTCCTCCAAGATCTTGAGTCTGTGCTGATTCTGCTCATTTCCTTTACTTGCTAATCTGAGTTTACTTAGTTTCCTCCACGCTTTGTTTTTCGCCCTTCTTTTTCGTTGCACTTCCCTTGTTATCCAAGGAAGTTTGTTATTAATTTTCTTCTGTTTGGGAATGGTCAATTCTATGACTTTGGACATACATTTGTAAATATGCTCCAGCCTTCCTCGGTGTCTTTTCCTGTTATCTCCGTCTCCAAATCCATTTCTGTAATCATCTTCCTTGCCAGGTCATATTCTCCCTTAAAAAAAAAGTTACGTCTATCCAGAAACTGCTTTTGTTGACCAATCCCAAAGTTAATAGTAAAACTGACCATTTGGTGATCACTTGTTGCAAAATTCTGCCCAACCTCCATGTTGGAAACTATATTCTCCTCTCTTGTTAGAACCAGGTCTAATATGTTGTTGCCTCTTGTTGGCCTTGTCACATGCTGAAACAGAAAATTATCATTGACACAGTCCAGAAATTTCCTATCACATGATCTCTCTGTATCCAGCGTTTCCCAGTCTACATGATAATTAAAGTCACCCATTATAACAACATTTTCTCTTGATACCCTGTTCAATAAAGCAAACATTCCATTATCTGCTTCTTCCATAGCACTTGGTGTTCTGTAACAAACCCCTACCAATATTTTCTCTCGGTGACTTCTGATTTCACACCATATATGCTCCTTGAAGTGATCATTTTCTATGTCTGTTCGCTCCATGGCATGCAAGCCTTCTTTAATGTAAAGTAGTACCCCTCCTGCTCCATGACCTTTGCTGCTCTGGTTTTCCCTATCTTTTCTAAACATAGCATATCCCTGTAAATTTAGTTCGGTATCATCAATGTCACACTTGGCCCACGATTCATAGCACTCGCCAATTATTTTGGATAGACTATCATTCTACGTGAATCTACGGAAAATCAAGGCACCAGTGGTCGAGCCAGTCTAGAGCTCCTCCCAGTGTTTTATTCAGGTCTGTTAGGGGGGATAGTGGGATACCCCCCCCCCCCACTACAGTGGTTTTCACACAGGCTAACTTAGCCTCCTAAACCACTTTGAATCACATTGTTAATTATATTATATTATATCGTTATATCGTTATATCAGGATTCAGAATTGTATTGCCCGAGCCATTACAAAAACTCGTAAGCATGATCATATTAAACCTGTTCTTCAAAAGTTACACTGGCTGCCGGTAGAACAGAGAATTCTATTCAAAACTGGTCTCCTGGTTTTTAAAACACTGCAGTCTGGCCAACCTCCATATTTAAAATCTATGTTGAATCACCCAAACCATCGTCATTCAACAAGGTATGCTGATTCATTGTTGAATGTACCTAGAACCAACACTGAAATTGATAAGAGAGCTTTTTCTATTTCTGGGCCTAAAATCTGGAACTCTCTCCCTCCGGCTGTCAGATCTTCCAATTCATTAAGCATCTTCCGATCCAGACTTAAGACACATCTCTTTCAATTGGCGTTTCCTCCATAGTCCGTCTCATTCTCTCCCTCTGACTGATCTCTGGAATGACCTGGATCTTTTGCGGATTGATTTTGAAGTACCATCGATTGATACCTTGGGTATTAGAACTGGTGCTATAGAAGTGCATAATTATTTTTATTTATTATTATTATTTCGTTTGATGCATTTTGTATGTACTTTATTACTACTGTTTGTGGCGTTTGTGCAGAGACTTGGGTTATAGTGGTGGCTGTGGTCGTTCCAATCGTGGTTCTGGCTGCTATAGCAATTGCCGTCTTCTTCATAATCCGTCATCGTAAGTATGACAATTGACGTGGCCACGGGAATGGGGATGGGTAGTGGGGGTGGGTGGGCGGCCCCCTTATTCTGGCTGGGACCGGTCGTGGGATTTGTGTCGTTTTTAAGAACTTTGGGGGCCCTAGGTATTTTGAAAAGGGAGACCATAGGTATTTTGAAAAAGTAATGACGACCTTTTTAAACACCTAAAAACGGTAATAAACTTTTTTCTTTTAAACACTTAAAGCGGCGATGGCCCTTTTTTCGCTTGTTGGACTTCCATCGGGCGTCAGAAAATCAGAAAATCGAAACTAATCATACATTTAAAATGAAGCATCGGAAAACTTTCTTCATCGGTCCGCCGGTGTCCCCTATTTTGCGGGGACCCTGGGCACGTGCCTACCAAGCCTATGCCTTAAAACGGCCTTGGGGGGGAGGCAGTATGATGAGAATGCTTGACACGACAACGTTTTTGGGGGTCGCAAGATGTTTGATGTTTTTGCTTGAAAATTTAAATGTAACTCCACCTCTATTCCGGAATCCTGGCTACGCCACTGCGTAGGACACAATTCAAGCTCACCTGATTTCTGATTATCCTAATCCGAGAATCGTTCTGCTTCATACTGTACAATCTGTACAATCATATTTTAAAACTAAGTGGCAGCCTTAATAGGCTCACAATAACATAAATGCCTGGCGGAGTCCAGCGAAATTACGTCGTCAAGCCTAAATTGACTGACTCCAGTAATGAATAAACACATAAAATAAGTGATCTTGTCAGTAAATGTCTGTTCGAATTTATAATTAGAATAGGCGTCTAAAATCTACGTTTCCTAGACATGATTTTGCTGTTAGCCAAATTAAATTTAATTGTCACTTTCTCGATATTACAATAGTTGGACATAGCCTATGACTAATTAATTAATAGACATGATATAATGTTTGTGATTTTCTGCTGCTGCCACAGCTGCTGATCCTGCTGTTGTTGTTGCTGCTACTGCTTCTACTACTAGGGGCTGTCCATTAATTATGTCAACAATTTTTGGGCAATTTCTGACCCCACCTTGTCAACAACTGTCAACTTTCAGTGACCCCCTATAATTACGTCAAAAGTTGTTGACACCCCACCCCAAGATCAATGACAGGTCCCAATAACAAGGTTAATATTTTTTGCAGTGATGACCATTTTCTCCATTTTTGCTCATAGAGTGTCAAAATGTGGTGGTGATGACCTTTTCACCCTTTTTGCCATGCTTTTTCCATTATAATAAGTAGTATTCCATGAAATGTCCTATTTTTTATTATTGGTAAAAAGTGAAATTGTTGACGTCAACTTCTCTTAAGCCCCCCTCCCCTGTCAACAACTGTAGTTAACGACAGCCCCTTACTGCTGCTGTTACAACAACAACAACAACAACTACTACTACTACTACTACTACTACTACTACTACTACTAATAATAATAATAATAATAATAATAATGAAATTTTATTAAGTTGGCTTTTGTGAACTTTAAAACTGTTCGTATTGTTTTTGAATGTTTCATAACTTGGAAAAAATTATCGATTTTGTTTTGTAGGTAAGAAGAATAAGAATGTGACGAAGAAGACGAAGACAACCAACGGATTTGCCCCTGGCAACGGATCAGCAGCAAACGCAACACCAGCCTACTCCGCTGTTGCCACACAGGAACTGTCCTATTCCTCCCCGAGTCGACCGCCCCCGACGTCGGCGGCTCCCAGGACGACGAACGCCGTCGGTCGCGGCGGACCCCCGGGCCCGGACAGCAGAAACGGAGCGATCAGGGTGGGAGACAGTCCTGGATTCGGCGACCTCGGAGTCCAGACCTACGGCGGATCGAACCAGGCGGTGAACGCCTACCCGACCAGGAATTCCGCTAACGGATCGATCCAGGCGCTCGGCGGGGGCGGGGGCGGCGTGTCGATGAATCCGAATCCGGGATATCCGAGGGCTTCGAATCCGGCGTTGAATTCCAGCGTCAGTTCGAGCACAGCAACGCGACCGAACTATCCGTACCAGGGATCCAACTCGAACATCAACAACACCAGCCTGAGCATGAACCAGAACAACCCGGCGGCGGCGATGATGCTGCCCGGAGCCCAGAACGCCAGCTACGGTCGCCAGCCGTCCATTGCCAGCTCCTCGGGGAGGTCGCACGCGTCCAATTACAACTCCGGCATCGTTCCCGGACAGGTTACGGACCCGAATCGCTTCCAGAGCAACGACCTGTCGAGCATGCACGGGTCGGAAGTGTAGCGGGGGCTGGTCGGAGCTCTAAACCTTCGTGGTGCTTTTGTGACGCCGTCGTTAATTAATATTCCAAGACGAATTTCGCAGGAATAGTTCGTATACCTGTAAGCTTATTATATATGCACCTCGCGTTTAGATCTTTGTTAATGATAACAAAACCATGTCGTTGTTTTTGTGGACCTCGTCGTTGTTACACTTAACTCAATTACTCATCAAGTATGCGTCGGTCTTAAAATCTGAAGATTTAAGTATGCTGTCCAGTGTCCAAGCGTTGGAGTCGATCGCGATAGAATTGTCGAGATACAGAAGTTCTGACCACTTTGAAATTAGCGATTTGCCATCAATGAGACTTAAAAAGAAATGAGCCAATAGCTGACAATTTATTTACGTTATTTTCTGTCTGTTTTTTGTATCAGATTACGTCTTTAAAATAGTTTTAATTCAATTTGACTTACAGTAGGCCTAAGTATATTGTCGCAATCTTTTAGCCTGTCTTAGTAGACTATATATATATACATAACTTTAGATAATCTAAAATGGTTTCATGAACCAATCTAATTCTGTATGTATTAGCCAGGAATCGAATGGTTAACCAATTGAATATTTTTTTCAAATAAATGTATAAAAACTGCTTTGCTATTCAGCTTCCATATTCGATCAGCAACTTATGAATGTTTGGATTTGCAAGTCAATATTATTATGAATTCAATTATTTTATCATTTATTATTTATTTATTATTTTATTATTTAATTTAATATCAATTTTAAAAATAAAATAATTCATCCTTATTAAAATATTAGCAAGATAGTCATCCAGGCCTACAAATCGCAGACCGCAAACCGACATTTCCAGTACCGAGAGGAGGAGGAGGATTTGGGGGAGCTTTGTGAGCTCCCTAAGCGGGCTCTGGGGAGATGCCCCACCCCCGCAGTAGAAACATTGTGCAATATTTAAATCAAACGGTGAGTTCCGGTGTACATTTTAAACACTTCAATTATAATTTATTACTGAACGACCAAAGCTGCGTTTTAACAGCGTATATCGACTCTGTTTGCAATCACCCCAACCCCAGCCCAGTCAGCATGGGCGCCCGCACATTGGGGCAAGAGGGGGCACATGCCCCCCTGGAAAATGCAAATACCAATATTTCACATTGAAATTTGAAAAACTTGCTAAAATATTAACCGTGACCATTGTGTTAACATGTGTTTTGCTCCCTCCTGGAAAAATTTATGTGATGTAGGCCTAACTGCGACCATTGTGTTTTGCCTCTCCTGGAAATATTTCTGCGAGCGCCCATGCCAGTCAGTGGCATTCCTAGGCTTGATGTCACCCGGTGCGGAAATGTGGTGACAAGCAAATAAGGTTATAGTCCTTCTGGAGATGAAAACGTTGGTGAATGACAAGCAAAAAATCTTAGTTTGGTGTCACCCCTCTACTAGGTGTCACCCGGTGCTGTCCGCACCTCCGCACCCCTATAGGAACGCCACTGAGCCCAGCACCCGAAAGAATTCTCGACGGTTTAGTTTCTTGTGCAAATCCCACGATTGATCCGAGGCCGAACAAACATTCTCCCTCATCACAACAAGACCCTCGAGTATTAGAACTGGTGCTATAGAAGTGCATGATTATTATTAGTATTACTTACGTTTCACAACAGCAAACCCTGGCACAGCTCGTTCATCGATGCTTTCAAGTCATTTCGCAGATGTCTTGAAAAATCCTAAAATAGAACACATTCTCCAGTTGACGTTCAAAACCTTCGTTCCGTCACAAACAGCTACAGGTGTACCACAATCTCCTCATGTCTGCCTGTCTGTCCGTCTTTCTCTCTCTCTCTCAGTGCGGCCTGTACAATATACAATTTGGTTGTTTAATTGTAAATTCAAATCATGAACTCTGGAGCAGACCGAATGATAACTTACAGTTGGTCAAAAATGGTCACTCTACCCCAGCCCCGATAAAAGATTCTCGATTTTGGAACGCAAAGTCTAGAAGTCTAGGATCAAAGGCAACATTTATCAAAATCCAAAAAATATACAACGAGGTCCAAGTGCAGATTCGTTGAAGACATCGAATGTACTTGAATTAGTGAAAACGAAGGCGAACCCAGGACAGAAAAATTGCGTCTAGAAAACACTTGACTCATGAAGTGTTTGAGTTTTCTTCTATTGACTCACAGACTATGGCAAAGACGATAATAATTGTGAACTCGTGAACTCTTTCATGAACTCGTGAACAATAATAGCACGCTGTTTTCTTGCTAATTTGTCGTTATGGATTGAGTTTACAAGAGTTAAAAAACCTGTCAAGTGGCATTTCATATGAGGTCAGCGAGTACTTGTTTAAACAAACGATATATATATATATATATATATATATATATATATACTGTATATATGCGCGTGTGTGTACTGTGTTCGCATGTGTGTTGTTTTATTCTGCTGGAGGGCAGTTCTCTTTCAGATATTCAGTTGCACTTCCTGTCAATGGACTCAATCGAATGATTTCGATGTTTATTGTCAGATCTTTATTAAATGCTCCTGTGCTTCTTGAACTCACTCTATAGTCGTCAATTGGGCGTTTGTACGTTTGTCTGCTGGTTATTCTATCGAGAACTCTAACCTCTGGATGTGAAAATTTTCGAACCAATTAAACTACATGTGTCATCAAATGGGATTGACTACGACGCTGAGTTTCTAGAAATTCTGTTGATATTAGGGGTGAAAGATTCCATAGCGCTTTCGGCTGTCTTATCAAAACCCAAAAATATACAATGAGATTCAAGTGCAGATTCGTTGAAGTCGAAGACATCGAATGTACTTGAATTAGTGAAAACGAAGGCGAACGCAGGACAAAAAATTGCGTTTGTTTTACTCACGATGTTACGAAATATTCTAAGGGTTGCTACCATAAATTCAAAGATGGAACTATGTAAACATTGGCGCACTATCAAAATTATGCCAGAAATAGAACTGAGCAGGGGAGTGGAAGTCGAAAAGTAACCGAGTTGAGTAAGGATAGTCGTTACCATGAAGAGAAAAAAATGTGAATAGTATTAGGCAGGTCCGTAGGAAGTGCACCCTGGAAAAAATTAGGGGGTGCACTGCACCCCTGGAAGATGAGGCCGTTTCTTTGGCTTGTCAGGAGTTTTTAGACACGATAAAGGAAGGGTAATGGCCTTTTTGGCTTGTGTAGTTTAGTTTTTATGGTAAATGGTAATTTTTAGCTACGCCCCTGAAAATCTGCATCCCCTTTTAAAAATTCGCTCCGACCTGCCTGGGATTAGGCCTATGGCTTTAACAAATATACACAGAAGAGACTGGTGTACGCCTATCAGTCTGCAGGTTGTCGTATATAGTAGAATTATCGGCGTGACATATTCCATCGTTGAAAAATGAGATCGAATGTTTATCGCTATTTCCATCCTCTGATGTCGTCGAGTCTTTGTAATGATTAACTATGCGCCATCGGCTGATGCCCCATTGCTTTATGATAGTGGCGCCATAGAAGTTGATTGACTGACTCCAATTGACTGACTCCAAATGACTCATAATGCAGACTAGTGAAATAAATGATTGCAATTGACCCCACCCCCACCCCAACCTGGTCCTGCCCCCGTGACCAATCATACGTCTGTCAATTACTCAATTTACTGGTAAACTCAGCCACTTGGCTGTTGAACTTTGAATAAACGAGAGTTGACTTATGACTTCTACTCAAATCTACTGTAGGCCTATGCGTTAACGCATTTACTGTACAGTAATCTAGGTTCTTCTTGTCAATTTTTGTTGGCGAAACGTTTACAAGACAAAGGACACAGTTCCTGGTCTTGGAAATTGACCCAGGGACAAAGTTTCAAAAGCCATAATTATACATCCGAATAGAATTTCTCCAAATGATTCTAGTAACCTCCCCTCCACGACGGGTTTTAGGTGACCTTTGCACTTTTGAAAACCCTCGCATCTCCCCTCTCTTTCTCCCCCTTTCTTTTTCTCTCCTCTCTCTCTCTCCCCTCTCTCTTTCTCGTTTTCTCTTTTTCTTTCTTCTCTCTCTCTTTCTCTCTCTCTTTCTCTCTCTCTCTCTTTCTCTCTCTCTCTCTCTCTCTCTCTCTCTCTCTCTCTCTCTCTCTCTCCACTCTGTCTCTGTCTCTGTCTCTGTCTCTGTCTGTCTGTCTGTCTGTCTGTCTGTCTGTCTGTCTCTCTCTCTCTCTCTCTCTCTCTCTCTCTCTCTCTCTCTCTCTCTCTCTCCAGCAATTGCGCGTATATGGTAGAGAACGACCCTTCGCCAGCGCCAAGATAATCGTTGTTGTTATAAAGCCATCAAATTGTTCTCGGCTGAGGCTTAGGCCTATCGTTAATATTGGCATAATCGTCTCTTCTGTGCGTGTGTCGTTGTCATTGGCCCTTCTATATCGACTCTGCAGATGGGAAGAGGAACTTTTTGATTTCATGTATGAATTCGTCTTCACGCGACGAGTGGATTTTGAATTTTTTTGATAGACTAAGCGTTTTCATCCGAGTTATGAATTTGGTCGAACAAGAATACTTACGATTTGCTGTTTAATCCAAACGATCAGAAACATTGGCGTAGTCATTGGGGGCGGTTACCGTTCGTGGGATTTGCGCAAAACCTTAGAGAAATTTTGAGGGGTACGTAGCATGATCGAAATAATAGGCCTATACGTGAACGTCAGAAGAAATACTCATTGACAGCCTTGGTTTTTGTGCCTGTCGAAAACTTTTAAACAAGGAAATGTCGACGTGCCATCCATTTCCAGAACCCTAGCTACGCCACTGATAAGAAAAACTTGTGAATCGAACCCTCGCGAGGTGAAACTCTTGCGTGACTGTTCCATTATTCAGCGAGTCGAGTTGTTTACTGACTGTGTGTCTAGCTCCGTTCGCAGTCTTGCGTAATATTCGCTCTGCGTCAACTTGTTCAAACGCCTCCATGTGTCGGTGAGTCTGTTGACAATTTAAAAATTGATTGCGAAAGAAAAATTCCATCGCTCGTGTTGCCCGACGACGGTGTTGCCACAAAAGCAGGTGCATTTCACCACGCTCGTCTATTGTCCATAAGCTCAGCAGGGGCGTAAGCGACGGTGGTATATCAGTAGGTTTATATATACCCCCCCCCCCAAAAAGGCTACCTTAAAATTTTTAATGTATTTTTTAGATTTTCAACGTTTTTAAGGATTTAGGCCTATACCCCCAAATCACATTATATCACAAATCAAATTCCTGGCTACGCCCCTGAAGCTCAGTCGTTTATTAGGCCGATAGAGCACAAAGTGTCGAGCGATCGGGACTAAAACAGCCGAAATAAAAAATGCAACGTGTGAACAAGCGTTAGAATTTTTGTCAGGTTCAGTAGGTTTTCCAGGGGACAAGTATCAAATATAAGTACAGTGACTAGTCTTTTAGATCTAGTCTCAAGACGTACTTGTTTGGTTTGACCTATCCCCGTAGGTTGGCTTCCCCCACCCCCGCAATCTGACTGATTAAGTAAAAGATGTTCTCACAACGTAAACCGAAGACTTCAGCGGAAATAAGGGGCTGTCCATTAATTACGCCAACAATTTAGGGGAGTTGAAACAGTTTTATAGCTGTTGGCAGGGGAGGGGGGTCAAGAGAAGTTGACGTCAGCAATTTCACTTTTTACAAATAATCAAAAAATAGGAAATTTCATGGAATACTGCTTATTACAATGGAAAAAAGCATAGCAAAAAGGTCATCACCGCCACATTTTGACACTCGATAAGCAAAAAATGGGAAATGGTAAAAATGGTCATCACCGCAAAAATAATAACCTTGCTATTGGGACCTGCCATTAATCTTAGGGGTGTCAAAATTTTTTGACATAATTATAGGGGGTAACTGAAAGTTGACAGTTGTTGACAAGAGGGTCAAAAATTGTCCAAAAATTGTTGACTTATTTAATGGATAGCCCCTAAGTTAACAAGGAGAGGAGAATTTCTAACGCAGGCCAATGGCGTAGCCAGGTTTCTGGAATAGGGGAAGGGGGTAGTTCGATGTATTCGGGTGAAACAAAACAGTGTTGACGAACAAAGAGATTGTCGTGTCAAGCACTCTGAACTTTCCCGCGATTTTTTCGATCGAACTATCTACCACCTAAAATTTCTCAACGGTTTTGCGCAAATCCAGCACGAATATAAGGGCAGGGATGGGGCAAAGGGACAAATACACAGGGGCCCGGCGATCTGTAGGGGGCCCGGGCGGGTTAGGTTAGAGTTAGAAGGGGTTCGTCGAGGACATTGTTTGGTGCTGGCCCACGCTGACATGTAAAAAAGTGTCGTCACCAGATATTAAACTTCTTTCTATGGGGGCCCCGCGGGTACTCTGCACAGGGGCCCGGAATTTCTTTCGACGGCCCTGAAAGCAGGCATGTATTTGCATGGGCCTACTATAGGCTAGGGCGGGAAGTTAGCAGAGTGGTAACAGCGTTGGACGATGGAGCAGAAGGTCGCGGGTTCGATCCATGCAGGAGCCCTAAGGTCGACTTAGCCTTCATTCGCTAGAAGGCAGTGATAACTGAGTAGCAGCTGTGGCAGCGAAGGTAAAACGCGGGTCTAGAGAAAGCAATGGCAAACTACTATAGATTAATGGCTTTAGCCACCTGCGTCGCTGCTTGCCTGACACCGGAGATCAGCGCCGGGCCCGAAGCTCGAAATCGAGTATGGGCGAACCTTTACCTTTACCTTTTTACTATAGGCTGCTCGTATCTGGAGGCTGCCTGAGACATCACGAGGCAGACAGAATTTATTGACTGATCGTGTGCTCGATATCAGCGAAGCACCCCACAGCTACAGAAATTTCCGGCTTTTCTGGAGATCGTGAATAATATATTATAGAATGTAGATAATCGAAGACGAAATTATTTATTGGAACAATAGGCCTACATCACAATACTCGGTGAAACAATAAACCGCAGTATTAGGAGCAGAAAATTTACAACTATAGTTGCTCTTAACGGAACTACGCTGACGTTTATATTGAGGCAGAAAAGGCTGTTCATGCGAGAGTTTTTCTGTTTAAAGCAGTATATGTGTGTCGAATGTATATAGGCCTAAGCACGGACACGCTGACCCGTGTTTTATCCTATTAGCCAGGGTTCGATTTCTGACATAGAGCAGTGAGGGGGAATATGTCGAGCTTGGGGGGGTGTAGCTGTTGGGAAATGTAGCAGTGGGGGATGTAGTGGTGGGGGATGTAGCAGTAGGCGGATGCAGTTGGGCAGTGGGGGAAGATTCCCCCTTCCCACCTACAAATCGCGCCCTGCTATTAGCGTATACCGAGGGGAAGAAAAGCTGCGTATTAACCTACAAAACGGATCCGACCTGAAGAAATGTTGCTTCAAGTAAAGTGTGATAAAGGTGTTGAGAAGCCATCATCGGTGACCTATTACATATAATTATTACGGGAGAGCGGTTTCAGTTGTTTTTGCTAGTTTGTTTTGGTAAGCTGCTTTGTTGTTTTTGTCACTGTTGTTAAATTGAAATTTACGTAAAATTATTTCAACGAATACATTTTCTTCCGAACCAGGACTGAATTAAATGATAGTCTTGATAGGTATAATATTATGCCCACTACTTCTACTACAACTACTACCAGTAGCGGTTCCAAGAATTCTTAGTGTGGGGGTGAAAGGAATTTTTAGGAGGCTGGTTGGTGGGGGGATGCAACGAATTTATAGGAAGTTGGTGGGGGGATAAAATGAAATCCCGAAAAAGATTGACAAGCAAAAAGGTCACTAACAGTGTTTTGCCCGGCAAATGTAAATAAAACTTCCTGTAAAAGGCCGACAAACATAAAAAGGTCATCAGCTCTGTTCTGCATAAAAATACCCGGCGGACATGTAGCGGCGAACGACTCGGACCGGTAAACCCCCTCTGAAACGCTGACAGGCAAAAAAAGCTCGGTGGGGAGATGCATCCCCACTCATCCCCAACGTGGAACCGCCCCTGACTACTACTACTACTACTACTACTACTACTACTACTACTACTACTACTACTACTACTACTACTACTACTACTACTACTACTACTACTACTACTACTACTACTACTACTACTACTACTACTACTACTACTACTACTACTACTACTAGTCTACTACTAGTCTACTAGTCTACTACTACTACTACTACTACTACTACTACTACTACTACTACTACTTCTTCTTCTTCTTCTTCTTCTTCTTCTTATCTTCTTCTTCTGAAGCAGGATGCTGCTTTTGATGATAATGACGACGATGATCATGATTATGATGACGATGATTATGATGATGACGACGACGATGATGATGATGATGATGACGATGATGATGGTGACGATGATGTCAATTAAAATTTAATATAGGCTCATAGGCTTTAATCACTGGTCCGTTAGTAAACAGTCTGTGTAGATTGTCTTGGGCATCGCTTCGCAGAGGTTCAAATGCTTTAGGCGTCGTGCACGCAAAGGTTGTTGTTTCTTGGCAACAATAATTAATTAATTAGATCTCGTTTCCAGAAACGCGACCAACTCAGCGCCCATCAGCAGCGCACGCCGTGCCAATGGGGCGCCGGTCGGCGAATAATAATTCCACGCAGCCGATGGGTTCGTGGCAAATACGAATTTGCCGGCGAGGACCGTCGTTGTACAACGCAGCCTCCGAAGCTAAAGACTTGTGTGACTGACTGTGCGCCGGGTTGGCGCTATTCGAAATAGAAGCGACTCATATGTCGACGCACTTATAGTTCCCTCTGTCTGCAGGGAACCTACATAGAAACCTTTTTCAAAGCGGTGTTGTCGTAAGTGAAGAGAGCAGAATCGAAGAGAGATTGAAGAGACGCAAGTCCCACAGGATTATAGGACAAAGGAGATGTTACACAGGTAGGACACCTCCGCGATTTTGTGCAAATATTTATCTATAATTATAAGACGGTATTCAAGTAACTTATGAATCGGCCGAATTGTCTATGGAGGCTGTAGGAGGAGAAATAGATAAATATGTGCAGTTTTTGGAATTTATATAAGGGCCTGTCCATTAATTGTCAACAATTTTGGGGCAAGTTTTGACCCCCTCTCCCCCTTGTCAACAACTGTCAACTTTCAATGACCCCCTATAATTATGTCAAAAACTTTTTACCCCCCTCGCCATTAACACCAGTGACGGGTCCCTTAAAAAGTTTAGAAGGTTATTATTTTTGCAGCGATGAGACCTTTTCCTCTTTCTTTTGTTCATCAAGTGTCATAATGTGGTGGTGATGGCCTTTTTCTTGCTTGTCAGGCTTTTTTCCATTGTAATAAATAGTATTCCATGAAATTTCCTATTGTTTATTATTTGTACAAAAACGAAATTTTTGACGTCAACTTCTCTTGACCCTTCCACCCTGTCAACAACTGTCAAACTTTTTCAAACCTTCTCCCCCTAAATTGTTGACGTAATTAATGGACAGCCCCTAGCGGTTTCTGAGCTATTGTCGTAGAAGTTGCTTAATCTTATGCGACTAATCTAACATGAAAAGGCCATCGCTGAAATATATCTTCAATGCTGTTGTCATAGATGGCGCATGCTCTTCAAATTAGCGGCCAACGAATTATTTTCTCTGTGAGGCAGCACCAGTGGCGGCTCTAGGATTTGGCAAGTGGGAAGGCCGTTGGGGTGGCAAATTCTAATCATGGGGAACCAACCATTTGTTGTTTAATGTATGTAGCATTAAGTATAGGGTCCCAACTGCGGGGAGCACTGGAGAGGCCAAGCACTCAATAGGGGCACGGGCCCCCCTAGCCCCCCGGTTGAGCCGCCACTGGGCAGCACCACTTGCAAAAGTCCATTTCTAAAGAGGCCCTGCCTTTTAAGCCCAACCCACGGCAGTGAAAATAATAATAATAATAATAATAATAATAATAATAATAATAATAATAATTATTATTATTATTATTATTAAATAACACCTAATACAAGCAGCACTGCAGCAGCAGTAGTAGTAGTAATAGTAGCAATGGTGCTGGTAGTTGTAGTAGTAGCAGTAGCAGTAGTAATAGTAGCAGTAGTAGTACTAATAGTAGCAGTGGCGTAGCCAGGATTTTCGGAAGGGGTTTGATTTTTGGTTTTGACCGTGACCAACTTTGCAAAAACCTTAACAAGCAAAAAAACGTTATCACCTCTACTTTTTTAGATGACAAGCAAAAAGGACCTCGCCTCTTACTTAAACCTTTACAGTCTATAGCCAAAGGGGTTTGCTCCAAAAGTCGCTTCAAAAAATATAAATGCATAGAAACTCATTAAAAAAATTTTTCGGCAGCCAAGGGGGGTTTAACCCCCAACCCCGTGGCTACGCCACTGAGAATAGTAGTAGTAGTAGTAGTAGTAGTAGTAGTAGTAGTCATAGTATTAGTAAAAGTAGTAAGCTTAGTAACATTAGTAGTAGTATCAATAATAGCAGTAGAAGTAATAACATTATTATTATTATTATTATTATTATTATTATTATTATTATTATTAGTAGTAGTAGTAGTAGTAGTAGTAGTAGTAGTAGTAGTAGTAGTAGTAATAGCAGTAGTAGTAATAGTAGTATAAGTGGCGGTGGTGGTAATAGTAGCAGTGAGTCACGTCGTGTTCGCCGTAATCGTTCGTGTTCATGGTTCATTACTGTCATCCATGTTCACTCGACATTATCTGTCTGACGATGAACGGTTTGTCGTTATATTTGATGGGAAATCACCATTCAGGTTTTTTGGTTGTTTGTCTGTCGTCTAACGTAAGTAAGTAAGTAGGCCAAAAGTGCGCTACTTCATTTCGACGGTTTCCTTAAAGCACTTTGCCAACCAGCGATAATAATTTGAATCGGTCGTTGATCCAGTGCTTTGAAAGTAACGTTTAAGATTTCGCTTCGTAGCGACAGTTTTTTTCAAAAATTAGACCGTTACTGTGTTTGAGAATTAACTGGTTCTTGAAGTTTTGTTTCGGCGGTGAGTGGTCGATGGCCAGGTATGGTTTTTCCGTCGAAGCATTTCGGAATCGCATATTTTCGGAAGAGATTCTCTAAAAAAATATTTTGGCCACGAATTTTATTTTGTTTATCGGAAGGAAAAGACTTCGAAACATGTTGATTGGAAATGGTCTAACAGTCAGTCAGTCTGGCTGCTTGTCCGTCTTTCTGTCTGTCTGGTCTTGTGTGTTTGGTCTTGTGCTTGTGTGTCTGTCCTGTTTGTATGCCCTGTCTGTCTGTCTGTCCGTCTGTCTGTTGCGCATGAATTCTATCGGCGTGGGGCAGTTGTGTTGAATGACCATTAACCCCTTAACCGTGTAAGCTTTTGACATCGGTCGATGGTCGCTTCTTGATTTGAATCATAATCCCCCATTGTCAAATCCAATAAGTCAATCCGATGTAAGGTGCAGACACCAGTAGACATTACCAGTTGTTCACTTTGGAAAAATTATGCAGTGAGTGATGTTGTGTTTTAACCCCTTAACCGTGTATTTAACTGTAACTCAATGTAAAATGGACGGATATATCCGGGATCCCCAGTTAAGGGGTTAATGTAGCGATTGCTTCAAATGTCGAAATCGTTTTCTACTGAAGCATTCAGAGTCTTCGTTACGGAGATTCGGTTCCGATAAAGAGTCTGAAGGAAGAACTGTCGTGACAGCTGATTCCGAATGGCTTAGATGCCAATTCAAAGGGTAAATTTGTTGGAAAACCAGAAGGTTTTTTACTATGGAGCTAAGAAAATTTTTTCTATTTTATATTCGAATCGCTTTTTCTCTCCTTCTCACTCTGAACGCCATTTTAAAGGGGCACCAAAAACTCTGTGGTCTTGCTTTCTACTCGGTGTAGAAGGAGAAGAAACCGAGAAAACTGGCTTTGAGCACATCGTAGACCAGTTCGCATCAGTAAAAGCAAGAAAAGCGCATTTGTATAGTTCTACTCTTGTGGGAATAAAATGTCATGGTTTGTTATTTAAAGATTCGTCGATCTGGTAATTTCTTTAGTTCAAAGATTGTGGATAAATGGAACAGTTTGTACGAGGTGGGAGTGATAGCTGAAATAGTAAACGGATTCAAAGTCTATCTGGGAACACTATAGGTTATTGAATGTGGAAAGCTATTACAGTGGTTTTCACACAGACTTACTTGGCCTCCCAAACCACTTTAAATCAGTAAATCACATTATTATTATTATTATTATTATTATTATTATTATTATTATTATTATTATTATTATTATTATTATTATTATTATTGTTATTGTTATTATGTTCCAAGTCTTGGGATTTGCGCAAAACCGTTGAGACTTTTTCAGAGGGGAGGTAGGTAGGATGATTGCTATTTTTTCTCGTAGATGTTTTTACTAGAAACCGTTGATAAGCTCCCTATTCGAGAACCCTGGCTACGCCACTGAATTAGTTTAACTACGATCTCTGAGCTGACTTTTTGACATTTTAGTCGACTATGACGTCATCAGCGATACCGAACGAACGCAGTTTAGTCGCCGGAAGTGACGTCGCTGCGACGGAAGTCGCTTGCGCTGCGCCCAGGAGGGACTCTCCTCTGCTCGATCATCCTGGGGACTCCGAAGCCTTCCGTTCGGCGGCGAATCGTGGACCACAGGCTTCTAGTCCCCCGCCGTTTACCGCGAGCCCGGAGAGAAGCAGGTCGTCGTGGCGGAGAACGCCGTTCCGGAAGGAACTCGGGGCGATCGGGCAGGAGCTGCGCCGAGCCGGAGTTTCCATCAGAGGCAGCATGGAGTCGCTGCTGAACAACTGTTCCATCGGATCGACGTCCGGGGAAGTGGATTTCGACGAGAAAAAACGACGGATCCGGATCGAGATGATCGGCGACAGATCGCCGGGGAACGGACGTCGGCGAGGAGGAGGAGGGGGAGGGGGAGAGGCAGACGGCGGGAATGGATCCGACTGGGCTGATGACGTCTGCAGCGATCGTAATTTCTCGTATTCGCTGATCCTCACGAACCTGGAAAACGGACTCTTTTCGGCCCAGATCGCCCTTGAGACGATCCCGTTCGGAAACATAATCATCCGGATCCAGAACTATCGTCTGGAAATCGTTCTGGATCGGCGGGAGTTGCCGCCGGAGCGACGCGTGGAGGACTCGCACCGGATCACCCATCCGCAGCTCGTCGGAACGGTGGACGTTCCCATCTACGTCGACACGACGACGCTCCACTTCCGCCTCGACGCCGAACGGGACGTGCTGCACCTGGATGGCGTCATGAAGGGGTACCTTCATCGCGCCGAGCACAGCGCCTCGGCCGGGGATCTGGGGTCGATGAGGAGGCTCCGGGCGAAGATCCACGCCATCGGCGGTGGCGGCGGCGGCGGGGGGACGAACTCTTCCGCGGCAAACCGAAGTCTCGACGACATCGTCAAGGTCAAGGACGCTCCTGGAAAGCAACACGAAGTGGGAGGCAACAACGATTCGTGGATGGACAGATTTCGTAATCGGGCTTATACACATTGAGTTAAAGATTGTTTCTCTCTGTGTCTCTTTCTCTGTGTCTTTCTATGTATCTCTCTCTCTCTTCTCTCTTTCTCTCTCTCTCTCTCTCTCTCTCTCTCTCTCTCTCTCTCTCTCTCTCTCTCTCTCTCTCTCTATCTATCTATCTATCTATCTCTCTCTCTCTGACTGTCTGTCTGTCTGCCTGTCTGTCTCTCTCTGTCTCTGTCTCTGTCTGTCTGTCTGTCTGTCTGTCTGTCTGTCTGTCTCTCTCTCTCTCTCTCTCTCTCTCAAATCGATCACGGATCAAAGAAAAAAAGAAAAATATCAAAACGCAAATTTACATAAACCTATGTTAATGAGTGCACAGCTAAGGCTTGACGTTGACGGTGAGATACTAAAATGAGAGGCAGGCGAAACTATTTCTTTGTAATAAATCTGCCTTCCAATACACTAAGTTTTTTATCGATCAGAAAAGACACAGTTGAGATTAGCGTAATGTATTATTCCATACTATACTTATTACAATAAGTTGATTGCGATGTAGGCGATCAACTTCTAACGATCAAACTATGAAACCTGAATTCATCCGCCGCCATTTTAGTGTTGCCTTCGACACTGAAGCGTGGATCTTCTCTCTAGGTTCTGCATTGCGAGAATACCAAATATATAGACTATTCTAAATTCTATTAGCATCGAGACTAAATAACACTAAGATGGCCCCATCCAAAAATAATTTATCGTAAGTTAATTCTCAGGCGATTCGCTAATAGCTAACGTGTCTACAGAACATTGTCACCAGTAATCGGGGAGGTCGACCCTCGGCGGAGGTCGACAAATTTGGGTCTTAACTGTCCCCACGCCCCATTGAAGATCGAAAACTTTAGGATGGACTCTTCTTCCGCTGAGTTTTTGAAGAAGAAAAGCTATTGTATGTTAGTCAAAATGGCTATCTATTTACATATAAGCAGCATTCTTTGATTGATTTCGCGCTGTATTGGCGTAAACTTGGATAGACCTGGATAGATCTTCAATGGGGCGTGCATGGGGACAGTTAAAACCCAAAATTTGTCGACCTCCGCCGAGGGACGATCCCCCTATTAAACAGACACGTTAGCTATTAGCGAATCGCCTGAGAATTAACTTACGATAATGTTGGGGCCCACCGCAATGCCGTTCCCTTCCTTATGGTAGCCTTTAAAAAAGTGTGTGTGTGGGGGGGGGGGTCGAGCCTAGAGGCCTAATAGAAGTTTATGCCGATGTTGCGCTGTTTTCCATTGGTATAAGTTACTTTAGTTTAAAATATCTTACGACAGAACATCTATCACGAAAACTTTATATCTTCGTATGCTCAGACGACTTTAAATGCTTAGCCTACGTGAACACAGCATCTGTTTGTAACATTGACTCAATTTCTTACTTAATCTTATTCGATCTCTTTATAGGCATGTTATTGCTATTCATCGTCCACAATCGTCGTGATATTCTACACTTTGATGATGTTGTTGATGTCGATGATGCTGATGATGCTAATGATCAGTGGCGGCTCTAGGATTTGGCAAGTGGGGGCCGTTGGGGGCAACTTCTAATCAGGGGCCAACCATTTGTTGTTTAACGTATGTAGCATTAAGTATAGGGTCCCAACTGGGGGCCACTGGGGGCCAGGCAGTCAATAGGGGGCACGGGCCCCCTGGCCCCGGTGGAGCCGCCACTGCTAATGATGCCAATAATAATAATAATAATAATAATAATAATAATAATAATAATAATAATAATAATAATAATAATAATAATAATAATAATAATAATAATAATGACGACTGAATTTTAAGTGGTTTAGTAGGATCTCTCCTGTGTCGAAAACCGTCCCTCTATTCCAACTTCTGTCTTCTTGGAATGACCTGGTATTTTTCAGATTTCGGATTTGAATTGCCATCGATTGATACCTTTAGAGCATTAGGCCTATAAATGGCACTACAAAGTCAAAAATTGTTATAACAATTATAGCCTGTTATTCTGTTCGTCCGCTACAGTTGTTATTTTTGACGCAACAACAACAACAACAACTGCAGCAGCAAATCCAAACGCAAGATCAAGCACCACAGTAGACCGTGATTTATGTCGAGAGTTTTGACGATTCTCACTGAAACAAACAAGTAATTAGGAATTATTTAGGAATCCGGCCGGAGACCCATCAACGTTCATTACATCACATCATTAACGTCAATAAATTTATATTTCTCCGGCGGTCTTTAAACCTCCCGTATAGCACCCCTAGAGCAGCACCATGTGGAGACGGGATACGTCGACGTTGCAAACAGTTCGCGGGGCGGTAAACAAGGCGTTAGCAGCTGATCGCAATTATACGCGTAATCTCAAGGTGCTTTGAAGATTTCATCAAACGCGATCGTAAACAGGTTCTTTGCACTCTATGGTTGGGGTTAGAACTTAGCAGAGCACTTTTAAAGGAAAATTTATCACTGAAAATAATTTATTTGTGGACATCCGCGTTAAAAAAAACAAGCAAAGAAGAGGTCGTCCAGAAAATGTAGGTCCCTATCACTGCACAAAGCACAGAAAACTGTCATTTTAACAGTGCACATTTTCTATTTAACACTGAACATTTTGTGTATCACTGCACGTTAATATAGGCCCCGAGGGTTAGGACTTCCGGTTTATATCTTCCGGTAAAGCATATAGGCTGCACAGCACTGTGCGGTGTTTTGTTTTAACAATAGTTCTTCAATGCAGCGATGGCAATGGTCAATTGGCCAAGGTTTTAATGGTCACACGGGTCATTCGAGTGACCCGCTGGCATCACTGCTTCAGTGTATACAACTATGCAGTATGCATAGACGTAAGTAAGTAAATAAGACGAAATTTCTATAGCGCTGCCAGAGAGCTTGGCGCAGTGCACCAGGTTATTCACGAGCGCTCAATCTGGGTGAAATCCATAGTCCGTTATCCGCAGTCCGTGGTGGTCAAGGTTTTAAAGTCAGGTACAGTGTAGGCAGTCGCAGCAAAGTAGTTTTAAAGCGATTATAACTAGATTGTCAACGGGTAGAATGCTGGCCTGAAGTAGCCTAAAGATTTCAACATAAGATTTCTTGAAAAGAATAGTTTTGATGTGTTTTCGGAAAGTTTGTAAACTTCTATTAGTCCGCTAGGCTGGAGCCCCCCCGTGACTTTTTGTAGGGCTAAGCCAGGGAAGGAGAAAGGTACATGACTTGGGCCCCCACCTTTTCATCCAAGTTTACGCATATGAATGTAGCCTATAGAATTGTAGGTCTGCTGTATATCGACATCCTCACAAGTTGATCTACGGAGGGTAGAAAAGCTCGTCAAGGAGTTCTTCACACTTTCACGCATTCGCTTCGATCATGCTACCTACCAGTAGGCCTACCCACCCAGTCAAGTCACCAATCTCAAAGGTGTTGCGGAAATCCCACGACCGGTCCTACCCAGAATAAGGGGCTCGGACCCCGTGGCTACGCCAATGGATGTCTGTGAAGACAGCTGCACTGCTAGATAGCTACCGTTGCATTGGGCTCACTATAGAATAGATCAGCATCCGCTCTGCCGATGTTGATACATTGAAACCTATCCATACGTGGGAACCAGAGTAGCCTATAGGCCTATAAACCGTTAGAAGCAGGGCTTTTTTTTCAGTGGGAACGCACGGGAACGGCGTTCCCACACCTTTTTTCCAGATTGTATATATAATTAATTATGGATATGTTATAATGCATTTAGGAACGTACAGGTACGGCGTTCCCACACCTGTTTTGTTGATGAGCAAAAAAGGGTGAGTTCCCAAACCTTTTTTCCTAGAAAAAAGCCCTGGAACTTAGAAGTGCGATAAAATAGACTGCTATTACACTCGCAACAGTGCCACATCAAAAGTAATGCTATAGGCCAAAGAAGCGGCATATATATAGCCGTGTATTCTAATTCTGAAGCTACGTAATAATTGAGAATGAAAACGGAAAATACAATAGGCCTAATTGGTCTATTAGCAGTGTTCAAGAATTCGAGTTGTATGAATTTTAGAATTTAAAAAGACAGCGAATTTGATTAATTCTTTAAAAAAATGAACTGAATTTTGCATCATCTTCTCCTTGATCTATCATGAATTGAAGTTGAAGTGACAGCATACAATTAAAACATTGTAGGCGGCCTATAGGAATTCAGAAATTTTCTTAGAAACAGAGGCGTAGCAGCCAAATGGACAACCTGGCCAAATGCCAAGGGTCTCCGACCTACAAATGGCCCCCGACCCGAGCCAAACATTTTCCTCGCAAAGTTGTAGAGTTTTCAGATCGAAAGATGTAAAGTTGTCAGATCGAAAGACCGACAAGCAAACTAAAAAAAAGGTCGTCAACATTTTCGCAAACTTGTCAGATCGTCTCTGGGAAAGGGCCCCCTGCCCGTTTTTCGCCAAGGGCCCCCGAGCATATATTGCTACGCCACTGCTTAGAAAATAATGTGAATAGCTCAAAGTCAAATAATTCACTTTATAATCGCGTAATGTCACTATTTACTAGTATTTAGGCTTAAGCAATCGGCTGCAGCTCCAGTGTATCTGCCAGTTTCAGAGTGTTTCTTATGTATGCTAATTTAGTTATAGCCTACAACTTACATTTCCAAGATTCCAATCATTCGTAGGCCTACTTGTGACAGTTCGATTTCAAGTAGAACTAAAAGTAACCCAGCCAAAGTTACTGTCTTGTTGAACATTACTGAATTTTAAATCAAACGTTAAAGTCATGAAATATAATGACTTTTAAAACCGGACTCACTGAATTCTCGAACACTGCCTATTAGTGAAAGTTATAAAAGAAACTGATGCGAAAATAATGATCACCGCATTCATTAGAGGGCGTCAATTGCAATATACATTAAGTAAGTAAGTAAGTAAAATCTCGTTAATTTCTAAAGCGCTTTCAAAAGATGCACCGAAGTAGCTCCTTATTCCTACGCGCTCAATCTCAAATGAAGTAGCTATAGCCAAAGGTGGGTCATTCATGCCGGGTCATTTAATCAAAAGGGCAAGTGGGCAGGATGCTATAGCTATGGAGGAAATGATTTTATAAAGAGAAATGATTTTAGTTTAGAAAGAAAAACATGAGGAGATGTTGCAAGAAGGGGAGAAAATTGTGACTCAGAGTTTGTTATTTGGCTTTGATGTAGACAGCGGAGGGATATTGGAATTGAGTTCCAAAGCTCAGGTGCCGCATATGAAAAAGCACGATTGCAAATTTTGAGAGATGATTGATTCAGAGGTCGAAGGAGAGTTACATGTGAAGAGGATCTAGTAGAAGAGCATAACAGGTTTTTGATAGTTGAGATATGTGAGCTTCAAAATTTAGGGAGGAGTCAAAAGTAAATCCAAGATTTTTTGCAGTTGGAACAGGGGTTATTATTGTATCTGTACATTAGGCCTATACAATATTTTGCAGTTAACATTGTAGGCTGTTGTGGAATTATCAGATTTCTTAGGTAGACTGGTTTTGATGTATGAAGTGAGTTATAAGTCATCGATATTATTTTATATTCAATGCGTTCTGTTATTTTGAGCCAGTGGAGAGATTTGAGTAATGGTGTAATGTGGCAAAATTTAGGCGATTTAGTTACTGCACGAGCTAAGGCATTTTGAATCGATTGGAGTTTACACATGGAAGCCTTTGGAAGATTGTGAAACAGTGAGTTGCAGTAGTCTAACTTAGAGTGAACTATTGAAGTGGCAATAGTGGAAGCAGTTTTAATATCAAGGTAGGGACGAAGGCGACGTAGATCACGAATGTGAGCATAACAGGTTTTTGATAGTTGAGATATGTGAGCTTCAAAATTTAGGGAGGAGTCAAAAGTAAATCCAAGATTTTTTGCAGTTGGAACAGGGGTTATTATTGTATCTGTACATTAGGCCTATACAATATTTTGCAGTTAACATTGTACGTCAAATTGTCTAGACTAAAGCTTCTAAACTCTAAAGCTAAATAGGCTAGGGCGCTAGGCCTTTATGCACACTAAACACCTTTAAAAAAAGTCACCGAAAACACCAAAACATAGAACTAGTCAGTGAAATTAGAAACGGACATTCGGACAATGCCTGATATAAAACTTGCTTCTGAAAGTAGAATGTTGCACTCTATAGTCATCAAACATCAAAAGACAGCGAAGAAAGCAGTCGAAAAGCAAAGAGCAATTATAATTTATTAGGCTATTATTATTATTATTATTATTATTATTATTATTATTATTATTATTATTATTATTATTAAGGGCTGTCCATTAATTATGTCAACAATTTTGGGGCAATTTTTGACCCCCTCCCCATGTCAGCAACTGTCAACTTTCACTTAACCCCCATAATTACGTCAAAAACTTTTGACCTCCACCCAAGATCAATGACAGGTCCCAATAACAAGGTTATTATTTTTTGTGGTGATGACCATTTTTTTCCTGTTTTGCTCATCGAGTGTCAAAATGTGGTGGTGATGACCTTATTAATTTTGCCATGCTTTTTCCATTATAATAAGTAGTATTCCATGAAATTTCCTATGTTTTGGTTATTTGTAAAAGTGAAATTGTTGACGTCAACAACTCAACTTCTCTTGACCCCCTCACCCCTGTCAACAACTGTCATACTTTTTCAAACCCCTCCCCCTAAATTGTTGACGTAATTAATGGACAGCCCCTTATTACCAGACAATTTTTTTCAGCGCAATAGACAAGACTAAGGTCCAAGACAAGAGCGCTTAACAAGTGGAGTCAATCGATCTCTTATGGCCTCCGTGAAATTGCTGGAGGCGTGACATCATCAAGAACAGCGGTTCTCAACCTGTGGGTCGCGACCCCTATGGGGGTCGATTGATGATTTGCCAGGGGTCGCCTGAGACCATTGCAAATATGGAGTTGCCTCTTTTCTGATGTGCAAAACCTCTAATTGTACAAGATTTCCACATTGGTAGTTACTAGTTTTTAAAAACTGTGATTGTCACTCAAGGATAGACATTGCAGACAATTGAATCAGAATGATTTCAAATATTTTAATTGTCGTAGCATTATTATTTGTAACACTTTACATTATGAACACAAAATAATTTTACGGTTGTGGGTCGCCACATAGGCTAGATTAAACCCTGATCGACACACATCCAGAACTAGTTATTACCAGCGGCGTAGCCAGGGTTCCAGAATATGGGGAGGGGCTCGCCGATATTTTTGGGTAAAAATCTTTAACGAGCATAAAAGCCTGCGTGCTTCCCACATTCACGTATTCTTTTCGATCGTGCTACCTCGAGATTTTACTTTACTTTACTTTACTTTACTCCTCCCCCCAATTTCTCCACGGTTTTGCGCAAATCCCACGACTGGTCCCAGCCAAAATAGGGGCCCCGGCCTCTCACCGTGGCCATAGAGTCTATAGACTCCCTGCCGTGGCTACGAAAATGCTAATTACATTACATTACATTGAATTGTAAATCGACAGCAGTAAAAGTAAAAAATCTAGACTCCTGGACTCCGGGGGGAAACTGAAAAATCCGGGGGGGGAACTGACAAAGCCGGGGGGGATTCTGCTAGGGGCCGCTGTTAGTCCATGTAGTATTCCAAAATTTCCGGGGGAGAATTTGAAATTTCCGGGGGGAAGGGCAATTTTCCCCCCGGAAACGGCCTAGATTAAACACTGCAGCAGAGACGCCGAGTGGTGTCATAGTACTGCACCAGATGCGATTGGACGCCTTCGCCTGGCGTCCGTTGGCGTCTTCCCTTTGATGCGGTGACGGGGAAGAGTCGCTGAGTTCACATTCCCAGGTCGTTCCTTGGAAATTTTCCAGTTTTTTTTCAGGCTTCGGAGGACGGAAAAGTCAAAAGACTCGTCGATCCAGTGGTAAAGGATGGGAATCCTCGGTCGTCGGCTTCTGGCTCTCGTTCTGGTCAACGCTCTGTGCGCAGAGTTCGTCTCAGGACGTGAGTATACCAGTGATAAGTACCGGTAAGTAAAATCTGGTAAATTTATATAGCGCTTTTGTTATAGCACCGCAGTAGCAGCTTATTCTTAGGCGCTTAATCTTTTTATGAAATTCACTAGGGATAAATGCCCGACTATGACTTTGCATGATATGATATAATCATATAATTATACCATATTTCACCCATACTCAGGGCTTTTTTTCAGTGGGAACGCACGGGAACGGCGTTCCCACACCTTTTTTTGCCAGATTGCATATAAATTATGGATATGTTATAATGCGTTTAGGAACGTACAGGTTTGGCGTTCCCACACCTGTTTTGTTGATGAGCAAAAAAGGATGAGTTCCCAAGCCTTTTTTCCTAGAAAAAAAGCCCTGCCCATACTAAAATCATTACATTGGCTTAAAATAACAGAACGTATCCAATGTAAGATAATAATACTTACACATAGCTCACTTCAGTCATCAAAACCTGTCTACCTTAGATCACTATTAACCACTCAGCCTCCTCGACCCACACGTTCATCATCTTACCTCACTCTGTCACGCCCACTGAATCAGTCATCCCTGAAAATTTGCAACCGTGCCTTCTCATACGCCTCGCCTGAACTTTGAAACTCGATCTCAGCTTCCCTCCGCAGACTTGGACACTTTCAAACAATAAAATCTGAATCCTCATTTCCTATCATTCCTGCATTATCTCCTCAAGTCTTCAGGTCTAAGCGTAAATCCTTCCTTTTTCTAAAATCATATCCTCCATAGCTGTAACAACCTAGCCTCACTGCCCTTTGGATGTTGACTATTGCCTGGCTGATAATATACCTTCCCCATAGCTATTTTAAGAGAGGCTGAGCGCCTAAAAATAAGCAGCTACTGTTGTGCTGCTTTCCAAGGCGCTATAGAAATCCACAAGATTTTACTTTACTTTACTTTATATGGTAATTTCTAGTGATGTGACGTCTCGAGACACTGTCTCGTCTCGAGACAGTTTCGAGACAGTATTTTCAGTGTCTCGGTCTCGGTCTTGGTCTCGTCATTACTGTCTTGGTCTTGAGATTCAAGACCAAGACACTCAGAGACAGTGGTTTTTTCCACTGTTTTTGTCAGAAACAAGATGAAACACATCCGACAAATCATTCACAACAAAGAATGCTCACAAATTCAATGGTAAAATTTAATTGTCGGGTGCAGTCTGCCAGTCAGTTTAGTCGAGCATCCGAATTTTCATAATTTTGTTGCTGATGTTGATAAAAAATTTGTGAATCGTGTTTTGTCTGTTTTCTTGATGTTTAAAATTACTGTCTTGGTCTTGGTCTTGGCCTTGACACCTACCGTAATGTCTTGGTCTTGGTCTTGAGGGTTAGTGTCTTGGTCTTTGTCTTGGTCTTGCCACTTACTGTCTTGGTCACATCCCTGGTAATTTCTAAAATAGTTCTATAGCAATAGGGACAGTGTTTGGTTGAAAAATGGTGTAAGCTGTGTGGTTTTTGTGCAAGAAGTACGACGAGACTTATACATATGCCTTTTTCTAATTGACAGTTGTTACATTGTGTAATTTTTGTGTTGAGAGAAAGTTTGAAAGAGTTGATACCGGTAATATTTATTGATGCCAAGTTTCTAAAATATTCTAGGGTTGGTTGATCATTTAGAGAAGGTATCCCATCTCCTTCTTTTCATCATCCATAAGAGGTGGTTGTATAAATGCCTTATTACTTTACATTCATTATATTATATTTTGACAGTTTTAACACTGCATTGCAGCATGTGAATTCTGCAGATCTTTTTGGCATGAGGCATTAGTATCTTCATATTTCATTTACTTCAGTTAAATAGGGTAGCACTTGACCATTTATCTCCCCAACCAAATTGCCTACTTTATTTTAATCAGGCCGATGATTGATTGCACATTTTAAGTAAAAATTCACTAGAGCATTGTCACTTTTTCTTCAAATCTGCAGCATTGCAGCTATCCTCCATTTTGATACCACTGAACTATGCATGACTCATTCATATTTTAACCAGGGACGTAGCTAGGAATTTGAATTTGATTGGGGGGGGGGGGTATAATGTGATTTGAGGAAGGGTATAAATCTTAAAAACTTTGAAAACCTAAAAAAATGCATTAAAAATTTTAAGGTAGTGTGATTTTTTGCGTGTGTGGGGGGGTATATATATTATATACTGATATACCCCCGTCGCTACACCCATGATTTTAACCACTATTAAAGGATATAAAATATCTGATTTTTGAGAATGATTAATATCAGAAAGATTAAGACTTCAGATTTTGCTTACATCTTATTTATTGAATCTAATAAACCCATTCAAAATTACTTTTGATGTTTGCAGAGAACTTGACAATGCCGTGGTGGAGTTTAAAAATATTTAATCAGTGTTTACATCATGTGGTATAATGCCAACAGCATTTGTTTTGAAAAACTTCAGAATTGAGCTTTGCTAATTTTCATTAAATGACTTAATATTAATATCTTGCTTTTCAAGTGGTTTAGGAGAGATTTGCCTGTGTGAAAACCACTGTAATTACTCTCAACATTTATTGATCCAGTTCTCCTATATAACTTTTGAATCCTTTTATTGTTTCATGTTACTGCCTTTTCATTTAAACTGTTTCATTGGTCCACAATCCTTGCATTAAAAATATTTTTCCTCCTTGCTTTATTGCTCTCTTGTGTTGCCATAGTGTGCTAATGTAAAAAATTACTAGTATAACATATCTACTTTCTACTTTACCAGTGGTTATTTTGTATGTTTCTATTAAATATCCTCTCTGCCTTCTTTTTTCTAATTTTATCAACCCACAATACCAGTCGTTTTTCATAGCTTAAACTATGGCATCCATTGACCATCTTTCTTGCTCATCTTTGAACTTTTTCTAGATGCTTTTGTCTTTTTATAGAATGGATTGCCTGCATGCACACAATATTCCAGATGAGACTGTACTATTTAATGTATTATGTAGTTTTACAAATGTCTCTTTATCTGTAGTAAATACATGAGGAATTTTTGGAAGATAAATAACAGTTTGAGAGTTTTGATATTGTCACAAAGACTAGCATGCCTTGGCTCTTGACTTGAGCAGACTGATAATGATGGCAACACAGTTGTTCTGTGGAGATATTTCTAGAGTATCTTCTGGAATGCTCTCTGTAAAAGCCGCTTCTCAAGTTTTGCTCTCAGCGACATTCCACTTGAACCATTGTTTTTGGATCTATATTTTGCTGCCTAATTAATATAATTATCAATTGGTGGCGGTGTTAGTCCCTCCCCCCCCCCTCCGAGGCCACGTTTGTATATTGACCGGGTATGCAGTTTGTCATTGCTGCCTGCAGTATAAAGGTTGTTACAGTGATGCTGCCATCTTGCAGATGTGTCTCACTGCTATTATAGCATTAGTCTTGGTTACGGATTTAGTGCTTGTGCTGCTGCGCGGCTGTCTGTGTTTGTCGACTTGGTGCTGCCAGACAGTGCTGTCATTCCGTACCGAGGCAGTGCAGTGGTCCTCACGGATCAATATGGATGTTGCTGGTGCAAATGCACGGCCTTTCCTCTGCGCTTCTGCAGTCCTTACCTGACTATTGAACACCTCACAGTGTAGGGATGGTTGAATGTGGTTTAGGACTACGAGACTAGGTTAAGCGATTCTGTGGCAACTAGAGATTTTTTTTGTAGATTCTGCAATACATGACCGAAGATCTTTGATTGAAAAATGCTATGTTTTTTTGTTGAATCTATCTTATAATTATTTGGTTTCTTAACTTGGTCAGTTTTATTGAGTCTATGGGCTTTCATAGCGTAACAACAGCAACAACAGCAGCCGCAACAACAATATAACAACCCTGCAACATTACAAAGACTTTCTAGGCAGTTTGTTATTGCTGTCTGTAAAATGCTTTGGAATTACATCTTTAAAAAAATTAATTTATCTTTATATCTTCCCTTTAATAGGTAATTGTTAATACTAGGGTGGATTCTCTTAATTTCTTCTTCTCTTTCTCCTTATTATTTATAATAATAATAATAATAATAATAATAATAATAATTATAATTATTATTATTATTATTATGGTTATTAACACATATTAAGCCATTCAAAAAGTGTAGAATCATAAGTGTGGAGTAAGTCGATTAGCAGCTTGCCGTAGGTCACCGAGAAGTGGTTAGGATCAGAATATAACCGACTGCCCTCTGGTTGTGTGCTGAGAATCATACCGCTACTCCAGTGCCCCTAATGATGGCTGTTTGACAATGATTGCATAATTTATTTTAATGCAGCTGATAGAGTGCAAAATAACAAAATAAAAAAAGGAGTAAATGTTTTAAATTGGATGTTTCCAAACCAATCTAGTGTTGACTATTTGGTTGAATGCCATTATCTCATTTAATATTGTCAAAACCTTGTTGCTGATGATACCCCAGTGACTTCATCTCTAGATCATTCAATGACAAATTTAATAGTAATTATTGGATGCTTCTTGATGCAGTAACACAGAAGCATTAACTGGAGACATTAATCCAGCCAGTTATTTTTGTGGATAATGTTATAGTAGGCAATAGTCATAGACATAGCAATTATTTGGCAATAGGTGGCACAGAGCCACAAACGACAATGGATTCCACTGTTATTATAGATGTACATGTACGGGAGCTGCACTTGGTTCTTACTAATGGTGATCAAGATTAGGACTCTGTTTGATTACTGCACGGGCTTCTGAGTGGTTGGGTAATGATGTGAGTTGCATCAGTGGATTTCAGTGTTGTTGGAGGGCCGGAGCATAGTATTGCTAAATAAATGAGATTACGGCTGATTTTGTATAAGATTATATTTATTTAACACAACAGTCCAAACATTTAACCGGAAGTCAATGAATCAAAACCAAAGACTCCAAATCTAATACAAAGTAAGTAAGTAAATACAGCATATCACAACAGTGTGAAGAACTCAGCAGATATCCTAATGACCACTTTCTGCTTGTTGGCTGAAGAAGGTGAAAGGTGATTTGCAAAATCATAAAATCACAGAAGAAACAAAAATTGGTAAAATCTAGCAAAATTCAGCAGAAGCATTCTAGAAATGCTAAATAACTGAAAGCTGAGGTAAGGAAGGAAATAACAGCATTGTTGTCTCTGGATTAAAATTTCCCAGAATGTTAAATTTATGGTTAGATTATGTTGAATGGAAAGAAAGCTTCTTAAATTAGTAGTGGGTGGCTTGCCTGACCAGACTTATACAATTATAAATTAATCAGACATATCTGGCAGGCACACCATAGAGAGGGTGGAAATTAGCCATGAAATACATATCTAAGTTTGATGATTGATGAGGTATAAAATAGATTCTGTGGTATAATCCTCTTTATTTAGGATGCATCTGGTCTCACACTTTCACGCCAGTTAAATCAGTCATCCCCCAAAATCTGCAACTGTGCTTTCTCATAGGCCGCACTAGAACTTTGGAACTCAATTCCAGCCTCCCTCCGCAGCCTATGACATGGTCAAACAATAAGCTCTGAATCCTCATTTCCTTTAATTCCTTCACTATTTCCTCAAGCCTTTAGGTCTAAACTAAAAACCTTTCTATTCCAAAAGTCATTTCCTCCATATAGCAATAAAAACTTGACCAGCCACCTCATGGATACACTGACCTTTGTCCGGCGACAAACCACCTTGCCTATAGCTATTTCAAGAAAGATTACCAGTAAGCGCTCAAGAATAAGCATCTACTACTGTACTACCGGTACTTTCCAAAGCGCTATATAAATTTACAAGATTCTACTTACTTACTTACATGTTCCCTGTAATTTGATCTCCTTGAGGGAATGAGGGTGCTGATAATTTTCCAAATGTAAACTTTGGGTCAATAACTGTTTGCAGTGTTTTGCAATAGAGTTATCAGCCTCAAATTATCGTCATATATTTAATCTGACTGTATGTAATTGCCGAATTTAATTCTACAGGGAATCAGTCCCCTCAACAATAACACCCCTCTGCTAGGCAACTGGAGAATAAAGACCTAGCATAGCTAATTTTGGTTGCATTTCCTTCAAGATCACATTATGGAGTATTCAATTCTTATTAAGTATGTTGTGGTCTCTAGGGTCTGATCAGCAGTTCTCTAAATAAATACCCTAGTCCCAGCTGTAGTTGGCTCCTACTCATCAGTTGAAGAATGCATTCCCTGTTTGTAAATCACTTTTAGCAGATTACCGGTAGTTCTGTATTTTCTGGAACAGAGAAATACTACATTTCTGCTTTTTTATTGTAACTGCCAAAAATGTGAACAACTCCCAAACATGGAATTGGTATGAGCCAGTCTAGAATTGATTAATGTATGACACTGTGACAAAGACAGAGTTGTGGGGCAACAGGCACTGGTAGCTTAAAACACCTAATCTAGCCATGTTAATGATTGCTTCACAATGGCTTATAGAATCAATATTGGTGCCATGTTCTCATTGGGCCACATTTTGGATTTCCAGTCAGCACATATATATAGACAAATTAGACATGTTAGACATAGACATGGCACATAGCACATAGACATTTAGGCACATAGACATTTCATTGCATGGCACGCTATATATTGTGTCTGCCTTTGGCGTGGGATGGGATTTATGAATAGACATTCTAACAGGCGCCCGAACTGTGTTATACATTGCAATGTAAATTGAACAGAACATGATCAATAGAAGATTATGCTAATTGTATGTTTGCTTGCTGACACATCAGTTTTGTTTGGTTCTTCTTATGTAGTCAACATTGGTGTGAGATGGCTGGTTGCCATTAAATTTTCCAAGCTGCTTTTTGCACAGCAGTACAATTGAATAACATTTAGAATGTGTTTGTTGCAACATTTGTCATTATTTAATGATTTCAGCATCAAGCAAACGTTAACTGATACATAGTGGCTTGCAGAGAGTGGTGGGCGCCCAGGGCCAAGTTGATAAAAATAACGTTTGACCAACAACAAAAAATTCACCGAGTCAATTTTGGTGCCCCCCCATCTGGTAGGCACCCGGGGCCACAACCCCACCGGCCCCCGTCTGCACGCTACTGCTGATACTAAGTGCACTGCTATAATGGTGCTATGGAAGCTATGGATTTGATTTTGATTTGACTCAACCCATTTTGATATTGACAAAAGTGTTGGTAATATTTAGCTTTCTGAATTTATTTCCTAGTGAGCTTTACTTGAACCTACTGCAACTGTTTATTTGCTCTTGTTCCACATAACTTGAGACATTTTCTCATTATTTATAATCTCAGAAAGTAATTACCCTACATTTCCAAACCATTTTCAGCTTGTTTGCCCCATTCATGAGACACACCCTTCAAATTAATTTCTTATTTAAATCATGGACGAAATTTGATGCAAAAGCCCTTATTTTCCCATGTAGCTAAATTATTAAATATTAAATTAAATTAAATCTTTTTGGAAATTTTAATTTCTTTCAAGCTAAGCTCAGATTAGAAAAGTACATTGCTCCCATAGGGTTAAACTTCTATTCGGCCTCTAGATCTGAGCCCCCCACTTTTTGAGAGGCTACCATAGGGAGGGTAGAAGGTAAATGGGTTGGGCCCCCACTTTTCCATCCAATTTTACATCAATGATTGCTCCACTGGCTGTATACATGTCATAACAACATTGACCTAGTGTGCTATATTCACTTGTCTTGTATGTATGTTGTGTCAGTTAGTGGTTTTTTAAATGACAGACTGTACATGTACTGGATTGATGTTTGTTGAATTCAGGCCATGAACTGAATGTCAAGCCGTCAGGTGAAAGTTTTACGAGGGCTTTGGGAACTGCTGTTGTTTTCACCTGTGAATTGACGAACAGTGGTGGGGGTGAATCAGCCCCAGCTACTCGGCCGAAATGGTATCACAATTCTATTGAAATCACGGATAAAACTTCCAGGTGAGTTCTATTGCATTTTGTTGACTTGCGGACGGAAAACAAATTCTAATAGACACCTTGCCTAGAGTCATTTTGGATATCACCCTGGCTTGGTTGTGTATAGTTGTGCGTAATCTGTCTGGGAGTTTGCAATTTGTAATTATAATGCACTAGAAATCTGAAAATTTAAATATCTTTGTCTTTTATTCGTCTTTCTATACTTGCTGTTAAAATGGGCAAAGCATTCATCATTGGCAGCTAATTAAGTAATGTTGACAGTCGGCACATATGTCTACCCAACCATGGGAAATTTAGGCTCTTTTCAGAAATTATCCTTTTTGAAATAGTAAATATCATTTGTTGTAGGTTAGATCTGCTTAGGGACTTTGAGCCTATGGAATGACTTTTACCTGTGCCTTTAATGCATTCAGAACCCAATGGAAAACAATTTGCTTCTGGTGGAATATCTTGCAGAATATGTTGTAATTATATCTAGTTCATTGTTGTAAACTTTATTGCTGGTATTAGAAAGTGTCCACATTGCAGATGATTCCACAATATGAGCCTGCTGCAAGCTCATCTGATTAGATTGAATTAGTGTAATCTGTTTAACCTCCTTAGTGTGGAGACCAAGATAACTTGAAAGCACAGTCACGCAGCAGGGCAGAAATCCAAAATATCTCCAGTTAACCTTGGTCTATTATGAAGTCCTCATTTTTATATAAATAATAATGCTCAGTGTGAAAACCAAGTCTTGTCCAGGGAGTATGTAATATGGATATCTAGTAGTTTATTGGCTGAGTTTCAACCCAATGTCTATAGAGCAAGTAAAGGCATGTCTACAGAATGAGAAAATGGGCCACCCCTTTAAAAGCAAAGCCACTACACATTGGTGGTCGTAGAGTTGGCAGTATTTTTGTAATGTAAACTCATGTTTTGAGATATATCATACCAAAGCTTATTATAACATTGAACATAACATAACTTCTTTCATTCTGGTTTTATAAACATTTTCTATATTGTGAGTAGTAATTTTTCATCATTTTTGCTCTCTGCCAACTCTTATATTGAGCTGGCCGCAATGTCTCATACATTTGGACACGCGCCCTCTGCTTGCTCAACAGCGTACAAAGATCTTCCGCCAGTGATGCTGTTCTTCCATACTCTTAAGTTGAATCCATCCACTATCCCTGCCTTTGTCTTCTGGTACATTTGGTCCATGGCACCTTATTCCATATTATTCGGTGCAATCCCAGGAAGCTTCGCTGCCCAGGACTTCCCCCATCTGCCACCCAGGGGATGCACCTGTACACCGTTGTACCCCAGCGCAAGGGGTGAGTAGGGTAGTCTAAATCAACAGAGACATGTTTCAACTAATTCTTACTTTCCGATATTTTTTGGTTAATTTTTGAATAAAAACCATTTTTCAATCAAGAATAACTAAAATAATAGAGTTTCCTATGCTTATAATCATCATCATAGGAACTAAGAAAAACCTTTTATTACAATTTTTTTGAAAATTTAAAAAAATTCCACATTTGGGAAGAGTTTTTCAACATTTTATTCCACCCTAAAGGGGTTAACTGGATATCTGGATGCAATAGTGCTGACTTTTTGGAATTGAACTTTGCTCTTCTGTAGTCTAGATTTGGTGTGCCTTTGGCCATTGACCTCCAAGCATTTTTAGTTATGCTGTAAAAAATCCCAAATAAATTCTATTAAAATAAAAATGACTTTTGGTCACTTCTACGATGTACACTGTATTATAATATAATACTAGAAAGATGCTCGCTTCGCTCGCGCTCGCTTCGCTCGCAGTGCAGGATAATACTAAAACCCAATCATTGAATTCATGCTGCTGAACAACGTTTCAATGACGTACATACGCCACGTAGCCAAGCTCTGACGCTGCAACGACACGCCGTCAACGCCGCGGCGTGGACGCCGCTTCGCGAGTTGTAGGCCTACACACTATGACGCTGCAACGACGACGCCGTCAAACGCCGGCGTGGCCGTTTGTTTTTCGCTGGTGGCCGTTTCGCTGCGCCGCCGCTCGCCGCGAGTTGTAGGCCTACACTCTATGACGCTGCAACGACGCCGTCAAGCGCGGCGTGGGCCGTTCGCCGGCGTGGCGTTCGCTTCGCGTGGCCGCCGGGCCGCGAGTTGTAGGCCTACACATTATGACGCTGCAACGACGCCGTCTGCGCGCCGGCGTGGCCGTTCGCGCCGGCGTGGCGGCCGCTTTCGTGGCCGCCGCTTTCGTCGCCGTCGCTGGCCGTCGCATTTTCGCCGAAGCCTAAGATTCCAGAACTACCAATCAGAACGCCACCCAGCCAACCAATCAGAACGCTTGAAGGTAACGAATGAGAACGTCACACAGCCAACCAATCAGAACGCTCACACAGCCAACCAATCAGAACGCTTGAAGGTAACGAATGAGAACGTCACACAGCCAACCAATCAGAACGCTCACACAGCCAACCAATCAGAACACTTGAAGGTAACAGACATACAGAGCAAGGATCTTAATATTATACTAAAAATGCTCGCTTCGCCACTTTTCGCTTCTCTCTCTGCGCCGCAGTGCAGGCTCGCCTGCGTTCGAGGCAACGAATATTCCAACAAACAAATTAAACATAAACTGCTTACACAAATCGGGCCTAAATGTGCTCTATAAAATTAGCCTTGCGAAAGCGTAACCGCGTCTTTCTAACGTTTATAACCGCTGAGATATAGGCGCTATACGAAGCTCCTATTCACCATTTGGCACTGCACAAAAATGCCTCTAACTTAACTACCGTAATAATCGATGAATAATTAATGTGCTCTATAAAATTAGCTTTGCTTAAGCGTAACCGCGTCTTTTCTAACGTTTATAATCGCTGAGATATAGGTGCTATACTTAAGCTCCTATTTTGCGCTGCACAAACATGCATTTAATTTAACTAATAATCGATGAATAATTAATTTCTTTGCAAGAAACCCGGGATAAAAATTTAAGGAATCGATAGAAACGTAAGGATTATAAAAAGGGACCTTTAAAGTTTAAAGTACTAAACGGAACATTTGAAACTCATAATGCTAATCTATAGGGCATGACGATGCACATTTGCGTCAAATTGCGGTAGATTTCCGTAGTTATGCAAAAATCTGATAATGTTAATCTATAGTGCATGACGTTGCACATTTGCGTCAAATTATGTAGATTTCGGGGGGGAAGGGGGTATATTCCGAAGGCACACAGCCAAGCTCAACCAAAGGGATGGTTGGTTGGGAGATGGATGGGGAGAGGGGGTGGAAGAGGGATGGGGAGAGGGGGTGGAGGAAGGGGGTTGGGGAGGGTTGGGAGGGAAGGGGGTTGGGAAGAGGGGTGGAGGAAGGGGGGGGGGAGAGGGTTTAGGGGTTGGGAGGGGAGGAAGGGGGTTGGGAGAGGGAGGGGGATGAAAAAGGGTGGGAGGGGAAGGGGGTGGGGAGGGGAGGGGTTTGTTTGAGAGAGGGATGGGGAGAGGGGAAGGGAACGGGTGTTTAAGCTACAATTAAGACGCTTCGAACGCTCCGTTGATTAGAAAATAATAGACAATGGTTGTCAATGGCAACAGCCTTGTGCACAGCCCAGGACAGAGGTTACGCATTCGACTTCGCAACGTCGATTGGTAACCAATCAGAACGCTTGAAGGTAACAGACAAACTGGACAAACAGAGCAAGAATCTTAATATTATAAATAATATAACAAGGTTTAAAGTGGTTCAGTAGGGACTGCCCTGTGTGAGAACCACTGTATTCTATAACATCATTTGAAGTTTAAGTTTATCTTTTATTACTGCTTCTAACAACAATATTTTTTAAAAACCAGAAGACCAGACAAGTGTTGGGTTGGCTTCGAGCCAGGAGCTGAAGTACTACTGCAGCTTCTTGGCCTCAAGTTGTATATTTGCTTGATAACAGTGTGCTGGACTGAGTGTACAGGAGATGTAATCAAGAGGTACTTGATTTGATTGGTGCTATGAGGCATTTGAGCTATGCAATGTTATATGTACATTGTGATCTGAGTAATGAACATATAGGTTGTGCCAAGAATAATTCTTCTGCTTTTGCAGCCACTGAACTTGCTCTTATAATGGTCATTGTGCAATGCTATGCAAAAATTATTTGTGTATTGACAGTAATTATTAATCAGATGGGGTTTAGAATTTTAAATTAACCATGTAATTTTTATTGAATGCATACATGCATGTTATTTTAAAATAAATCATTGATATTTTTCTGAGATTATTATTTACAGTATGTAGGACATATTGATGCATGGATGTGATGAGTCTGATTTGGATGCTTGATGCATTTTTTTATATGATGGTATTGATATAAATGATCAGCATTTGCACAGTTTAATTTGTCTTCCTGTCATAGATTACCAACAGTGTCCATACTGAAAATCACCCACCTAATGCTTTGACTTTTTTCTATCACTTGTCATGCTTTTAAGGTGATTGATTGTTAAATGACAGTAGTATATCAATAATAATAATATCATAGACCAAAATGAAATTCTACAAAACTTTAATAACTTGTATGGCAAGAGCAAATCCTCTTTCTCGGAATTAAAATGTGTTTGCTTACTCCAATCCTATTGTTTATCTTATATTATATTCTACTGAAGCCACTTGTCCCAACAAGAACACTAAGTAATTAGGATCAATTAACAGAGCAAGCTGTATGCAAAATCTTTGATGCATGCTTATGATAAAGTAACAATTGATGTGTATTCATGAAATGCTTGGATTGAATCCAATACATGATATTGTTAGAATCATTGACACTCTTTACATTTCAGTTCTCTAAGAAACCACTTTATTTTGTCAACTGTATAATAACAGAATGTGTATTTAATTATTACCGGTAGTTAAGAATGATGTTTATCTTATGTTATTTGCATTTGCAAATAATGATTTCTATTAGTTCAGGCATATGTTGTAGTGTTCATTGTCACTAGTTTGGAGTCAATATTTTGTTTCCAAATTTCATCTTAAATATTAGTTCTTTATGGAAAAATTAAACTCATGTCACTGTAATTTATTTTCTTCTACTGTTTAACAGATTGCTTAATGACATTTCTTGAGATTTCTTTTTAAAGGATTTCTTCAGAGATGGAAAACATGCTGATTCAGCAATTTTAAATGATTTGCCTTTCACTTGCCGGTGTGTGTGTGTGTGCATGTTTGGTTATCTTTTGATGTAATTAAAACTTGCCTGTTTTTTTCATTTTGATGCATCATATCCTTGGAATACCTACTTTGCCATTGTTAGTCGGTAAGTCATTCCTACATTATCCATAGTATTCATGTTGACGCTCTGCTGTTGATGCTGTAAACTACAGCTAGGAGTTTGTGATGTATTTCATAAGCAGGTTATATTGTCCACCCTGGAAGTTGAAACCCATGCGGAACCTGTAAACAGACTTAGTGTAATGCTTTTGAGGCATGGTAATCCATTCCTCATAGCAGCACCTGTCATAGGTTAGAGAAAGTGAACCTATTGCTCTTCCTTTTGTGTGTGTGACTGATGATCACATTATATTTTCATGAGTCTGTTTATGAGCCCAGCAGAATATCTCCTTTGATCATCAAGAGTAGTCAGTATGCTTTGGCATCTGGAATATAAAAGTCTTGTCATTATCATTCTTGCTTCAAATATTCACATTGATCATTGCCGTTTCTCTTCAGATTTATTGACAATATTTAGCAGTAGTGTCATATTTGAATGACGTCTGTTACTTGCTTGACAGCATTGTTGCTTTGGAGATCTTGATTTTCTGCTTGCTCCAGTTGTGAAAATTCCACGGGATCTTTAGATTTCTCGGCTCAACAAATTTGAAAAATTCTGCTAGTTTAAATGACAGAAATCACAAGAGAAAATATAGCCAATTAGCAAAAATAGTCCTTGGCCATATCGTCAAGCACTTTACACATTGAAATTAGGCTGATGACTATTCATTTGCTAAATTTAGCATGGAGCATAGCCCATATTTCAATGCATTTCTTTTTCTCTTGCATTTTTGACATATTCAAATACATTTTTCAATTTTTGTGTACCAGTACTCTTAAGCTTCACCAAATATTGAAAAGGCTGCAGAAATAATCTAAATCTTATGAGTTATTCAACTTCACAAAGGGCTCCAAATTCATTAAATTGTTTTACAAGCATTTGTATGCACATTTTGAACTTTAAAAACATCACCAAACTTTACAGAAATTGCAATCTTTGCTCACCGACACCTTAATTAAGGCCACAGATTCAGTGAACAAATCCAAAAACAGCAATGCTAGACTTGGATCTCTTGCATCTGTGAGCACAAGACGTGATCTTAAAGTCTGGTTGTTTATTGTTCATTTGATTTCTTATTTATTTTGCACTGACAATGTCGGCCAGAATAATTTTTTTATGACAAGATAAATTCTAGTCAGTCATTTGTTAGTGATGGTTAGGTGGTCAAGTTCCCTTTGATTGTAACGAGTAGGTCTACTATTAAATAACAAACATTTTAAATCCGTTTATTTTTTAATTTGTGAGCTCAATTACACGTCATTCATTATAATATATATATTGCGAATTGAATGAATTGTGAATATTTGAGTAGTTATAGTCAACGACGTCATCGTCATCATAGTAGTAGTGAACTTCACCATGGTCTCCATGCTCCTGTCATATGCACCAATGTCATCATCTCATCATCATCATCATCATCACCACCAACAACAACACCAGTATTGTGGTTGCTGTTGTCAATGTTGTTGTCATCAAGTAATGTGAGGTGTTCAGTGCTGCTTTATTGAAAAGTAATGTCTTACTTCTGAGGGTGTAAAAACACATGGCTGTTCCCAAGATGTTGGTTGTCTCTTGACGATAATTGCAATTGCAGCATCTCACTTCTGCTCTGAATTATGATTTTCTCATTTTTCTGATATTCTTTGTGTTCATTTGCCGTTTTTGCTTAGTTTGCCAAAATCAGTGACATTGTCTTTTAGTTTCAATCCCAGTTATTTCTTTGTAATTTTTCCTTATAATTTGGATTTTTAAAATTTTTTAAACATTAATTTGATTATCAGATAAAATAGGTTTCAAGTTGTGTTTGATGTTGTGCCATTTCGACAGATGAAATCTGTCAAACTATCCTTCAGAAACTTCAATTGCAGTAGTCTGGTACCCCAAATTAAAAGATTTTTCAGCAGTTTCTTGTGCATTCTATGAGTTTGGTAGGTTCAGATCAGAGTTTTGAATAGAGTGAATTGGAAACATTACATAATATAGCCCTTTGGTTCAGAAAGACTCTTATTTGAAATATCAGGATCTTCTTTACTCTTTAGTGTGATTTGTGCTTTTCATTGGTATGCAGTGGTTCACACAGAGAACAGATCCTACTGAACCACTCAAATTCAGTCATTATTTGGATGTGCAAACTTCTAGTAATATTACTAATAATAAATAATGATCTAATAATAAGGTTTAAAGTGGTTCAGTAGGGTCTGCCCTGTGTATGAACCACTATGTTTCGCTTGTCCACTCAATCCTATTATGGTCTTGCTGTGTAATCTCATTCTTTGCCCTCTTGTCCTCTAGTACAGTGCTTCCCAAACCTTTCACTTCCGTGGACTGGAATACAATTTTCATTCTGCACCAGGGACCAGTGCCATTTAAAAATTTTTTCCTTATAATTTGGATTTTTAAAATTTTATATGACCTAAATATAATATAAATATAAGTTTTAATATTACTGTATGTTATGCAATCTCGTTTTTAGACAGTTCTAAACAATCCTCATTTCTCAAAGGAGAAAATATTTAACTTCTTTCTCACTTTTCTCAACTCGTGTTGTGGACCAGCAAAGAAGGGCCACCACTTTTGGAAGCACTGCCATAGTATAGGTTTCTTTGTCTTCACATCTGCTTGTACAAAACTTGGTAATATATAATACATAAATGCCTCATTCAGTTACTATATAACTGCTGCAATACTTTATCTACAGTCTAATAGCTGTACAAGACCAGTCTAGTGTCCTATAGTACTTAGGTTTATTTTAAAAGTATTTACCTAGTAGCCATTACAGTTTTCTAATCCAATTCATTCCATCTATTAGCCACTGTAGCAACTAAAATTATTATTTGGGTAAACTTGACACAACCTACAAGTGATATAGGAATTTGTTGGGTATGAAGCCTCAATCTTAAATTGTTTTTAGGCGTTATGTGGAGGATGAAGATGATTGGCCAAATATGAGGAAGCTGTATATCACAGAAATCTCAGAAGCCGATACAGGAGATTACCAGTGCATTGCAGACATTGATGGGACTGAAATGAAAAAGTCATTCAATCTCTTGCTTTACAGTAAGTAGTCATTTCTGTTACATTTCTTTGTAATTTCTAGAAATGAAGTGTTCAGTTTTTGTTTATTAATAGCATTATTATGTGTTCTGTCATTGTCCATTTCTATGGCAATGGGACCAAAAGTAGCTAACCAAGTAATTTGAATTTTCTCTTTGACACTGTGCTTGTCAGACACTTGTCAGACACTTTTAAAGCATTAAAGTAGAAAAGAAGCACAAAACAGTGGGGGGGGGGGATAAATGATACTTTATCTCCTTACTAATTATTGGATGACCATCACCAGCATCCCCCCGTGGATTATGCCCCTGCATGGAAGACCCATTCATTTTTTCTGTTTAAGTCTCTGTTTAGCTAAATTTATCAGATTGTTCATTCTTTGAGTTTGAATTCAATTGGATCAAGAACTAACCTTAGATCTTAAATTTCATATTTGACATTTCTGATAAAAGACTGCAGTAAATACTTTAAGACTTGTGCCTATGCCTACATGTCAGTGGTTTCAACACAGAAGATCTCCTATTGAACCACTTAAGCCCATTTATTAAATCATATTATGTGTGAGCAACTTAGAATAAATTAGTGTTTTTTTCAAATAAATTTAGAGCATGTTGGAATCTGTTTGATAATTCTATTTGAATTGTTCAAAGTGGAATAATATTCCACTTGGTGTTTTCCTGGTGTCATCATCATCTTCATCATCATCTTCATCATCATCATCATCATCATCATCATCATCATCATCATCATCATCATCATCATCATCATTAATTGCTTTCTGCCAGCTCATTAGCAGCAATAGCTAGACACGAATCTTCTACATTTATCTTTTTCCATTGTTAATCTCTTTCCATCGATTACTGATATCTGGTATCTTTCAAGGTCTTCTTTGATGTTATCAATTCACTTTTTCCTGGGCCTTTCTCTTCCTCTCTTGCCTTTTTTGTATGTATAGAGTGCTTATATGGGAGTCTGTTGTCTTTCATTCTATTTACATGTCCATACCATCTAAGTCTTCTTCTGATATTATCTATTATTGTCTCTTGCATCCTCAGTCTTTTTCTTATGTCTTCATTACTTATTCTTTTAGTCTGCTTACTCCCAAGATCTTTCTCAAGCAGTTCATTTTTGTTGCTAGCAGTCTGTCTTCATCTGCTTGTTTTAAGATCCATGTTTCTGATCCATGTAGTATTTGTGGTGCAATGATAATGTTGAAAATTTGAATTTTGGTGCTGATCTTTAGTTCTTTTGCATTCCAAATATGCCTGTCTTCCCATTGTCTGTAGCTCCTTTGTGCTCTCTTTTTAATATCTTGTTTGTGTCTTCCATCATTTGTATTCTCCTCCAGTGTATGTAAAATTCTTTACTTGTTCTATGCTATTTTCTTTTGATGATATATGTATACATTTATCTCTCTTTTTTTGACTGCCATGAGTTTAGTTTTTGCTGCATTAACCCTGAGTCCAATTCTTCTGCATGTTTGATTTACTTGATCTGTGGGCTTTTGGAGTATGCAATTAATATATGTGAAAATCTTTGATCAGCTAGTAATGCAGGCACTTTGGACAAAGATTTTTAAAAGTTAGTTGTTGAAGATGGAACTAACGATGATGGTGATAACATTTTAGAGGATATTATGTTTGACTATGCCCCAGACGTTCAACATCCAGCCATCAATACTGATGCAGTAATCCAATGCCAAGTCAGTGGAAATCCAAAACCGCAGTTGTCTTGGCGCTACAAGGGTGTACACCTTCAGATGGGTAGGTGATGTTTTGTCAAACATGCTGTTGAACAATTAGTAGATGAGACCTCTTATTGTGGGTTTGTTTTTGGGTGCAGAATGGTAATTTTTGCTTAATTTTAATGTTGTCCATGCACTACTGTTCTCAGAACAAATTATATTACTTAGGCATGTGCTTCTGCAGATAGGTCTGTATAGAGATGAAAGCATTAGGTAGTAGTACTGAACTGTGCTCTGGTAAGGTACCTACTTGAAATTTTCAGCATCAGACTGTCTGAAGCATGATCTTGTGCTTTCATGGACAATTTTTGCATGAGTTTTATCTTTGAAGTTATTGATGAACAGTGTATTATTATTATGATAGTATGATATACAGTAATGTCTATGACTGATTGATCCAATCGAAGTACGCTAACACAGGATCAAAATTTGTAAGGCATAGCAAAGCTTAAAGCTTGACCATACATCAAGAAAGGCACCATACAAATGTTATTTGTTATCGCAAGCAAAAGTGTATTGTCATTCATTAATTTTATTTTCGTTTACCTTCAGAAGAAGTGGCATTAGACCCTTTCTGTGTCTAATCTTTCCTTCAACTTTAAATTTGTATAATATATTGCTATTACATTAAACTTGGACAATGGGAAGACTGAAAACATTATGGAAGAAAAAACCTTTGCCATGAATTCAAAGATGAAACTGTATAATACATTAGTAATATCTCAAATTTTATATGGATTGGAAGCCTGAGTACTAAAAAACCAGACGAAAAAGTCCATTGCATGCAGAGATGAGCTGTCTAAGAAAAAAAATAATGGGAATAAGCAAATTTCAAAAATTGAGAAATGAAGACATCAGGCAACAGACAGGAGTCACTTAAACAATCATCTATATCTTTATTTCACATTAACTGCAACCAAGAGACAATCACAAACCAAAACAAAACCATTTTTATTATCACTTTGTCATGCATGCCTTACTTAAGATCAGAGACCATTATGAGGCATCTTAAGGTTTGACTTATTTTTCACGTTAAATTCTGACTTTATTTCAACTACTGCTAATGATTACATTGCTTGTACGAAAACTTCTTTGTTGCTGAAGATATCGTAACGATTGAATATTTCTTCACAGGTGGAAGGCATGAAACTGTTGAGAATGGCCTGCACATAAAAAACATAACACTTCAGGATAATGGAATCTATATATGTCGAGCAGAAGTTGAAGCTGTAGGAAGATACAGTGAACAGAAAATTTCTGTTGCTGTACACAGTAAGTTAACTTCTTTATTGCAGCAGTATTGTGCAGTCAGTATGAGATGCAAATTTTAATATCATGCAAGAATGTATTGTTCGTTTAGACAAAGCAACTTGAGATCACAAATATTCCCATTTGCCAGGAGATCAAGTCAGTGCAACATCTGTCTCATACCTTTCATTTTTCAGTCACTTCTTCTTCTGCATCTTTAGGTGCTGTGTATTTCTACTTTAGCGACCATGGATTTCCACTTTGTTCGATCTTGACATCCTCTTATTAATTCGGTGTTGCTCTTTATTCCCTCAATTGCTTCTCGTAGACAGTCTACGGGTGTTTCTCTGCCTTCCTCTTGCTGTTTTCCCCTCCACTTTTTCAGTTATTGCCAAATGCTCCATGCCTTCCTTCCTCATTATGTGTCCAAAGGAGGGAAGCTGCCTTTTTTGATGGTTACCATCAGACTTCTTTTTATTCCCATTTCATTCAAGATCTCTTCATTGGTTTTCTATTCCCTCCATGCAATCTTCAGCATCCTTCGCAGAAGTCACATTTCTGTGGCTTCCAATTTCTTCTGCATGGCCTTGGATATAGTCCATGTTTCTGCTCCATACAGCTCTTTTGACTTTCGTTTGATTTTAGTTCCTCCGGTCAGCGGAGCAGTTAGTCAGTTAGCTTAGTCAGATGGAGGATTGTAGCTCTTTTCTGATTTTTGTGATTTTTTGCTAGATATATAGCAGAAGGAATTATTGTCTAGATGATCCAAATTTATTAAACATTAGTCAGAGTAGAACATTAGTTTATGTGGTTGTTTATGTGACTAGCATTAGTTAGAGTAGAACTTGTAACCAGTAGTTGTCTTGCAATTTTATGCCATTGTCAAGAGCTGGTAATTTCACAAATAAAAGGATGAGCAGAATGGGCCTTTTAAACTCTTGGGCCCCTTGGTCTTGAGCCATGTGGACCATGTTGCTTTAACACCACTGTCATGCAGTTGTCTGACTGTCGTGACCTTTAGATTAAGTCTCTTAATGTATTTGGTCTCCAGTGCCAATCCTCTTTAACTGGACTGGCCATCTTTGGACTGATATTTTGTATTACCCCATGAACTAGAATGAACTTGATTCTTACTAGTGCTCTCACCTTCAGGCAAGCATCAACCAATGATCAATGAGTCATTATAATGGCAATTTTGAAATTTTTGCACCAATCTGAATTTTTATTTGATTTGGTCTTTGAAATCTTTTGCTGCATCATTTGTCTATGTTATAGTTCCACCGAAAATAACCGAGGGTCCAGGAACATCAGAAGGAGTTGAGAGTAATGATCTGTCTTTGTCTTGCAAGGCAGAAGGATTGCCACATCCAGAGTTCCAGTATTATAAGGTCTGTAATTCTATAATGTTTACAGGCTGATTTGAGTTTTGCTTTTCGGGTGGATTTTGTACTTGGTCTATGGCAGTGGTTCTTAACCGGGGGTACTCGTACTCCCTTGGGGTACTTGAAGGATGGTGTGGGGGTACTGAATAATCGGGAAATAAAGTCTGTACGTCTAAAGACTTTTACTACAAGTAACCCTGTATACTATACAAATGCCATATGAATTTTTGTATTAAATTCGAATTTTTAAAGAAAAATCCCACTTTCTGGCAATCTGTAACAGACGTTTGTTGCAGTTTATAGCTATTTTCAGTTGATAATTATTTTCAATATATTGCAAATTTTTGTCCTGGGATAAGGTATACTGGTAGGGGGTTCTTCATTCTCTTATACTTGTTTCAGGGGTGCATAACCATAAAAAGGCTAAGAACCACTGGTGTATGGGAACTTTGAACTGTTGATGCTACATTAATCTTCTTTCTTTCCTTCCGTCGTTCCCTATTGGGTTGGATGATGGGTCTTAATGAGTTGCTTCAACTTCGTCTGTTTCTTGCTACTCTGGTCATTTGGATGATGATTATTAATGCAACCCTAGTCCAAATGACCAGGGTAGATGTAGATTAATAATAACCTGATTTTCAAGTGATTTAGGAGGCTAAGTGAGCCTCTGTGAACACCACTGTAATTACTCTTGAAATTTAATAACTTAGTTTCCTCAATAACTTTTGAATCCATTTATTGTTTCAATTGTTACTGCCATTCCATCTAAACCAGTGCTGTCCAACGTGTGGTCAGTGGGCCACATGTGGTCTGCAGGCTGGTTTTACGTTGTTCGCTAGAGCTCAAGCAATTTTTCGGGCAATTTGTGAGAAAATAAGTAAATGGCCTAACCAGGTACTCAAGCGAGCTGGGATCAAGTAAATCAAGTATACAGCTGGAGTTCCTCATACTGATGTCTGTTCGATGAGCAAGGTACTAGCACGATTCTGGGATCTAGTTGAAGAAGTCAAAATCTTCATGATGTTTAATTCCAAGAAAGAATTAAATATTAAATTATTTGGAAATGCCAGTTTTTTTTATTGTAATACTAGCATTTCTTGCTGACACCAAGGACCACCTTAACCCTTTGCAGGGGTAATTAAATTTTACAAGACGTTACCAATCGGGGTAATTAATTTTTGGGAAAAGCGTTCATATGAACTGTGAACATGTACGTTTTAAACTTGCCATAATTCTGGTTATATAGAAGCTACAAAGATGCGGTTTGCACCGTTGTTTAGCATTTTCTTTGCACTTTCCATCCATCCGTGCCAAAAAAAAATTTGGGGGGTTTGGCCCACTCTACAGCCCAAAATTGGACCCCCTCCAAAAAAATTTGTTCTGGGGGCAATAGCAAAAATTTTTCAGTGATGACCCCTCTAGGTTCAGCGGCAAAGTTGGAGGTGGGTGTCTTGGGAACAGATAGCTTCAAAAATTTTGAAGATCGGACCCAATTTGGTGGATTTATTAGGTTTTTACACCAAGCTCCAGTTGATCGACGAATTGCCTTTTTGTAGCGAGAATTTGGAAATCTGAAACACACAAGGTAACAGGTTATATAGAAGCTAGAAAGATGTGGTTTACATCATTCTTTAGCATTTTTATTGTACTTACCATCCATTCGTGCCGAAAAAGAAATTCCAGGGGTTGGGCCCCCCTACGGGCCAAAATATGAACCCCCCCAAAAATTTACTTCAATGGTCAATAAAAATTTTTTTTCAGAGATGACCCTCATATGTTCAGTGGCAAAGTTGGAGGTGGGTGTCTTGGGAACAGATAGCTTCAAAAATTTTGAAGATCGGACCCAATTTGGTGGATTTATTAGGTTTCTTACGGTAGAAGTGACGTGACGTGCATCCTTTGCAGAAGTGAGAATTTCTCAAAAATCTGGAAATCTGACAAATAAAACCAAACATAGTCATAAACATGACATAAACTTACATAAATACATACATACATACATACATACATATGTACATACAAAAACAAATGAAAATTAGACTATGTAAAAGCAAGTCTGACAGGAATGCGTCTGGGAGTATCACCCCAAGCAAAATTACTAGTATCAGAGGATACTGTACCACCGTTGTCGTCGTCGCTGCCTTCACTGTCGTCGTTGTCGGCGATTACCAGATCGTCAGCTTCAGCCTCCGAGTCATCCACTTCTGACTCACTGTCGTAGACGTCTGAATCGTCCGACTCTTCCAGCAGGCGGCGCACTTCAGCGCAAGACAGAGTTGGCCCACGCTTCCTCGAAGCCATCTTCACCTTGACCAAGGACAAAATGAATGCTGGTCAAAATCCGACCCCTCGGTCACTTAAAATATATTCTTTTCGCTTATAGAGGCCACACTAGCTAAAAGAGAGCTGCCATCTTGCGAATGGATAATAACTAAAGCGATATTCCATTGAAGAACGTTTATAGACGTCGCTGCCCGTTCGTGAATAGCCTTTGAAGTGGCGCAACGTTTATAAACGTCGCTGCCCGTTCCGTTACAACTTCCTGCCGACGTTTATAAACGTCGCTGCCCGTTAAAGGGTTAATGCCTTAAATTTGAAATTGTTAGGACTTCATCAAATATTACCAACTCTGATAAAGTAAATTAGTTTTTTTGAAGCAAAGCTGGACTTATTCTTCAATCAATTGAATCAGTCAAATTTTATGCACTCACACTTTCCTGCACTTTCTAAGACTGCACAGTGCACAAGAATTTCCAGATCTAATCAAAGGTGAGCAGTTCGACACATCATTAGAAAAGTTTAAATTAGATTTCTCTGCTAGTTTCCAAGATATATGCAGTCTCATTCCTCTGCTACTTTTTGCTGGAAATCCAGCGCATGGGATATTTCTATTGTAGCTGCAAATTTATAGTTATTGGAAGGATTTGAAGGTGCAGTTGCAGCTTGATATAATCAAAATGCAACACGATATGGCTCTTTGTGAGAAGCAAAGGGATACACCACCAACTGAGTTCTGGATGACTTATGTTCCCTCTGATGAATTTCCACAAATATCAAAATAAAATAAAAAGTTATTGACCAATGTGTGGAAGTACCTATGTTGGAAGCCCTCGGCTTAAAGAAAAGATTTTCAGTGGCCCATGGTGTCAAAAACGTTGGACAGCACTTAGACTGTTCCATTTGTCTGCAATCCTTGCAATAAAAAATTCTCTTCCTTGGTCCCACCCTTTTCTTGAAGAATTTGCATTTGTGGCCTCTTGATGCTGCTGTAGCATAAAGAAAAGACTTTATGACTTTTTAATATGACTCATTTGCATTGATTAGCGACACAGTAATTTGGTAAGGAGGGCAGCATTTTGACCAAACTTATTGTAACCTTATTTATTTTTCCAAATTTATAGGATGGAAGCTCTAGTCCTCTCGTTTCTTCCAAAAGGGTGAAGGTTGATTCCAGAACTGGAAATATTTTCTTCAGTCCACTGATGAAGGAAGATGAAGGCAATTATACATGTTTGGCACACAATGATGTTGGAAATCAGAGCATAAGCGGCAAAATTATTGTGTATGGTGAGTACTTATTATTTGAGTTGCTGTTTTGTTGTTTACCTGGTACATTTTGAAAATTATTTTCAATGTGGATATCTGACTTCAGATTTTCTTTACTTCAGCAATGGCTTTGCAGATGTCACAGTGATATTGTATCCTGTAGTGTGATATCACGGTATTGTACATTTTAGTTATGCATTTTTATTCTGTGGTGAGATGAAATTGGTGTTGGAAGTTGGATTCTCTCTCTCTCTCTCTCTCTCTCTCTCTCTCTCTCTCTCTCTCTCTCTCTCTCTCTCTCTCTCTCTCTCTCTCTCTCTCTCTCTCTCTCTCTCTTTCTGTGTGTGTGTGTCTCTCTCTTTCTGTATGTCTCTATCTTTCCCTATCTGTGCTTCTCTCCTTGAACTTGGATTCAGTTGGTTATATGAGTTTCCTTGATATTTCTTTTTCTAGTAATCATCATTGTTGAACTTCTATAGCACCACTCTAGTAAAGCTTTTGACATCAGTCGATGGTCGCTTCTTGATTTGAATCATAATTCCCCCATTGTCAAATCCAATAAGTCAATCCGATGTAAGGTGCAGACACCAATAGACATTACCAGTTGTTCACTTTGGAAAATTATGCAGTGAGTGATGTTGTGTTTTCAGTGAAGCCTTCAATCGATGATTTTCAGAATGTTTCAATGACGGAAGGAGGGGCAATGAGTATGATTTGTGGTTACCGCGGTGATCCCCAACCAAGCGTAGCAATTCAGAAAGTGGGAAGCAATGAGACCTATAGCCCATCTGGCACTGTAAGTGATTTTCATAAAAAGTGCATCAATGCAGCTTAGGAAGTAGTTCACATCTACTATATATATATTCTTCATTGTCCAGTATTGTGCACATTCTTATGTATTAGTCTGATATAAAGGAAACACAATTTTATGTAGAAGTTTATTGAATAATGAAAATTTTTGCATTATTGCCATGTGCTTATCCCCATAAAAGCTCTTCTGATTATTATTTTTACTGTTGACTGATATTAGATACTGTGAATCATTACTTTTTGAAATTGCATGTAGTAACACAATTGCTCATATGTTTGTTGTAATGTTGCTCTGGTTACAGTTATTCAGTAATTTTTAGTGTATGTTTTACTTTTCAAATTCATTTAATTAGAACTAATTGCTTTCTTCATGCATTTATCTCTCATAAGAATTATTTAGTTAGGTCCTCTTAGTTAAATGTGTTATGGTTTGTGATTGACATGATTTGATTGTGTAAAAATCAATTTTATTTCATTACCAAATGAACATTGTGGTTATTGTTTTACTGGCTTTGCCAATTTGTTTATATGCCACAGTATTGAATAAGTCTGCTTCGAAGCAGCAGTGTTTTCACCTAGATAAAGATTTCCAAACCTTTCTCATATGTTGCTTTTTATTTTTTTTTATTTCCATCATTTGCATTTATTTGTTAATTTGTTAAAAGATGTGAAAAGACCAATATTAAATTGATTGTTGTGCATTCTGTAACTAATTGAAAGCATGAAGTAATGCCCTGCTAGCAGCTGGACTGGTTTTAAAGTATGAACATTCAGCACCACTTTACGATTTGCTGTATCAGCATTCTCTGCCTTAGTTACATGTATATGTGACTACTGTATTTTAGACACTTAACACTTTATTGTTACAGGAAGATCAGAGAATATTCCTTTCAACGTCGCAGCCACATCAAGCGAATCTCAGTATCAGAAGTTTGTTTTTGACAGATTCTGGAGATTACATCTGTAAAGTGGAGAGCAAGTTGGGATCTGATGAAAAGCAGGCAAAACTTACTGTTAACTGTAAGTTATTTATTTGACACATCAACATGTTGATGCATTTATGCCAACTCTTTTATTATTTAGAAGGAGTCTTGTTGGTTTAATTACGGTTACTATTGTATCTCTTGGGGGTTGGAAGATGGCAGATTGGTAAGATGCTAGAGCGGCATGCTGATGGAACGGTTTCAACTCCCACAGGCGCCTCTACGGTCGACTCAGCCTTCATTCCCTAGAGAGTGGTGGTAAATGAGTGGCAGCTTTGGCTGTGAAGGTAAAAAACAGTTCTGGAGAAAACAGTGGCAAACTACTCTAGATCAACGGCGCAAGCCACCTGCGTTGCTGCTTGCCTGAAACCGGAGATTGGCGCCGGGCCCAATGCTCGAACTCAAGTATGGGCAAACCTTTACCTTTATTGTATCTCTTACATTGCTGTCATATGAAGGCTCAGACTTTTTAGGGTTGAACCTAGACCTGTAAACAATTGGAACATGGCTCCCCTGTTGTTAAGAGTTAACAGCTTGTGTTATCTTGATGGAATTTGGTCATAAATGCTTTTTATTTGCACAGATCGTCCACGATTTTCAGAGACTCACCCGAAATCAGTGTACATCTGGGCAGGCAAGACACGAAATATTACTTGTGACGTGCAGGCAGAACCTCTGCCGACACTGACATGGCTGAGGGGAGAGAACCGCATTGTCAATAATGACACCTTTCATGTTTTCACAGAGGGCCAGAAAAGCAATCTTCAGGTATAAAGATTTGAATTTCCTTATTGACTGTCAGTAAATACATATCAGTCATAAATTCTTGGACTTGATTTAAGTACACTTGTGAAAAGATTCATGTTGCAAATTTTATTCGATAACATAAGTTTGGGGAAATCTTCAAACGTGACAGATGCGTGCAACAGCTGGAGCATCAGACACTGAAATGAGTAGACTGTTGATGGTTGCTATAGAAATTTAAATTAATTCAATTGCACTGGTGTAAAATAGATAATGGATAAAGCAGGTGTTCAGAGAACCCTACCATTGCCGGCCCGGTTGTTTGGAGCAGTCTGCCAGCAACATTGCGTTCCTCTGATTCGCTGTTCTCTTTTAGAAAACAATTGAAGACATTCTTGTTTATTTGATCCGGTTTGCAGCTGACATTAGCGCATTTGCTGCTTTGCGAATATTTGCGCTATAGAAATGTTCGTATAATAATAATAACAATAACAATAATAATAATAATAATAATACTGGAAACAGTTAGAAAAATTAAGCTAAAATACTGGTGACACATAGTATGAACATAACAGGACTCAGAGAAAGAAATAATACAAGGTATGATGCCAGGATCACGAAAAAGAGGCAGACCAAGATACAAGTGGGAAGACAACATCAAAGAATGGACGTGACTCACTATAGAGCAGGCAACGAGAAAAACAGTAGATCATAACACCTGGAGGAAGATGATCTGCAATGCAGCCAATCTTTGAATCGAAGACAGTTGAAAACAGGACAAGAATTACACTGGTATGATGATGCTGCAGCACTGCTGACGTATTTTGACACTAACTGCTTAAATTTCTGCATTGAAATGTGGAAAAACCACCAAAATTTGCCATTTCTGTTCATGTGAGTTACTGTTTTGACTTGACCAACATTTTGCAACTGGAAATTTTGATGTTGATGCAAACAGCTGGTGATGTTCTGTGCCTAATAATTTATTTTTAGCTGTAACTTGATGGAAAGATTATAGAAATAGTAGTAGTAGTAGTAGTAGTAGTAGTAGTAGTAGTAGTAGTAGTAGCAGCAGCAGCAGCAGCAGTAGCAGTAGCAATATTTATTTATTTATTCTCTGCCAATTTTTTAAGCGCAGTAGCAGGGCTAAGGCCCAGTAGTAGTAGTAGTAGTAGTAGTAGTAGTATTAGTAATAATAATAATAATAATAATAATAATAATAATAATAATAATAATAATAATGATAATAAGGTTTAAAGTGGTTCAGGAGGGTCTGCTCTGTGTGAAAAACCACTATTGTGCCCATCCAATCTAGTATCCTATAGTACTGAGGTTTATTTTGAAATCATTCATGCTCATAGCCATTTACTATCTTCTCGTCCAATTCATTCTATCTGTCCACCACTCTTGCACTAAAAAATGCTGAAATAAATTCTCTTTTTGTTTGGATTTATTAGGTGCAAGTTCGAGAAAATGACCAGAGTTGGGTCTACGGATCCTATATATGCGAAGCAACCAATGAATGGGGGATAAGTAGAATCGATATAGAACTAATTCGTGCTAGTAAGTACCTGTAAGCAGTTATTCCTAATAGTATACAAATTTTGATATATGCTTCTTTTTAATGACCGACCAAGACGCAACCATCCACCAAGTGTCGCAGCATTCCATCCGAAGACAATTCCCAATTTTGCTGACTGAGTCTCCATCTTTTTGGCACCATAGCAGTGCCATAATAACAGCAACAATAATAACACTGTTTTTCTTGCGAAGAAGCCTATAGTGGTTTTATTGTTGAACATAAACCTCTCCATAAAAAGACTATGCTTTCAATAATTTCACATTTTTGTAGGCCTTCGTTGATCCTAAGTCTCAAGCAGACAAGAATTAGACCTGTTCTTATTTTAAAAATTTCATTGGGTTTGGTGCAAGTTAGCAGGGCATTTGGCGAATTCAAAAAGTCAACCAACGAATGAATGGAGATCCTAGTAAACCCAGTTAATCTTGCTATTTCATTGTTATAAAATTTGACAGCTTTATTGAAATGACGGGAAAATATCATTAATATATTGGTATACTCCCAGGGCTTATTGTAAAATTAGTTTATTATTAGTTTAAGATTAAGTTTAAGATTAGTTTATGTTTTTTAACAGTTCATTGATCAAAATGCTTGATTCATAATCTATCAGTGACTTGGTGTGAAATGTGTTAGTCGTGCCTGATTCTCCTGAGTCAGTGAACGTCAGTGAGTGTTTCCCGACAGGCGTTGTGCTTGTTGTGACTCCTCCGTTAAATGATGGAGGCGAGAAAGTTAAAGGATATCATGTCGAGTATTTCGAAAAGCCAGTGGACACAAATGGTAGGTCACTATTTGCCTTTCTTTATTATTTTAAAAAATTTCAAAAATGACTTATAATAATAACAACAAGGTTTAAAGTGGTTCAGTAGGGTCTGCCCTGTGTGAGAACCACTGTTGGATGAGTGCGACAGTGGTTCTCGCACAGGGCAGACCCTACTGAACCATTTTAAATGTTGACTTTTGAAAGACCTCATATTATTGAATTGAAACCATTATCAATAATTTCTCTTCTTTCTCTTGTGAATTTTTATATGTTTACATTTACTTTTAAAACAAAAACATGGAAAGAAATTATCTCTACTGTGCTAGTGAGTCTTTATTGAAAGAATTCAATAATTACCATATTTCATATTTCATTTTTAAGAAATGCTCCAAATCACAGGTGTGTGTACCATCAGGTGGCTACATCAGGTCATAATGACAGTATGCAAAACCGAGAGAACACCATTGGACTGGAGAAAAGCAATAATGATACCAATACACAAGAAGGAGGCAGAAAGGAATTCAACAATGCCAGAGGAATCAGCCTCTTACGTGTACCAGAGAAAGTTTTCACCAGAGTCATGTTAAACAGAATAGGTAGACTGGTAGAGGATGCTCTGACCAAATCTTCGTCCTTTGACAACTCATTGAGAAAAAACCTAAAATTTAGTGGAGATTTGGTCACGTGCTTCATCGATTTTGCCCAAGCTTATGATTCTATCTGGAGAGAATGAGCATGGAAACTCCTGGGGAAATATGGCATCCATGCCAAAATAATCGGGCTAATTGAAAATTTATAAAGCACAGTTTTAGCATGTATCAGAATTTACAAAGAAGAAATTGAGTGGTTCAAAATCAAAACAGGATTTAGACAAGGATGCATTCTATCTCCAGTACTCTTCTACACTATATTAGATTGCATCATGAGATGGATTGAAAATACAAGTGGATTGCGAACATCTCTAAAGCCAGGAAATGTAGATGATGCAGAATATGCTGATTAATTATACATGTCTGTTTATCTGTTTAGTAGACTGCCTCTCAAGGATTGTAGAATTAACATTGGCCTTAATAACAGAGAGTGGAAAATTTGGAATAAATATAAACTCTAATAAAACAAAATTAATGCCAGTTACAAAGAAAGTTAGAGAATGGCCAATTGTAACACACAGCGGAAAATAAATTGAAATGGTGAAGAACTTTGTCTGCTTATGAAGTGATTGGAAGCAGAGGGAGGTTCGGATTTGGAAATTAAAAGAAGGATAGCTCTAGCAGGATCCACATTCAACAGGCTACATACCAAATTTTCAAAAGACATGACATTGGGATGAAAACAAAACTAAGAATTCTCAACACTTGTGTAATGCCAATACAAATATATGGATGTGAATCTTGGACCATAAAAAAAGAATTGGAGAAAAAATAATAGCAACAGAAAATAAATGGCTTAGAAGAATACTAAGGAGTGGATACAAAGAACATATAACAAATGAAGAATTTAGAGAGAGAACACTGCAACTGAGCATCATGGAAGTAATCAGAAAGAAAAGAATGAAATGGACTGGACACATACTCAGAATAGAAGAAATAAGAAGCCCAAAATGAATTTTCAACTATAAACCAGAAGGGAGCAGATCTAAAGGAAGACCAAAAAGACGGTGGATGGATGGATTAGAAGAGGATCTGCACATGGCAGGGCTGAATCTGAATGGAAAAACTGACAGAAGACACTGGAAGAAATAGCAAAGGACAGAGAACTTTGGAGAGATATCCTGGAGAAGTCAATAGCTGGACACAGCCAGATGACGAAAACCTGACCTGACCTGTTCATTAGGCATTTTAGTACATACACTTGAACAGCTTTGATGATTGTATGTCATATATGCCCCAATGGTGCATGTCACGCACACTTGTACTTTAGATGAGTGAAATTTGATAAATTGGCAATCAAATTAATAGTGCATTTAAGCTGGCAAAACTCTAGCAGTGCAGCAACAGATATTGGTATTTTTCTCTTCATTTTAGTGAGTTTTGTTGGAGATGCTCAGAATCAGGATGTTGAATATGCCCAAATTCCCAGATCAGTTCACATTAAAGGTTGGTTTCACTAGGTTCAGTTTTTGCATTCAATTGTCATTATTATCATCATTGTTTTCTGTCCTGGTGCAGGTTAATGGCTCCATTGTTTCCATTCCTCTCTGCATCTTACCTCTTCTTTGATTTCTGCATTGGTTTTGTGATGCTGTTCATCTTTTTTCATCATCCAGTTCAATAGCATTCTTCCTTGGTCTTCCCTCTTTCTTTCTTCTTGATATAATTCCTTCGATTACTGTTCTAGGCAATGTTTCTCCTCTTAGCACGTATTCAATCCAGTTCCTCTGTCTTCTTTTGATGGTGCTGATTATCGATCTTTGTTCTGAATTCAAATGTCATTTGGTATTTATTTCAGATTATGAAACTGTCAAATGTGTGGCTTTAAAAAGATGATTGAAACTCAGTATACGCTAGTTTAAAAAAGCCAAAAAAAACCCGATACTTGAATTGATACAGAAATGAAGACTGAGATGGTTTGGTCATGTTGAAAGAATGAATGAAGAGAGACTACCAAAGAAAGCACTATGCAACTGTTCGCGCAGTCTGTCGACTAGTCACCACATTAATCTTGACTTTACTTACTTACTTACTTACTTGAGAGAACAAGGAGAAAAGGAAGACCAAGAAAAACATGAATAGGAAACTTAAAAGAGGATGCAGAAGATATGCAAATGAACTTCATCCAAATGACCAGGACAGCAAGAAGCCAGAAGTGGAAGGGAAGAAAGAAAGAAGAAACGCTTGTTAGAGGAAGTGAAGAGTAGTTATAGTGGTTTCCACACAGACCAATACCTCTTAACCACTCAAAATTCAGTTAACTATGAAAAATTTGAAAAACAGTTAAGTACCAGTAAACATATATAAGCTACAGATTGATTTTTAAAAAGCTGAAGAAATTATGATGCTGTGATGGATTCAGTTTTACTTATGTTACTAATTGCTTTTTGCAACCATATTTGATTGTCATTATAATCAGAGAAGGAGCAAGATAATGCTGGAATGCATTAGGGATGGATGAAGTGATAAAATCGTGCTGAATTGAAGTCGGTATACAGAAGAAATAATATTGTAGTAGTGAAAAGTAAAGTAGAAAACTTTATGTTCCTGAGAAATTGGTTTCAAAACAGTGTTTATCGTACACATTGATTTCAGACACAAATCGGATAGAGATCGAGACACTTAAGCCGAACACAACATATGTATTCAGGGTCAAAGCTGAAAATGACGTTGGTACTGGAAATTCAAGAGAACTAACGGTGAAAACAGAAGCCATTCGTAAGTGATTCTTTCTTACTTTCACTGCTGCTGATTAGTTTTCATAGCTGACTTTAATTCGAGTGTTTGGCTATATTGTCTATGTGCTTCTTTTGGTACCATTATGAAGTTCTAAGAATTATATCTTTATATTGAATTTTAATGATGATATTATGCCAGGGGTGACCAGACCTGTAGTAACCAAGAGCCATTTATGCAAATTTTCACAATCTTGAGAGCCGCATTGACTCACTATGGGTCGCGACCCAACTCGCAATGAAAAATTATTTTATTCATTTATTTTAAGAAATTATTGTAATTATCAATTAATTAATGTTTAACTAATTAGAAAAGTAGTAGGATCAAGAATCTTAACATCACCAACCAATCAGAGTCACCATATGCTTCATTTAAATTTTAAAAATTAAATTATGCCCAAGTTTTAACAATAAATAAATAAAATCAATCCAAAAATTATTTTCAGCCCAGGTAGGTTCAGAAAAATTTACAGCCATAAAATTTTTTTGATTTTTAAAATTTTTCGAGAGCCGCAATTTGAACACAGAAGAGCCGCATGCAGCTTGCGAGCCGTGGTTTGGCCACCGTTGTATTACGTTAATGTGATGAAGATTATGGTTTTCTATCCTTAATAAATTATTTAGGCTTCAGCTCAGTGCAGTGAGGTCACAGATATGCTTTAGGTGTGGTTTGTAAAAATGTGCTCCTGTTTGGAATTGAAACCAAGTTTTCAGTTACTATGTACATAGATGCTCATCAGAAGTTATATTAGGCCTCGAGGCTTTTTTTGAGAGGCTACCACAGGGGAGTTGGAGGGGTTGGGCCCCATTTTTCAACAATAAATTAAGCAATAGATGAAATTAGTTTCTAATGAGTTCAATATTGTATTGTCCTTGATCCTTATAAATATGATCCATTACAGGTAGGCCAGATCCTATCAAGATCACTTCTGATAAGCAAGCAAGTGCATTTAGCTACACAATCACCTGGAAAAAGCCAATCACAGGAGGTCTTCCTATTAAAGAATATGAAATCAAATATAGAGAGGTAAGTGTCATACAAGGACGACAAAATTATGTAAAGATGTTCCGTGATAAAGTGCACATTATTTTTATAAAACATATAGGGTATTAATTAAGAAAGACAAACAATATTACTAAGATGGTTTCCCTGTTTTTATTATTTGTTCTTTATTTTTAATTTTGATCATCAAAATTTGAAGTGTGATAAAAGTTCTGTAAAACTCACTTCGGTCTTAACGCTAAGTAAATTAGAGCAATGACCAAAAGCATATATCATCTCTCTGCTTTCTAATTACAATATTAATTGTAAAACGTGTCAATGAGGTTGTTACAGTAGCGGTAACACTATATGCAGTTAATATTGGATATTCCTGACTATAGAGTCCTATTGGAAACATGTGCAGATATTGCTTGTAGGTTACGAAAGATGAATCTGGAGTAAAGAAGTTGGGAGACTGGGTAAAATTTGTCACGATCGACAGTCCCGATCGACCGATGTTAACCTATGATCTTACCGATTTACAGCAGAAAACAAATTATCAACTTGAGGTTCGCGCTTTAAATGAAGAGGGTTGGTCTGATTTCAATGCTGAATTTCAGTTCTACACTAGGGAAGGTAAGTATTTGCAGCCGAGACTTTTCAATCAGAGTTATGTACCGGTAGTCTGCATTTGGAAACTTCTCTAGAAAAATTCAGTTTTACTTTTGTTAATTATGTAAAAGTAAGAAATTGGTATTTACAGCCAGAAACAGCAATGCATTGATGTTTTGGTGATTTGTTAAGATGATTGCCAATGCCACAGTGTTTCTGTCTATTATATTAAAGGCCTCTTAAGTTCAGCCACTTATGGAGTGACTTATGGATTTGCGGCCACAAACTACCACGGACATGGCTTTTTGCTACGATTCTTACTCCGAAACAAAGATCAACAAATGCTACTAGATGCATTTTTGTAATGGCATTAGAGAAGTTTCAAGATTGACTGACTAGTGTTTATTTGCAATGACAAATCAGTCTCATTTGAGTTGTACTTATGCGCTCTTTTGTAGCTGATCCGTCTGAGGTTGCAAGAATGCAGGCTGCATCAGTTGGCGCAGGGGCCATTGTTGGAATCGTCATTGTCATCTTTGTTGTTTTGCTTGTCGTCATTGACGTCTCGTGTTACTTTGTCAATAACTGCGGTGTTACGATGTTCATCTGTGTTCACCTGTGTGGAAGGAGCACTGTGTTTACCAAGGAAAAGGCTATGGAAGAAGGTGAAAGGTTAGTTTCAGCCAATCTTCTGATAAACCTGATTTCTTCTTTCGTACTTGTGTAGGTATTGTGCAATGATTTGTGTCCAGGGTACATCAATAGATGATGCAACACATTGGAAACTGAATAAACAGAGTCTTTTTGAGAGGTTTTCTTATCATACAGCAAGGATTGTAGACTCCTGTAAGATTGACAATAATTGAATCAATGCACATTGCTGAGTTGATGGTCTTTTAAAGTGCTGAAACCAATGATCAAGCTTTTGTTTTGCCGTGAATTGCTAACTTAAAATGAACAAGAATTGAAGACAAAAGAAATTGCTTTCTTCTCAAATTTACAGTTAGTTATTGGCATTTCAGGCAGTGAGCAAGAAAATCTTGTCAAGTGTAAATATATGGATTATTTTATCTAGATTTCAAAGTTGAGTTTGGCCACACACCATAATTTTTTTATCGGTTAAAATGATTGAAATTAAAATCACTTGCTTCATCTATTTGGCACAGTAGTGTTACTGTGCAAGGATTTGAGGCCAATCCAAAAATGCTGCTTTGCCCCGAATATATGTGAAGACTTGTTTTGGCTTATCAGCATCATTTTAAAGAGATGTGTTGGCCTTTTAGTTTCTCTCATTACAAAATTCCTTGTACCTTGACTGGCTTAAAGCATTTGTTTAAATAACTTTTCTGTTGCTCTGTCTATTTCTTTGTTTATCAGATCTAAAATTTAAAATATATATATATAACAAGAATGAAATTGTAGGCAATATATAAAACAAGAGATGGGACAGAAAAATAATAAAATGAAAAATAAATATGAGCAACTTAGATAAATAATATTCTACTCTGTTTTAGTGCTTTTACCATCCAGCCTTATTTTCAGTTTGTCTCAGAACTTCTGATTTTATGATCACCGGTAGTTATTAAAACTAACATAAATAGATTTTACTGAATAAGTTAAAAGTGAAAGAAATGACAAAATACTGTTCCATATACTGGATAAGTAAGTGCAAATGAGTGATTGTTTTATGTGGCAGTAAGGAGGTTCTGAAGCATCCTATAGAGACCTACCAGACTGAAGAGGGTGCTCCAGATGGGGCAGGAGAACCCCCAGTCCCTGCCTACACAGAATCAAATGAGTAAGATGATGGTTTGTTAGAATGTAATCATAACTTGACATTGTCTGTGTGCAAGCCAAACTTAGACAATATCCTTGATGCAATGTTTGGAATGGTATGGAATTTTTACATGATTTACGTGTATTATGATAACTTGATTTTGCGTGTAAAGGTTTTGTCTGTTAGATAAGATATACTTTCATAGATATATATTATTCTGATTGCTATGTTTCGTATTGCATGCAGTTAATTTTCATGATTAAATATCGGTTTGGTTGAACATACATACAGTAAGCAGGTAGGCTATTTATATTGCAAATTTATGTTCCTTGTCAGTAGCTTGCTTAATGACGAGATAAATGTAAAATCAAAAGTCAAATGGTCTCATGCAGTGGCGGCTCTAGGATTTGGCAAGTGGGGGGGCCGTTGGGGGGGCAACTTCTAATCATGGGGGCCAACCATTTGTTGTTTAACGTATGTAGCATTGAGTATAGGGTCCCAACTGGGGGCCACTGGGGGGCCAGGCAGTCAATAGGGGGCACGGGCCCCCTGGCCCCCGGTGGAGCCGCCACTGGTCTCATGTAAAGGCACTTTTAGCTGCTGGCTGTCAATTAGTGTAACACTGAACTGCAGGGAGAAAAACAGAGAGATGATAAGTGCTTTTGGTCATTGCGTCAGTCTGTTTGGTGCAGTGGTTCTCAAACTGGGGTCTGCAGTCCCATAGGGGACCACCAAGCGGTTTCAGGGGACCGTAAACGGATTACTTTCTTAACATATCTCGCCAACACAAAACACACTGATGGCTCTGATTCCATTTGAATTTAAGTTTACTGACTAAGATTTGCAATTTTCTGATTAAATAATTGATTGATTGATAAAACAAGTAGCCATGACTGCCATGTGTTAATTAGAGTTATTTAAAATTCAAATTTTATAAGGCCTGTGAGTCATCACAACAATTTCTAAGGGACAACCACGCAAGAAATCCTAAAAAGTTCGAGAACCGCTGGTTTAGTGTCTGTAACATATACTCGGTTATAACATGCCGCAATGCACAGTTCCGTGGGATGCACTGCCATATCGGATGGTATTGGATATAATGTACCTAAGGTATAACGTACTAAATTTTGCAGACCTGCAAAGTATAACAAATTATAACAAAGCAAAGTATAACAAATTTCTACTGCATTCATTTTCATGATTTGTCACCTAGGTATTAAAATCAAGAATTACCGTAATAGCTTTGATTCAATTGTAATAAACACTATAGTAGTGTCCATATAGTAGTGTCCATAATTGATGGGAAAGACCAGTTATGGACACTACTCCAAGAAAATGAGATAACTTTAAGAACTTTAAGAAGGTTGGTACATTCATTTTAGCATGATTTTATTGTTAGATCTTTTTGACGATTTTGCTGTTGGCATGTTTTCATATTCTTTACAATTATCTACATTTGGTGCAAGGTCGTTTAATGCAGGATTCCATTGGAACTTGTTGCCAGAAATTTAATTCAAGATGGAAACAGAATTTTGTGATTGCTATATTTAGTGACTGAGCACATAGCTTGCCCTCAAATGTTACCTGGTAAATGCACTTTGAACAATTGCACATATTTAAAATGTACAACAAATTGCAGGAAACTTAGGACTGTGTTGGACTGAAACACTGTTGTCCAGTTGGTGAAATAATAAAAAATTTAAAGCACAGTTATTAAAAACGATGTTACTGTTAAACATATTTTCTTGCAATGACTTTTAACATATCTACCAATGTAGGTTACATTTCAACACTGAATATTGATTCAGATTCACAGAATCCCAAACAGAATCACACATACAAGCATTCGGATTGGGCTGAGGTCATAAGTGGGGTGCCACAAGGTTCGGTGTTGGGACCTCTATTGTTTTTAATATACATCAACGACATCGATGATGATATAATGTCAAAAATTTCAAAATTCGCTGATGACACAAAACTGTGTGGACAAAGTGATAGTGAAGCAGAAGCAAAAATTTTACAACAAGACCTTAATAGACTATCCCAGTGGTCGGCAGATTGGCAAATGCTTTTTAATACAGATAAATGCTCGGTGATGCACATTGGGAAGAAGGGAACAGATCATGAATTTACATTATGTGGGAAGGGACTAAAAGTTACAAATGAGGAGAAAGATCTAGGGGTCATCATGCATAACAGCTTAAAGCCATCCAGGCAATGTGCAGAGGCAGCTAATAAGGCCAAAAAAATTCTAGGTATGATCAAAAGAACGATAGTGAGCAGAGAGAAGGATGTAATAATAAGACTTTACAAGACATTGGTACATCCACATTTAGAGTATTGTGTTCAAGCATGGTGTCCATTCCTGAAGAAAGACATAGAGACCTTAGAAAGAGTGCAACACAGAGCAACAAAGATGATCAAGGGATATCACAAACTAACCTATGAGGAAAGGCTAAGTCACTGTGGATTGACAACCCTGGAAAAAAGAAGAGAGAGAGGGGATTTGATCGAGACATACAAAATATTAACAAACAAAGTGGAAATGCCAAAGGAAAGATTTTTTACAATGAAGCAGTATGATCGAACCAGAGGACACAGCATGAAACTGTTCAAGAAACGGGTTGGAAGACATAAACAGCATTTTTTTTAGTGCAAGAGTGGTGGACAGATGGAATGAACTGGATGAGGGGATAGTAACGGCTACAACTGTGAACGAGTTCAAAATAAACCTCAGTAGTTTAGGATATTAGATTGGATGGGAGCAACAGTGGTTCTCAACTTCTCACACAGGGCAGTCCCTACTGAACCACTTTAAACCTTGTTATATATATATATATATTATATTATACATGTAAATTTAAAACTTCAGGCAAATTACCACTATGACAGTGATTATCCACTTTAATCAGAATTGCCCAATTAGGTGTGATACTTTTAATTTGTATTGAATCATAAACAATACTGTTGATTAATAAATCAATCATTGAAATTGATGTATGTATTCTCTGTTCATTTCTTGTGATTGCTATATTAGTATTCACTATGAACAACCAAATTTAGCGCTGTACTCAAATAAATGACTGAATTATTAGAGCCATGAGGAAGAAAACATTGATCTTGCTCAGTGATGTGTGCAGTATTTTCTTGAGGAAATCCTTATTATGGTTTTCTTATTGCAAGATGATGAAGCTTAATGCTTCTTTATGTACACTTGGTCTTCATCTTATTTTGTCACACGGTAATTCAAGTTGTATAACTGGCATACATCAGATGGCATTAATATAACAGGCTGAAACTGACTGCTTTTCCTACTGCAATTCAGTTGAGTTGGTGGAGAAAATGTAGCTTCTTAGATACTAATGAAAAGTATGATTTGGTACATTATATGTTTTTGTTTCATTGTTGGCATTTATGTTCTATAATGGCATTTATGTTCTATAATCATGCATTGTAGAGAGTGTTTGAAGAGTGATGATGACAGGAAGGAGACAGAGGTGATGACAGGGGCTTTAAAAGAAGGAATGGATGGACAAAAAGAGGAGATTGATTCATCTGAGGTGGTAATAGTTACTTGATATCCTAGTGCATTTTGTAGCCGAGTGACTAGTAATAATTGATAACCTTGTATGTTTTTGGTTATGCGATTTTCAACTGTGATTTCAATGGTGCAATTTATCTTTAAGACAATGACAACTCTGGGTGAAATAATTTCGAGCAGTTTGAATGGTGACAAGTTTTTTAAGTTTATGTGATATATGTAAGAGAACTGTTCTTTAAAATGAGATTACGCAATTTATATACATAAATTTTCAAATTGTAGTTACTTACATCAGATGCAATCTTATCCAAACTTGAAATAAACATATATTATGATTTTTGTCGTAGGTTGCTGCTGACATGAAGCCATATGCAGATAAGCCAGAAAAGGCACCTATCATTTAGGCTCTTGACTTGTTTCATAAGATCATCTCTCCATGTTTATTCGTGATTCATCTGTTTGCAGCCATTGTTTTGTGACCTTTGGCCTTAAGGGCTCATCCATATAGTACTACACAAAAGAGGCATATTTTCAACCCCCCCTCCCCGTTTGTATGCCATATGTACTATATGGATGGACCCTAAATGGCAAGCTTTTGATGTGTGCATTCAGTGTCCCACTTTGCTTGGACTTTTAGATTGCATGATAGGGCATTGGTTTCTTGCATTTGCATTATGTGTTGACCATGTGATTGTGTAGTTGATGTGACACTTCTAGTCATGTTATTCCGTAAAGTGAAATAAAGTGCACCTTTGCGATAGTTAGACAAGTGTAATTTTTGTAAACTATAACTTAAAAGCACTGCAACTATGCCTTCTGTCATTGCCTGTTAAATTTACTTTGTAAGTTTGTATTGTCTTGTTTAAAATTTGGGTCCTTAGTTTATAGACCCTGCTACAAGCAAAGTTAGATTACATGCCACTGCCAGATAGGTTGAGTTGAGATTCACGTGCAATCAATGAGATGAGTAATTAGTTAATGGCTTTTAAATATTACTGTGACCTGTTTTTGTAGCTCCTCTCATTTCACTTATATTAGTAATAAAGTATTGAGATTGTTATTTTTGGACCATGTATATTTCTAGTTATCATGCAAACATTGTTTATGCTTTATATGGTGTTTTGTATGATTATGTCTTAACTATTTTGGTTTATATGATTATGTCTTATCTATTCTGCTTTGTATAAATTTTAAGCTTAATTTCATATTTGCATATTTTTATGTAGAATATTCTATTTGCATATTACTGCACTTTGTTAACTGATTTATTTTTGTGATGTAGGGTTTTAGTTTTTGAGATGAAAATGAAGTTTATATATGACTAGCTGACTAGGCTGAACATTGCCAAAAGTGACTAATGCTAGGTTGTTACCCACTTGTTGGAGGTTCAGAAATGGATTTCATATTCCAAAATCTGATTGTGTCTTACTTGCCATGTCTATAAATAAATGCCTGTTACAGCTTATCTAGCCCTCTGATAATAAGACATGGCAATGTGGATAAAGACATGCATATCTCCAACTGCCAACTCGTGGCTTCAAACCCTGTCCAGCAAAACTGAACTTCGTATGCCCTTCACATTCGAGCCATTGAGGATAATATTTTGATTTGTAACTCTTAGGTAATTCAAACATTCAACTAATTAATATGATCACTACAAATGAACGTTGTGGCTATTTGTGCAACGTGAAAAACACATTGCTGTAGCCATGTCATGTTGCCAGTTCATGTACCAGGTACATCTCTTTAAAATAGTCTGCTGTTTATGGTGTATGTACAGTAATACAATGTAATGTACCAGAATATTTGTATAACATCTCTTCTGAAGAATCACTCAGAAACACTCCTGCTGCGATTACTGCATATCGTTAAAGAGAAGAGTTTTAAGCCGTCTCAAAAAGAGGGCACAATTACATAATGTAATGTAATATTTAGTGTCTTTCGTATTCATTATTATTGCACTCTTTTCATGGGTTTTCTACTGTTAGCTATTTACTTATACTGCTTATCTTATTAAATTTTATTGTGTTGCCTTTGTTGAGATTTGTTTTTGTAAATTATTTATCCATCTTGCAGTTTTTGGGGGAATAGCTTTTCTTTTAAAGGACATAGGCTGTTTTGCAGTACTAATAGTCTCAGTACCTAAGTGTTTTAGTGGTAAAACGTTTTCACGTGATTGTTAGTTGTCCAGTGCTTTTTCTCAATCTGATAGATGGTTGCAAATGGTCTCTCCTGTTTCACTCCCTGAACTTACTCCAAATAGAAAAAATGGTAAACCGATGCAGTTTTACTGTTGTTACAGCCACACACAGCCAGTCTTGGAAGAAGTCAAACTTGACAGATGTACAAAATTTTCACTTACCGGTACTAGATAGCATCATGTATTTCAGTGTCAATTTTGTCTCGGCAGTACGTTGTTGCAAAAGATGTTTCAGGCAAATGTTTAATTGAATTCTTTTATAAATTCTAAGCATATCATTCATTTTTCTCCATGGGCACAATACCCGTTGGTGTCTATTACAATTAGGGGTGCTAATGGGGCTTGAACCTCGCTCCACCAGCCTACCGCCCCAGCGCCTAACCCACTCTGCCATCTTCTGTCACTTCATATGGTTGTTGCAGTAGACTGATTAATGGGCACAAACATATGTTTAGCAATGCACAGTATACATGTAAATGTATACTGTACATTTGTACAGTATACTGTACTGTGTATAATGTAGGAGTTTGCAAACAAGTGGTCCAGCTGGATTGACCAGCCACTGCGTTTTTTTATGTTATCTAAGTAGAATAAATGTGTGGACATTTATTTTTTTGATATACATGCTATTGATGTCATTTTGCCATTGTTTTGTAGAAAATGATGTAACAGTGACAGTAATGATGTTGATGATTATGATGGTGGTGGTGGTGATGATGTGTTTGCAGCTGTAGTATTCAAACTATTTAACCGTCGATATGCCATTTAATTTTACTCAATTCCAGCCATGTCTGTTTTGGTTTTTGTAAACTTGTACACAATGTACGACCACACAAGTGCTTGCATTTTATGTCTTGGAACGGAGGCATTTGTGTTTTCGATGTGATACAATTGCACGTAGTTTACCGTAGTTCATTGTCATCTGAAGCCATTTATTGTTGACATTCAAAACTTTGCATTGTTAGTTGTTGGTAAGTGAATAAATATGTGAATGTATAAAGTCTGGTCATTGCCTTAAATTGACATTATCTCCTATAATTATGTCGGATTCAAACAATTAGTATATGTATTGGTAGTTAGTGGTAGAAATAGGTCTGGTCCTTTTGTTTGGACTTGAGATCATTTTAAAACATAAACGTTATAGGGTGATAATAGCTTGCTTATATATCTATATATATATGTGTGTGTGTGTGTGTGTGTGTGTGTGTGTGTGTGTGTGTGTGTGTGTGTGTGTGTGTGTGTGTGTGTGTGTGTGGAGGGACAGAAGGTTGATTAGGAATTTATACATGGAACAAGCAATACAAATACGGATTGGGAATGATAACTCAGAGACGGGAGAAATTGGAAGAGGATCACGACAAGGTTGCCCACTATCACCTCTGCTATTCGACATTTACATTGAGGAGTTAATAAGAGAGGCACTAGAGGAAGAAAAAACAGGAATAAGCATTGGAGGGAAACTGATACAATCATACAAGCCATACGCATAGGCCTATGTGTCCAAATAGGCGGAGTTTTCTTTGTTTTACTCTTTGAAGCATGGTTAGCTTTGACTGAATTCTGTGATAGGCTATAATATTTAAACAGTAATATAAGTACTATTGTCTTGGCCAAGAATCCCCTAGGTAAGATGGCGAATCGATAGCTAGCCTGCCATAACTGCTCTTCTGATAAACAGCTTCAACCAGTGGCGTAGCCAAGGGGGGTTTGAGGGTTAAAACCACCATTGGGCGGCGAGGACAAATTTTTTTATTGTTTCCATGCATTTTTTATTTTCGGACGCAGTTTTCAGGGTCAAAACCCCTCTTGGTGCTGCTGACCAAAATTTTTTAAACACGCGTAATAGGTGATATTTTTTGTCAAGTTTTATCGAAAATTGGTGACGGTCAAAAGTCAAAAACAAACCCTCCTTCCGGAAATCCTGGCTACGCCACTGGCTTCAGCCAATCGAGAAACTTAGACTCTCTAGTCGTCTATAGCCTAGTAGGCTAAATATTTAGGATCGACATCGGATGTCGGGATCAACACTTTTCCAACGGCAAATGGCGACTCCTCAGTGTTTAATCTAGACTCCGGGGGAAAACTGACAAAGCCGGGGGAATTCTGCTGGGGGGGCTGCTGTTGGTCCATGTAGTATGCCAAATTTCCGGGGTGAATTTGAAATTTCCGGGGGAAAGGGCGATTTCCACCCGGAAACGGCCTATGTTAAACACTGCGACTCCTGCGTGGGGAAGAATATAGGCGCAAGACTACTCAGAATTTAAAATCGCCGGCGAGACGATCGTTTCAAAGGCATGCAGAGATCAAGATGTGCTGAACGCGCAAGAGAAATTAATATGGCGCAAACGGTGGATGATTCGAACTGCCAGCGGGGCTATAGAGGCTATAGAGGCTGCTGTGTTGCGCCGCTGCGGTTCGGTTTCATCATAGCGTAAACGACGATTGATCGTCCAGTCTCCTTGCAGGTCCTGAAGTAATGCAGTTATACGCTGGCTGTATACAGGAACGCCTGCAAGGATCAATAGCATGTCTTCCTCTACGCTCTCTCTCTCTCTCTCTCTCTCTCTCTCTCTCTCTCTCTCTCTCTATATATATATATATATATATATATATATATATATATATATATATATATATATATATATATATATATATATTCATAATACATATACAGTAGGCCTATATACATACATACAAACATACATCTTCCAAACCACCGCTTATATATGATATATGATATATGATATATATATATATATATATATATATATATATATATATGTAGTATATAGAGTATATATATATATATACAGCCAGAGACAGATATATATATATATATGTAATATATTTTATATTATATATATATATATATATATATATATCTCTAGCTGTCTGTCTGTATATATCGCTCTCTATGTCTCTCTCTCGCTGTCTCACTCTCCGTCTCTGTCTGTCTGTCTGCCTGTCTGTCAGTCTGTCTGTCTGCCCGTCTGTCGGTCTGTCTGTCTGTCTCGTCAGTTTTCAGCATCGTGCCTGTTCTCTCCTCCTTAAGCGTGGCATTATTTTAAATATAATATCTTCCTTTCTTCATCTCTTCTTGTCATACGATGCATTCCAGTTTTCTTGTTTTTCCTTGCCTCACACTGGACAGACCCTACTAAACTACTCTAAACCTTGTTATTATTTCAAAACTGCAGCAGGTCTTAAGGTCGGTTTACCAGCGCGCCATTAGTTTCTGCGTATTCTCGAGCCCTGAGTTGCCCGTGAGTCCATGTTTAGAACCCAATCCAACCCGATCCATCAAATCCCTAACCCAACCAATGCCAGTAAAAGAGTTAGGCCTACTTAATTGACTCAACCAACCCACCGTAATACATTACGATTTCTTAAGCCTTGACTTATTTTCTGAGTAGCCTAATTCTGACCCAACCCAACCCACCATTAATCTTGAAAAGTGTAACCAAACCCAATCCAGCCCACCAATCAAAATAGTAATAATTATGCACTTCTATAGCACAAGTTCTAATGCCCAGAGGTATCAAGTGATGGTACTTCAAATGCATCCGCAAAAGACCAGGTCATTCCAGAGATCAGGAATTTTGAAATAATGGACCTAAAGCCCAGGATGCGATTTGTGACCTGGAGCAGTGGGGGGGATATGTCGAGCTTAGGGGGATGTAGTTGATGAGGAAGTGTAGCAGTTCGGGGATGTAATGGTGGGGTGATGAAGCAGTAGGGGTATGCTGTTGGGCAGTGAGGGGGGAATCCCCCCTTCACTCTACAAATCGCGCCCTGCTAAAGCCCAACCCATGGATGAACATCTCTGCTCGAGCCTGTATATTTGGATGTATGATCGAATTGGGGTTTGGTGGAGTGGAGTGGGGTGGGGTGGGGTGGGGTGGGAGTGAATGATGTCTTGGGGCCACTCCGTTCAGAAAACGACGGATTTATGGACTTTCAGATATTGGAACAATTCGCGAGACATTTCACGCCGATTCCCTATCACCCGCGGTCGTCGATCTTGCCCTCTGGCGCTGGAATGCAGCGCCATTCGCGAATGCAGATCGTTTAGAAATGAGGAGAATATTGTTCACTCCATAAGTTCACTTCGCCACGGTGGCGGCTCGACAGGGGGGGGGCGCGGGGCCCGTGCCCCCTATTGAGTGCCTGCCCCCCCCCCAGTGGCCCCCCTGTTGGGACCCTATACTTAATACTACATATCTAGCAACAAACGGTTGGTCCCCCATTATTAGAAGTTGCCACCCCAACGGCCCCCCACTTGCCAAATCCTGGAGCCGCCACTGCTTCGCCACCGGTTCTATCGAATCCTAGCTCCTAGCAGCTGCTCCAAATACGCGTAAGAGATGCTCTACCCCTTCCCCTCCCCAAATAAAAGAACCCAGAAAATTTTACGTGGGACAATTTTTGCTGGCCATTCAGTACCATGCTGGAAGAGGCGCTGCGCTTTAGATTTCCCATTTCAAAATTCCTGGATCCGCCACTCCAATTGGAACCAGACTGGTCCCATTATGGGTTAAAACCCGTCTGTAACAAAGATCCAGATTTTAGGAGCATTCGTTGAATTGGATTAACCCCTTAACTGGGGATCCCAGATATATCCGTCCATTTTACATTGAGTTACAGTTAAATGACATAGGCTGAGCCCAAACACTAAGTATTCTGTTATTATGTTGGGTGGTGCGCCGAACAGGCCTATTTCTCCGCCATGGGCGCTCGCAGAAATTTTTCCAGGAGTGGGCAAAACACAATGGTCGCAGTTACATCACATAAATTTTTCCAGGAGGGGTCAAAACACATGTTAACACAACGGTCACGGTTAATAGTTTAGAAAGTTTTCAAATTTCAATGTGAAATATTGGTATTTAGCCTACGTTTTCCAGGGAGGGGGCATGTGAACCCTCTTGCCCCAATGTGCGGGCGCCCATGTTCTCCGCCTATTTGTACCGCCGTTTCCTCAGGGACGTCATTTGGCGGGGCAGGGGGGGCATTTGCCCCCCTGATTTTGAGGAAAAAAATTTTTTCTTGTGTTATTTAGTATTTAGTTTTTTACATGTCCTAAAGGACCCTGATATGATGTGGAGTAGTCTAGTCTGAAAAGTAACTAACTGTTATAAACGGCTGACGAGCAAAAAAAAAAGAAGGTCGTCAACTTTTTCGCAAACTTGTAACTTGTCAGGTCAAAAGTGTTTTGCCACCCCCCCCCCCTGAAAAACAGTGAAATGACGTCTCTGCGTTTCCTGTAATGCAGAGGGGAGGCAGCAGTGTTTTTTTTAGAATTTTGAATTGGAGGGGGTGTCAGAAAAATCTGGGGTGTCGGAATTTTTAAGTCTCTGCCCGAAAAGAAAAAGGCTGAAAAGAAAAAAGGTCATCCGAGAATAAAAGTTGGGGGTGTCCTCCATTTGGGGTGGTGGTGGTGTTCTGAGCTAATCAGTATGCATTTTGTATGCATACCATTGTCGCATTACCAAATTGGGGGGCGGGTGTTGGGAGGGTGTTAGGGGAGTAAAAATATCCCTTGGAGGGGGGGAGGGAAGGAGGGAGGAGGGAGGGACGGAGGGAGGGGAGGGAGGGAGGGAGGGAGGGAGGGAGGGAGGGAGGGAGGGAGGGGGGAGGGAGGGAGGGAGGGAGGGAGGAGGGGAGGGGAGGGACGGAAGGACGGACGGACGGACGGACGGACGGACGGACGGAGGGAGGGACGGAGGGAGGGACGGAGGGACGGAGGGAGGGGGGACGGACGGAAGGAGGGAGGGACGGAGGGGGGAGGGACGGAGGGAGGGAGGGAGGGAGAGGGAGAGGGAAAGACAGAGACAGACAGAGACAGAGACTGAGACAGAGAGACAGACTTAGAGAAAGGGAGAGAGACAGACAGAGACACAGAGGGAGAGGGAGAGGGAGAAATGCGGATGCATTGTGTTCCGTCTCGGCCGAGCCTTACGTCGTCTCTGCCTCGTCATTACGACGGGACGCTGAAGACGGACGCCACACGGGCGCCCTGAACGCTGCCGAAGCCGTTTGAGACGGAGAATTTGCGACGAGACAGAGACGGTCGGCCATCGCAACACTCACGTGAAGACCGGCTTGGCTCGGGGGCCTCAAGGAAGCAGGACACGCCTCGATCGGGAAACTGCCTAATTTATGGTGCGCCACGCTTCATACGACATTCCCCGCCCTCTGATATCTCCTAATTAAGGCGTATTTTGGATGCTGCTGCTGCAGCTTGCATGCACGAGCGTGTTATAGTCTGCGACGGTTTCTAAACCGCTGACTATTTCAGAATTCGACAAGCGACATTCGAGACATGTTTGTTCAACTTGGCGTCGTAGCTTTCTTATGCAAAAGACCCTGATTCGGACGATTTTCACTTGGATGTCAGAAATGCAGAACGCAGGTATCGTGTTTAATTTACAATCCCAGGAATGCTCTTAGATCAGAGGCGCACTGCCGTTCAAGGCCACGGACCAGATTGAACGTTCTTCGGATTACTCGCAGACCGCCATTTCAAATGCGTCTTCTATATTTTTTAATAAATTTTATATAAATATGCAACTCAAACAAAATTGAAAATTAACAAATGCTGCAGTGGCACAAAGATTTCTACTGTAGTAGACCAATTGATTTGGATAGCCCCCAGTCAGTTAATTTATGATTTCTATGACAAAATTTCTGTTCTTGGACCAGTTTCCTGTGCTGCTTGAATTTTATCAGACGGCCCGACAGAACACGTTGACTTTGTAAATCCTAGAATTTTCGCGTGGATTTGAAAATAGCGTCTCTCTATGTGTGAGACAACTAAATTTCTGGGCTATAGGAACTCCTTCCTCCCCCAAAACAAAACAGAGCACGGCTCTTCTGCTTTTAGTGCAGCCAACACTTTAGCATGCATATGTTGAAATTTTGAAACAAGTGATCGACCTGGAATGGAATGAACTGGTTTTTTGCGGACGGATTATTTTGAAGTACCATTTGAAGTACCATCGATCGATACCATTGGGTATTAGAACTGATGCTATAGAAGTGCATTATTATTATTATTATTATTATTATTATTATTATTATTATTATTATTATTATTATTATTATTATTATTATTATTATTATTATTATAAAGAAGTTCATAATTATTATTATTAAGTGAACGATGTCATAATTGCAACTAAAGTGCAATTTTTGCTTAACTGCAGGCCTACAATCCAGTGGCGGCTCCACAGGAGTCCCGGGAGCCGTGCCCCCTATTGAGTGCCTGGCCCCCCAGTGGTCCCCTGATGGGACCCTATACTTAATGCTACATACCTAACAACAAATGGTTGCCCCCGCCCCATGATTAGAAGTTGCCACCCGAACGGCCCCCCACAGTTGCCAAATCCTGGAGCCGCCACTGCTACATTCGAAATAAAGTTTAATACAATTGAACACTCGAGGGAAACTGACATGACATAACGACGTTTAGTTAGCAGCGTGTATTACTTTGACTTGTTCACATTAGTTAGATTTCGCAAAAATTCTCTCGAACGTGAATAACTTTGTTGTTCTCTTTCAGTGTTTAATCTAGGCCGTTTCCGGGGGAGAATTGCCCTTCCCTCCCCGGAAATTTCAAATCCCCCCGGAAATTTTGGAATACTACATGGACTAACAGCGGCCCCTAGCAGAATCCCCCGGCTTTGTCAGTTCCCCCCGGCTTTTTCAGTTTCCCCCGGAGTCCAGGAGTCTAGATTAAACACTGTTCTCTTTAGACAACCAACTGAATCATTGTCGTAATCTGTTTTGTTCTCAGATTCAGTTGGTAATAGATCCGCCTAAGCATGGATATTGGGGCCCCTATACCTGTATTTTCAAGCAGCGTTCTTGTGTGGTAGTGGTATCTGTAGTGGAAGTCATTGGCGTTGCTACGGGGAACTGGGTGCCTTACTGATGGGACCGGTCGTGGGATTTGAGCAAAACCTTTGAAAATTTTTTTGAGGGGGAGGGGTAGATGATATGATTGAATATGCAAAGAACTCGATCGTTGACCATCCTTTCCTTTTCTCGTCGGAGATCCTTTTCCCCAAAAATGTCGATGCCCCCTATTCGGACTATTCCACAACCCTGGATACGCCACGGGTGGTAGGTAGTCGGTAGTGGTAGCGGTAGTGAACAACAGTTCTTTCCCTTCGATTCTTCTGTTCCGCGTAGACGTGGATGAACTGTTTTGCGTCGACTGCACATAGGTTGACTCTCCTCTCACCTCGGCGTTGATCGATCGCTCAGCATGGACAAGGACCCTCTGAAAATGCCGCTGGCGACGGTGGTAGCGGTGTCCGAGATGGGGTCTCCCATCAAGAGGGCTTCTCTCGCCGTTCACGGGAAACGGACGCAGTCGATTAGAAAGGGATCGTCGTCGCTAAGGTCCTCCTCCTCCTGGAAGCTCAAGTATCAGGACTTCTTTCCGTCGTGCAAGGAGGAATTCGGATTCAAATCGGAGCATTATCAGTAAGTGGACGCCATAGATTTGCTATGTTTTCTCCCTGTCTCCGTCTGTCTGTCTGTCTGTCTATCTGTCTGTCTGTCTCTGTCTCTCTGTCTCTCTGTCTCTCTGTCTCTCTGTCTCTGTCTGTCTCTGTCTGTCTGTCTATCTCTCTCTCTCTCTCTCTCTCTCTCTCTCTCTCTCTCTCTCTCTCTCTCTCTCTCTCTCTCTCTCTCTCTCTCTCTCTCGAATGCGTTTGAGATTTGTCCTGACCAGTGGCGTCGCTAAGGAGCTGATGAGGGGGGGGGATAACCGCACCGGGTGACACCAATTACCGCATCATAAGTAGGTGGGGTGGGGTGACTTAAAACGTTCGGTGTTTGTAGATGAGATAACCTAAGCGATTACATTTGTACGTATGAGCTGGTACAGGAGGACCCGAGGAAGTCCATGCATGGTTTTTTTTTTTTGGTGGGGTAGGGATGACACCAGGCTTTACCGTGCCGGGGGTGACGCCAACTCAAGTTACGCCTCTGGTCATGACGAAAATCTGCCATTTTTGTTTAAACAAATCGTAGTACTCGTCAGGGGCGTAGCGACGGGGGGTATATCGGTATAGCTCCCCAAAATCAGTCTACCTTAAAGTTTTTAATGTATTTTAAAGATTTATAAAGATTTATGCGCTCCCAAATCACATCGTCCCCAAAATCAAATTCCTGGCTACATCTCTGGTAGTCTTGTGGGCGAATTCATGTGTTGAACTTTTGCGACAACGGGCGGCGTGCGATGACCTTTAGACGGAGCTTTTCAAACTGCAGTCTGGATTAGAAACTGCTCCAAGATCAACTCATCATCGTCAACATCTTCTTCATCTTCATCATCGTCGTCGTCGCAGGCATGGACATGGGTCCATTTTGAGACTCAACCCACGCAAGCACTAGAGTCACTTGACCCAACCCAACCCACGGTAATACATAACAATTTCTTACATAGGGGCCTAATGACTTATTTTGTGACCCAACCCAACCTATCATGAACATGAAAATGTCTGACCCAACCCAACCCATGGGTGGACCCAACCCATGTCCATGTCTGCGTCGTCGTCGTATTTGGCATCACATCATCGTCGTCGTCGTCGTCGTCGTCGTAGTAGTAGTAGTAGTAGTAGTAGTAGTAGTAGTAGTAGTAGTAGTAGTAGTAGTAGTAGTAGTAGTAGTAGAAGTAGTCACTATCATATCGTGCTTGTCTCATTAATTATTGCTAATTCTGAACGGCGGCAAATACCTGAGTGAGTTTAGGTGAAGTGCGAGGTTTCGCCTGTTTCTATGTTTAGTAAAATCAATCGGCGTTCTCTGTCTAGCGCTTCCTGTCTCTATGCGGTCGAATTCGTGATCCTCTGCACGAATTCCTTTTCATCTCATGCCCGGAATAGTGCGTTCCATAGTTCGCTCGATAATGTCCTCGTTTTCAAGCTGCTTGTTCGACGCATCATCATCATCATCATCATCATCATCATCATCATCATCATCGTCGTCGTCGTCGTCGTCATCATCATCATCATCATCATCATCTTCATCTTCATCATCATCATCATCATCATATTATTATTCTTATTATTATTATTATTATTATTATTATTATTATTATTAATGGTCGTCTTCATCATCATCGTCGTCGTCGTCATCATCATTATCACATCGGAGGGGTCTGTAAATAAGGCCTGTGTATGAGCTGCGGCTGTTTGAAAGGCGTCGCAGTCGTATTATTGCTTCGTTGTTTCGATCAGTTTCTTCTGTAAACTGGTCACGTGACTGGACAGCGTTGATCGAATTCGATCCGGTTCCGGTTCTTTGACCTATTGCTCGATCCGGTCTGAGGGTTTGTGGGTGTGCGTGTATGTTTGTGCGTGCGTGCGTGCATGGCTCTCTCCCTCTCCCTCTTCCTCTCTCCCGTTCTCTCTTTCCATTTGTGTACCTTTGTATAGTATGTGTGTATGTATGTGTGTGTCTGTGTGTGTGTTCGTAAGTCTGTCCTGCTGTCATGACTGTTTGTCGAGTGGAGAGACCTCAGTTTAAGGGGATGGATGGATGGATAGATGGATGGATGGGTGGACCGACGGATGACGTGCTATTATTAGCTGTTGCTTGCATTGCGGGTGGGGGTAGGGGTGGGGGTGGGTGAGTGAGGAGTATGGATGGGACAGCGATTAATACTAAGTGGGTTTATCTGCACCTGACTCAAGTCATCAGACGTCAGACGTGTGATCACGTGATCGGTGTTTTAACAAGGATTGAACGATTTTTGACTCTTTGTCTTGCAATAATACTACCGTAGAACTTCGTTATAACGTACTTAACGGGTCTGCAACATTTAGTACGTCATATCCGAGGTACGTTATACTCAATACCACCCAATACAGTAACGTGTCACACGGTGTTGTACATTGCGGTATGTTATACCGAGTATTCGTTATAACCGAGACCGTCATAACGAAGTTTTACAGTAGTAGGCGTAGTAGTAGTAGCAGCAGCAGCAGCAGCAGCAGCAGTAGTAGTAGTAGTAGTAGTAGTAGTAGTAGTAGTAGTAGTAGTAGTAGTAGTAGTAGTAGTAGTAGTAGTAGTAGTAGTAGTAGTAGTAGTAGTAGTAGTAGTAGTAGTAGTAGTAGTAGTAGTAGTAGTAGTAGTAGTAGTAGTAGTAGTAGTAGTAAAGAACTTCTTTAGCGCCATTGTAGTAGTAGGCTACATCAGCACCAGTCGATGGTCGCTTCAGTAAGAAATCGTAGTCGTGATCTTGTCCGTGGTGGTTCGTGGTTGAAATCCTGAGGTCAGTCCGTACTTCCTGGTTCCGGCTAAAGGGAAGTAGGCCTATGCCAGGGTTTCCCAAAGTGTGTTCCGCGGAACCCCATGGTTCCATGACACGGATAGAAGGGTTCCGCGACGAGGATACAAAAACTAAAAAATCATTATTGATTCAATCTGTCTTCAACTAATAATGATGAAATAGCTGGTGATAGGCCTATAAGTAGGCCTATAGTTGGTACTTAATATTATTACGCCCAAACTGTAAACTGCGTGTTTCAAAATTTGAACTAGTGACTATATTATTACGTTTGCATCAAAACATATTTTGGGCCTATGTATCTGTTATGTACACATTATTGTTTTGCGAAACAGTCCTGTCTTTTCTCGTATTTTCCAATCCATGTTAGGAGTGGGGTACCACTGACAATGCTCAAGAATTCAAAGGGTTCCGTGGCACGAAAAGTTTGGGAACCCCTGGCCTATGCGATCAAGAACATACGCGTTTTTAGTCTAGACCAGTGTTTCCCAAACTGTGGGTCACGACCCAAAAGTGGGTCGCATGGCACAGTCTAGTGGGTCGTGGGGTAGCGGGAATTTAGATCAAAAGTGTCATTTTCTAACCAATACCACAATGTCACAAACCTTAAAATAGGCTTAGGTTTTAAGAAATGTATATGCCTGCAATCCTCCATGCACGGCTTATATTAAAATGATTAGTGTTTCATCCAAGTTAAGTTGACAAAAAGTTTGCAGGGTCGCGGAATGTTACAAAGCACAGTTCCAAAAGTTTGGGAAACCTTGGCCTATTGTACTTTCAACAATTAATCTTATTTCGTAATAACGCTAGGTAAGCGTAGTCCGACCATTTTGCTCTGAAACTCTACTAACAATATGGAATCTCTTAAATCGATTTAAACTAACCCGGTGACTAAACGATTTTGCCATACTCATAGGATTTTTTAAGACGCGTAACAAAGGTATGTTTCTGGCAAAATAACAAGATAATTTTTAAAAAATCAATATCTATTTCTCTCATTTTGTCTTATTTTTGGCAAAAAACATATAGTTCTCCCTAGTATTTATATGCCATATTTTTATTCCATTAGAATCAGAGCTTTTGTTTTTCCTTTTATTCAAAACTCATAAGATTCTTTTCAGCTAACATTCGCCAGATAGCCTAATGCATCTTTTTTATATTACATGCTATTATTAAGGTCGCGGCACGTCGCAAAACCACTGAAGTGGGCCGCAGTTCCAAAATGTTTGGGAAACCCTGGTCTAGACCCGAAGGTAGTAAGGCATTCAGTCTGGCAGACCTGTACCGGCAGAGAGTTCAGAGTCTGGGTCCAGCCACAGATAGAGCACGTTTCCCAGTATTAGAATTTATTAGAATCTTCTATTCATAAATTCGTTTAACCTATTACTCGTCAGTCATCCCATATAATGTTGTTGATGATGATGATGATGATAATAATAATAATAATAATAATAATAATAATAATAATAATAATAATAATAATAATAATAATAATAATAATAATAATAATAATAATAATAATAATAATAATACGGTTTAAAGTGGTTCAATAGGGTCTGCCCTGTGTGAGAACCACTGTGATCAGTGGTGTAGCCAGGATTTCCCGAAGGAGAGGTTTTGGATTTTACCAACACCAACTTTTAAGAAATCTTGACAAGCAAAAAACCTTGTCATCTCCAAATATTTCCTGACAAGCAAAAAAAGTGTCCTCGCCTCTTAAGCATCGTTACATTCTATAGTCTATGCCCAAGCTAGGTTTTCACCCCCAAAGTCGCGTCAAAAAAATTTAAAATGCATGGAAACTCATTAAAAATATTTTGTTTTCGGCAGCCAAGAGGGGTTTAACCCCCAAAACTCTCCTTTGGCTATGCCACTGACTGTGATACCACTTATATATATACGACCGTTATACCACTCATATTACTCTAGCCTCCAGAACAGATACTGTTATGATGGTATCGTGGCTACATAAACGATGACGTGATTAAAGGAATTCCCATTGAAGAATTCCAACGACTAATGATTGGGAGCTTTGGGAGCCATTAACGGCAGTCTGCTATCCATTGATCACGTGATATTTGAGACAGACCGAAAGGACTTGCGGGACATGATGCGCCTATACATGCAGTCGATACGATTACATTGCCCTATATGTTTTACATTTTATTACTCTATGTTTGACTGCGCTTTAGCATAAATGAATTCACTGGTTAAATTGTGGTAGCAGATAAGTTTAAATTATAGTGATAGAATAATTGTCAAGTATCTTATTCTATAAAAAATAAGTGATTAAGTGTAATAGCAAACTAAGCGTTGAATTATAAAGTATCACACTCATACACACACACAGAGAGAGAGAGAGAGAGAGAGAGAGAGAGAGAGAGAGAGAGAGAGAGATAGATAGATAGATAGAGAGAGAGAGAGAGAGAGAGAGAGAGAGAGAGAGAGAGAGAGAGAGACGCACGCATACACACACTGTTTTCGAACGAAATCTTACGAAATTAGGCCTAGGCCTACTGTTGCCAACAGTACTAATAAATCGTATACGCGCAGGTTTTCCGCGTATCCGTTAAAAATCTTCTTCCCTGAATACTACGTCACAGCGAATACCAATCGCATCGGACGTCAACGTTGCCATGGCTACGGAGAAGACATATTGCTTCCTTGGCGACCGTTGCTCGCTCCCCCTCCCGCTCTTCCGCCGGTCTTGAGGCGGCGTTGCCATTGACGACTCGGCGAATGATTGATTCGAGGAGAAGCTCAAGTAGAGTTAGTTTCTTGGCGCGAAAGAGATTTGGCATGCGCTGAGGCTCGTCAATAATTCCTGTGACAATTCGGGGGCAGCTTCTTGCGTTCGACGTCTAGGCTTTTCTCTTTAGAATTCGATGGTTTAATAACTCAATTAACTTTGGCTAATTAACTAGCTACTTAGTTAAGAAGGCCTAGTCAGGGACGTAGCTAGGCATGGGCTTGGGGGCTCAAACCCCCTCCCCAGCCTGAAGCTAGCCCCCCAATGAATTCAAGCCCAAATGGCGTTGCGGGCTCAAAAGGAAGGGAGGGGAGTGAATCTTGGGCTTCAGCCCCCAAACCTAAAATCCTGGCTACATTCCTGGGCCTAGTTGAATTAATTGGTATCTAGATAATCAGCCGGTTAGTCAGTGAGTGAACGAGTAAGTGCTAAATGAGAGAGTGAGCGTGAGTGAGTGAGTGAGTGAGTGAGTGAGTGAGTGAGTGAGTGAATTATTGAATTAGTGAGATAATCAGTCAGCCAGTCTCTTCCATGCATGTCTTTGTGCTTTCCTAAAATGGCGTTGTTCTGCGCTGTTCGTGGACCTGTTGTTTTTCGTTTTAAGGACTAGTTGCGTCATAAAATCCTGCTCCGTTGTTTTGCGGACCATCCCATACATCACTTATAGTCGCCTGATTGCTTGGAGCTTGGCCGCTGAGCGCTTATCGAAATTGCTTTCGCTAACATATCGGAGTGATCTGCATCCACATTTAGACTCGGCTGTGTCGTCTGCGAATCACGGGATAATTCAACGATACATCTTCCTCCGACCGAATGCGCGTTCGCCCCGGCTGCCCTGCGATAGGGGCGCGTCTGCTGACCGCTCAAGAGTCGAACCCTAACACCGGTCAGATGGCTATAGGCTAGCGTCTAGAAATTTCTGGATCTTTTACTCGGATCTATTCAAAACTTGTTTGTACAAATGAGTTCAACATCGGATGCCGTTGGCTTTTCATTAATCACTTTTCATAATAATAATAATATAATAATAATAATAATAATAATAATAATAATAATAATAATAATAATAATAATAATAATAATAATATCAAAGTCCATAATGTCACACAAAGTCGGAGACGACGGAATGACTGAAAGAGGGAAAATAATAAAACATAACAAGGTTTTGAGTGGTTCAGTATTTCAGTAGGACCTTTTCTGTGTGAGAACCTCTTGTTCCACCCGTTACGGGCAGCGGCGTAGCGACGGGGCTGTATCTGCATATATGTTACCCCATCACCCTCCCCCCAAAATCAGTCTACCTTGAAGATTTTTATGTGGTTGTTCTCCTCCTTGACCCAGGACAAATTTGATATAGTGCCACTGTGCCAGTGTCGCATTTTGCTTTTAGTTTTTTTTACTGTTAGTATCCGTTTTGTTCACATTTGGGATATTAACATCTGTTTTGATTTGGAAATAGCAATGACTAGTTAAGATTTATAGCCACCCCCACCCCCACCTCCATCAAATTCCTGGATACGCCGCTGGTTACGGCCCTGCTGTATAATTTCATTGTTTGCTCTTGTCTTCTCTTGCGTTTGTTTCCGTATTCTCATTCTTCGTCTCTTTGACTTCTTTTCGTTGCGCATCGATAAATAACAAACCTAAGCTGAATGCAATGTCATATTTGCCGCATTCGATTAGTGTTTAACTTCCACAATACTTTGCCTACATTTTAATAGCTGTCCAAGGTCAATCTAGTATCTTACAGTCAATGTTCCCTCTAAGGTGCGCGCGTGCGCGCGCGCGCACGAATTTAAGTGGTAGCGCGCACAACATTTCTTTGTTTGCGCACAATTTATTTTGCTCAACGGATATTACGTACGTTTCCCAAAAGTATGATTTCGGTAGGTTCATTTGACTGAGGTGATTTATTTATTTAGGCATGAGCAGAGTTAGTCGTGGTTGTTTATTTATCCCTAGACGCCAACGCGTTTGTTTTGCCCAATCAGTGTCGTTTATATCTGCTGATATTTGTGCGCATGCGCAGCCTGCAGGCTGCAGCTAAAAATTTGCATAGTAGGCGCCATTATATGAACAGCGCCCATTGGGTGATTTGGGTTACACATTTCAAGGACACCGAGATTATTAGTACACATTTATGACATTTTGCTTGATAATTAATTTGACTAAAGACAGACGTGAACAAATCTAGTATATATTAGTTTTATCAAATCGCTTTACTTCTTAATTAGGTTTTGAACAACTTTCATTTTCGCCAACGATATATTGAATTTGAAATATATTGATATAAGTACTGTTTAATTTCTTACATTTATTATTGGTATACATCAGTGGTGCACAACGTCCGGCCCGCGGGCCACATTCGGCCCGCGACGACTCGCCATGTGGCCCACGAGAACTAAATGAAAATACCAATATGTCACGCCTTCTCTCAATGCCGTTCGTGACGGGGTTTAAAGCCCAGGATGTTGTTAAAAATTAAATCTATAGTGTTCATATCTCTAAATTTTGCTGCGGTCATGACGAGTAGACTGGGTCACTGTTTGCTTAGCTGCAGAAAAACGTTGTATGACTGCTATGCCAATCGATATCTGTAAGCTGGTTGCAGAGGTGCAAACAGCCATCACACTGACTTCCTGGTTTCAATCTTTCAAACTGCTAGTGGCAAAGTTAAAACTGCTAGTGACAGATACAATGGTCCATGTGTTTCAGTTATTGTACACTAAGTTTGGGCCTATAACGTTAGATTATGAACTGTTTCTATAAGTCTTATAAGACTAGTATAAGAATACTTTAGATTCTGCTAAGTATGATTAACTTTAACATAGCGTATAACTATAAACTTTATGTTTAGAAACTTATATAAAGGCATAACCATGCCTTACTGTACTGATATTGTATAAAACACTTTACAGTAGTATACAATGTATCTCAACTTAAAAAGTGATTTTGTGCTAAATTGTAATAAACTTGAAGCAAAGACATAAATGGCAGTCGTCAGTTGAGTCTGGCCCCCGATTGGCCCGAAGGATTTCAGTAATATAACAGTGGCCCGCGGCCGAAAAAGGTTGTGCACCACTGGTATACAAAATATAGCATTGATTGATTGATATTGATGTAAGCGCTCATGACGAAACTATTTCCGCTCACGAAAAATCTGGTGCGCTCACGGTCTCGAAAAATTAGAGGGAACATTGCTTACAGTATAGGCCTGCTTAGGTTTATTTCACAGCCAGAGGCGTAGCGTGCACTCATGCCGCCCATGGCCCATGTATGTCGTCGCTTCCAAAATGTGCCGTCCCCTCCCTGATAAAATCTCCTGACAAGCAAAAAAGGTCGTCGCTTCCAAAATTTTAAAATTTTAAATTTTCTGCCCCTTCTAAAATTTGCCACCTTCACTGAAAAAAATCTCTTGACAAGCAAAAAAAGGTCGTCGCTTCCAAAATTTGCCGACCCGTCATGTGTACCGCCCATGACTAAAGCCACAATAGCCATCATTGGCACGCTATACGCCTCTGTTCACAGCGTAGCGTACAGTATATCTGCTGTTGTTTTATTTATAAGGACTGGGATTGCTTAGAGTGGACAGTACTCAAAAAAGCCCGGCGCGACCGAGTAGTATTCGGTGACCGTTCACCTTTTTAATGGCGCATATCGATTGGAGGACCTCTGCACATACTCTGACCACCATATTTGGCTTATAGTAGAAGGCACGCACGCACGCGCAGACACACGCAGACGCGCTCGCACACATACAAACCATCGCATATGTGAGGAGAGGTGCAGCAAGCCAGAAGATATATTATGGTCTGCAGTTCAAAGATATATCTAGTCCATATCTATGGCTGTAGATTCTATCTATGTGCGCTCCATGTCTGTGATTTTCAGTATCTCAGCTAGTTCAATATTAGAATATTTAATAATAATAATAATAATAATAATAATAATAATAATAATAATAATAATAATAATAATAATAACAATAACAATAATAATAATAATAATGTGATTTCAACTTTTCAAGTGGTTAGCCTATGTGAAAACCACTGTAATGCAGAGATTTTCCTACACCCCCAGCGAGGGTTACAGCCCCGGTTTGTGACAAACACCCCTGCCCCTACACCCCTTCCTAAGGGTGGCGTTGGCTATCACCAAAACAGACTGATGTTAAAATTATTCATTTAAAACTCTACTGGAGGAAATTCACCTCTGTAAATTAAAATTTGAGCCACTGTAACTTAGGCCTACTCCAAAATTAGAATGGACCGTATGAAAATGGAAGAGATGACAACGGAAATCATATTTTTGACTTGCATTTTCCTTTTTCTGGGGACCATCGAATCCCCGCCACTTCTCCGCCCATTTCAATTCCCCCATGAGTTCCAGGAGTCTAGATGAAACACTGGACATTGACGCCCCCTGCAATTATGAAACACCCCCTCCGCGGAACGCCAATTCCCGAGAAATAGCCTGCTGTAGTGACTCTCGACATTTAATATAGCCCAGTTTTTCGAGACAACTTTTGAATCTGATTATTGCTTCAGCTCTTACTGCCTCTCTCTCTCTCTCTCTCTCTCTCTCTCTCTCTCTCTCTCTCTTCGTCCAAGCTGTTCTATTTGTCCACAACTCTTGCGCTAACAAAATTTTTTCTTCCTTGATCCCACCCTCTGCTTGAACGATTTGCATCAGTGGCCTCTTCTGCTGCTGGAGCGTGCTAATGTAATAATAATCAATCGATCGCATAGCACATCTGCTTTCTCAGACACAAACATTCTCGATTTTGTCTGCTGGTGTTTTCGACTTGTTTGCATCGTCAAAATCTTATCCAATCGCATTAATTTTGCAAATTCTATTACTTAAATGTAATTTGAAAGCACAAATGTGAGATAATC